>SJXQ01010557.1:0-168536 GCA_006408695.1 Aepyceros melampus | reverse complement strand
CATCTCAACTAAGATCCATCTAGTCAAGGCTATGGTTTTTCCTGTGGTCATGTATGGATGTGAGAGGTGGACTGTGAAGAAGGCTGAGCGCCAGAGAATTGATGCTTTTGAACTGTGGTGTTGGAGAAGACTCTTGAGAGTCCCTTGGACTGCAAGGAGATCCAACCAGTCCATTCTAAAGGAGACCAGCCCTGGGATTTCTTTGGAAGGAATGATGCTAAAGCTGAAACTCCAGTACTTTGGCCACCTCATGCAAAGAGTTGACTCATTGGAAAAACTCTGATGCTGAGAGGGATTGGGGGCAGGAGGAGAAGGGGACGACAGAGGATGTGATGGCTAGATGGCATCACTGACTCGATGGGCATGGGTCTGAGTGAACTCCGGGAGTTGGTGATGGACAGGGAGGCCTGGCGTGCTGCGATTCATGGGGTTGCAAAGAGTCGGACACGACTGAGAGACTTAACTGAACTGAACACACACACAGAAACAAATATGTATGTATACTTGAATTTGCATAAAATTTGATAGAACATGGAAAAGTGATAATTGTATCTGAAATGAGCTTGGTCAGAATGGAATGAGGGACAGACTTTTTACTATACACCTTTTGGGTATATTTTGAGTTTTATACCATGCTTAAGTTTTTTAATACCATATTTATGTTATCCACTTTAAAATTTTTAAAGAAATATTTTAAATTAATAATACAATTTTAAACTATTAAAACACTTTAAACAAATGAGTTTTAAAAATCCAAGTAACCCAGTATTGACTGAGAATAAAAACTTTTGGAATTTTAAAAACACAGTATTAAATATTAGAAAGTAAAAGTAATAAGATCATGAAGGTAAATTCACAAGGAAACTGAAAAACACTGAAAACGAGTGAAAGCCACTCAGTCATGTCCATTGTAATCCCATAGACTATACAGTCCATGGAATTCTCCAGGCCAGAATACTGGATTGGGTAGCCTTTCCCTTCTCCTCCTCCAGAGGATCTTTCCAACCTAGGGATCAAACCCAGGTCTCCCACATTGCAAGCAGATACTTTATCAGCTGAGCCACAAGGAAAGCCTGAGAATAATATAGTGAGTAGCCTATCCCTTCTTCAGTGGATCTTCTGATCCAGGAATTGAACCGGGGTCTCCTGCATTGCAGGTGGATTCTTTACCAACTGACCTATCAGGGAAGCCTGAAAAATACTGAGTAGACTCATATAAGGAGAAAAACTGTAGTTTAATTTCATCTTGGTTAAAATATTAAGTTAAAGCATGACTGCTCAAGTTTCCAAGCAGTTGAAAAAGTGAATAGAATGTATACCTTCCAAACTTGATACAGAAGAAAAAAAAAACAAAACAGAAAATATTAAAATGCTGATCAAGAGGAGAAAATTGATAACAAAAATGTAGGACAATAAAGCCAAAACACATGATAGAAAAAGAAGTCCAAATACATCAATAACCATAATAAATGCAAATGCAGTTAATTCACTTAAAATCAGTTACTCAGCCTCTCTTGCCTTTCTCAGAGAGAAAAGCAAAAAGTAATTATAGTGTTCCTGCTACTAGAACAGGTTTTGGAGATTATATTTTGTATTTAGTGAAATCTTTTGTTTGCATATTTTCTCCCTAAATACGTGTGTTCTGCTGCTTTTATTATTATTTTCATTTTATTTGTTGTTGTTGTCCTCATAAGAAACCAAAAACATACTGACAAAGGTCATGTGGCAGGTTACAAAAATGACTCCCTACTTCTCTGAATGCATGTTCCTTGCTATTTGTCTGTGTAGAGCCTGCTGCTCTGGTTCTGGCCACGTGACTTCCTTTGGTCAATGGAATATTAACAAACATGACACAAGCAGACTTGAGATGTGCTTGTTTAAGGGGATTTTCCTGCTTTTGCAATTTGCCTTGGCTATGACAGCCAGCTTGCTTGAGGATGAAAGACACATGGACACAGCCAAATCATAGCAGTCATCCTGAGCAAAGCCATCCTACTTCAGCCAAAAGCCAGCCATCTCTCACAATATGTGAATAATCCCCAGAAGAGAAGCAAAACCATTCAATTAGCCCACTGACTTGTGAACCAAATACAAGTTTATTATTTTAAGCCACTGAGTTTTAAGGTGATTGGTTATGTCGTATTATGTTGGTAAAAAGATTCTTGGTGGAAACAGCAAGACTTCAAACTGGCTTTTTCAGTTAGTGTATAGTTAAGGGCACTGATGCAATGCCACGCTGTAATGTTTAAAAGCCTCATGCATCAATGTAAACTAATGTTCTCCAGCAAGTCAGACAAAATCCACTCACAAAGTCATTGAAGATCATTTTACAACAAACAATTCTCTCCACCAAATAATCAAAATATACTGACTTTTTAAAAAGTACCAAAGGTCTAATAACCCTGCTTGTCTGTACTTCCTATTAGCATCGATTCATGCTCTTTCAACTCTTTCTGTATAACTGAGATGTAATTCTTCTCATTTGCAAGGCTTATCTGGCTTCTGACAGTTGCCTTCTCTTTCCTGGCTCTCTTGCCTCTGTTTAACCTGCCACAGCCTTATGTTTTCCCCCCTGTGCTTCAGGAAAAGGAAGATAACTTGGCATACCTGGCAAAGACTTGTGACAGTAATATATGAGCAGGGTGCTCTCCTGATGTCTCAGAATAAAACAGTACCCTCAAGAAGACAAACCCTCTGTCATTTGGTTTCCAGGCATACAAACATATCTAAAAATGCAGAGCTAAATACATTTTAAAGTAAGAAATTTATTATTATTTTTTTAAATGGAAGTGCAGAGCATGATCTTGAGGAAAGAACATAGGCTTTGGAGTCAGACACTCCTAGGATTGAATCATGACTGTCCTTTACCTTTGGCAAGTTACTTACCTGCTTGAGTATCCTTTTTGTCTTCTGTAAAATGTGAGGATTATATGAGACAGATTAACTAAACTCGTAGTACAACCAGCATGCTTCTTCCCCGAAATCTCTCTGGCTTCACCAACAAACAAGAATTTTTTTTTTTACCTCACTCCTACATGTCCCCCAAATCCTTTAGCAATTTTTGTCTGTCTTAGCCTCTCCAGACTGGTACTCCTAAGAGCCAGCACTTTTCCTGATCAAAAGTGACTGGGATTCAACTGCTAAAGACATAGAGAAGAGGAACTTCTAAATAACATTCATTTTTAAATTTGGATGCAATTTCAAATTGAAGTCTTTTATCCTTACATAAGTGATGCTTCTACTATTTATTAACAGAATATGGCTTTTATAAATTCCATACTTGTAGAACACATCTGGAAGTTTACTTAGTACAGCAATTGTGAAACCACTGTCAGATAAGGTCATACCACAATTAATAGGAAGTAACTAGTCAATTTTATTTATGAATCAACTGAATGATGACCATTTCCTTAAAGGACCTTCTCGTGCAACAGCTATTTGACAAAGTATAACATTAACATCTTGGTTGTCTGAAGACAGTAGTTCCCGCTCCCCCCTCCCCTGCCCCCAGTTGTTAATTTCATTGAATTACCATCCATTTAAATATCTTTTCAAGTTAAATCCCAAAGTTTGCACCGACCACATCCACCTTCATAGGCATTAAATTGTGGATGAAAAAGTGTGCAACTATTATTTCTATCCAGTAAGATCACTTTCTTGTTCTTCCACTGTACTATAACAGGAAAACTACAGAAAGCAAAAAATCCCTCACAAACGAGGTAGCAAACACTAATGCTATGGTTGAGAGAGAAACATAGAAGTCACCATTTATTGGTGTTTCAAGTGTGCTAACTAATTTCTTATCTTATTTAATCCTAAACTGATCAGGGTAAATATTTTTAGCCCCATCTTATAGGATAATTTTCTATCAATGCATAGGGAAAAAGTAGCTTTCTTAAACTAAAAACAGTCATTTATATATATAATATATACATATATATTTTGAGGCAACACTATTAAATGAACAACAAAATAACTATAACCACCACCACTCAAGTTCCTCTTTTGCTGCATCCATCTGAAAAAAAATGCTGTCACAAATTCCTCTCCCCTCTATGAAGTGGGATCCTTTCATATCTAAGCCAATTTCAGAGGCTGTCAATTTCTCCTTATATTTCTTCTCAGGATTCACCTGCCACCTTGCCTTACTCATTTGACTTTCTACTTCTGCTTTTCACGTGAACTGCTTGTGCTATTCTTGAAGGATTTTAGAGATGGACATTTTCATGTCAATGACCAGGTAAAGAGCTGAATTTTAAAATAAAGGTGGGGAGGAGCCAAAGTGGGGGAAATATTCTTTTAAACTTTTCATAGTTGAAATATAATATCGATGTAAAGATCTGGGGATAAATTCAATGAATTAGGGCTTGAGTTGCCATCATGAGGTATGTAAGTACAACATCATTTTCTGTTAGTTCTTTGCCCTTGGCTGTATAGTCAGGAAAGCTTCTAATAGTCCAAAGTAACTAATGAAGCAATCGCTTTTAAGTACCTTTCCAGTATGTAGAAGATATTAAAAAGTGAAGAATGATTTATTTTAGCCATTCTTGAATTGTATCAGGAAAGAGAAAAATGTGAGATGTTAGATCAGCTTTTTATGGAATTTATCTTAAATTGCTCAGAGTTTAGATTCCAGATTTTCATGTCTATCCAGTACTCTTGCCTGGAAAATCCCATGGATGGAGGGGCCTAGTAGGCTACAGTCCATGGGGTCACGAAGAGTTGGACACGACTGAGTGACTTCACTTTTCATTTTGCACTTTCATGCATTGGAGAAGGAAATGGCGACCCACTCCAGTGTTCTTGCCTGGAGAATTCCAGGGACGGGGGATCCTGGTGGGCTGCCATCTATGGGGTCGCACAGAGTTGGACATGACTGATGCGATTTAGCAGCAGCAGCAGCAGGGGACAAAAGAAGATTAACATACAAAATACCACTTTCATTTGCTGTCTGATGCTTTTTTTTTTTTTTTTCTTTGACACTATGTAAAACTAAACAGGGCGCACTGGGTTCTCAAGAACTCTATAATGATATTGACATCTTCCTCCCGCCCAACAATGATGATCCAAATAGGAAGCTACCATCAGAATAATTACTGCAGAACAATCATAAACTAGAAATTAGTGATGTAATACAGTCTTCACACATTCCCCAAGTTGAAAACTTCTTCTTTTTCCTGGAAAGGAAATTTTTTTTTTTTTTAATGAAACACATTTCTCCTTCTGTGTCACTCCTCTACTGGATTTCCCTACCACTTTATTCTTAAACATGGCCTGAACTTTAATTCTGTAATCCTCTGAATATTTGACCTACAGTCATATTTTGCAGCACTTGGCTTGATATGGCACCCTTCTTGACTTCCTTCTCTTCATAGCCCTACTTTTTATTTTCCCAACAGTTTTTCCAGGAAATACTTCCTAATACATCATTTTCACAGGAATCCTTACCTCAGCATCTGCTTTTGAGGAACCCCAACTGAGATAAGTATACAAAAACGTGACTACATCTGCTCGTCACGATAATCTAATTTGACCATATGAAGCACCCATTTTATTTTATTTTTTTTTTTGGCACTGTCAAAACGCATTATTACATAGATAATAGCTTATGTTCTCTATGTTAAATGTTCTGTGGGGTTGATTTCTCTGGGGTATCTCTCCTTTGGTTTCTCAAATTTAGCTAATAAGATTACAATCTTATACAATTTAGTGCCTCAAAGAACTTTTCAGACTATCTGACTCACCTCAGCCATTCATAGACACTTTGAGAGAAATTAAACAGTTTAGCCATAATTGTACAACCGGCTAGAGGCAAAAGCTGGAGTAAGAAGCTTCTTCAGTGCTTTTCTAGCCAGTACACAGTGGTGTCTTCGGGCCACACTATAAACATTTTATTCCCTTTATCTGCCTTTAGTAGAGACACAAAACAGCTGGTCACCATCCTTCCTATTGGGATAGAAAGTGCAAGAATGAACTATTAAAGAAATCACCTCCTTCTCTCCAGTCTAGTGGGTGATGACTCCACTTAGAGGAAGGAGCAATAGAGGGGAAACATACAATGCTGCTGGCCTGTTTCCATACAGTCTGTGGATAATAGAGCTCTTTGATGTCTGGTACATTCATAACCACCAAACTCGGCTTTCCAGTCAACAGAAAGGCTATTTTACACTACTTTTGATGTGATGAAATAACTTAACTAGACATGGTTAATCACATAGCTGGTGATTATGCCATGCAAGGAAAATTCATTAAAATAAGCCAAGTGCCTCTAAAAAGAACAAAGGAAAACTCCTTAGCAGGCATACACATCATAGCTGACTCAAGTGCTCTGGCATGACTCAGTTTTCCACCGTCCACATTCCCTTTATTTTCTTAACACGAAACATAAGCATAAGCGCTTCAACAAGATTCTGCGTTACCTGCCTAACTTGCTTATTGCTTATTCTGTGAGGCAGTCATAATTTGTCTTTACGGTGTTCCAGACACATCTAGCTTTGATCACACCGCCAGGCTGAACACCAACAGATTCTGGGACTAAAGCAGAGAAAGCTCTTTTGTACAAATTTAATCCCGCTTAGGTCATCTGTTTATTGCTTTGTCCAGAACATCTAGGTTTTCAAATGATTTGACCAGTATCACAAATGCAAATCCTATAATAAACGAGAGTACCTACAGGACAGCAGCATCAAAGGAAAAACTGCTCGGGGGAGAACAGCCCTGACAAGTTGGTTTATTAGTTCAGCTGGTTTTAAAGACCAGCCAAGGTCCTGTTTTCAACTAGATTGTTTATTATTTGCTCAGCTCTTTCATGAAAATAAGCAAGCTAAATCTATTAGAGCAGATTTCTTTCTATGAAAAGGAAATACTAATTTTTGTAAATCTAAATGAAAAGAAAGCTAATGAAATATGATATTTAATCCACATTCAAACATTTCCTAAAGCCTGGAAACTGAAGTGGTGGCCTTGAAAATAAGCTATTGATTGTAGTGTATGATCACATTCTTTTCTTTTGTTTTTACCCTTAACCACAGGCTAAACAAAACAATAAACTGTCTTTAAATAACCTAAGAAGTGCTTGGTGGACTCTCTAATATTCATGTGAACATAGAGGGCACTGTTGCATAAAAACCAACTAAAGACCAATAGAGACCTAAAAAGGTACAATTTTAAAATTCAGGAATTCAAAGTAATTTTAGGAAAAGTCAACCAGTGCTATACAATGAATCAAGGCTTTGTGCTTAGGTAAATGGTCCTTTCAGGAGTGAGTAGGACACACGTGCGTGCTCTGTCACTCAGTCGTGTCCAACTTTTTGTGACTCCACGGATGGTATCCCACCAGTCTTCTCTGTCCAGTTAATTTTCCAGGCAAGAATACTGGAGTGGGTTGCCATTTCCTTCTCCATGGAATCTTCCCAACTGAGGGATTGAACCATGTCTCTTGCCTCTCCTGCATTGGCAGGTGGATTCTTTACCATTGGCCACCTGGGAAGCCACAGTGGACAAGCCACTGAAAAAATTCATTCAATACAAAAAAAACAGGAGTATGTTTTCAATAATGGATGAATTTGTTAACTGTATTAAAAATAAAATATCAACAGGTGATTAAAAGTTTAATTTCAGATGTTTTCAGTGCCTGTATCATTGTAAGAATGACAAGGGAACTAATTAAGCATTCTGTTCCCGAGTTTCCTCTTCAATAAAATGAGCCTCAGGACTTCCCTGGTGGTCCAGTAGTTAAGAATCTGCCTCCCAACACCAGGGATTCAGGTTTGATCCCAGGTCAGTAAACTAAGATCCCACATGCTTCAGGGCAGCTAGGCCCAGGCCCCGCAACAGCTGAGCCTGCATACTTCGGAACTGTTGTTCTGCAGCTACAGTAGCCAGGGCCCCACGATGAAAGATCCCACATGCTCCCACAAAGACTCCACCATACCACAACTAAGACGCAATGCAGCAAAATTATTATTATTTTTTTTAATGACGAGGTTCAGTCACTCAAAAAATATTTATACGGTTTGCACTAAGTGCCACAGGAATAAAAATGGTAAGCCAGACAGACAAAGTCTTTGCATTCTTGGAACTGACACTCGGGTAGAGGAAAAACAGACAATAAACATGTGAATAAATGTTAAGATAATTTCAGATGGTGATAACCACTCTGAAGCAAATATGGGAAATGATATGACAGTGACTTGAGGAGGAAAGCATGATTTTAGTCAGGAATAATCTTAAGGGATAGTATTTGAGTTAAGATATAAGGGGGAGAAAAAGCCTTGCTAAGAGGTGATGTGTGTGAGGAGTTAAAGGAAAGGATTCCAAAGAGCCAAACTGTAATACTTTGGTCGCCTGATGTCAAAAGTCGATTCTTTGGAAAAGACCGTGATGCTGGGAAAGACTGAGGGCAAGAGGAGAAGAGGGCAATAGAGGATGAAATGATTGGATGGAATCACTGCTTAACGAACATGAGATTGAACAAACTCTTGGAGATATTAAAGGACAAGCCCTGGCATGCTGCAGTCCACAGAGTCACAGAGTTGGACATGACACAGTAACTGAACAAAAACAAATCAAACCAGAGGCTTTATGGAGGCTAAACCTGTGTGATGGGACAGAAACTAAGACTGGATGATATAGCATGGTGAATAAAGGAAAGCGTGAGAAGTTAGGTTGAGAGAAATTGGAAGAAACTAGATACACAGTATTTAGAACAGAGTATGGAATTTGGATTTCAGTCTAAACATTTTGGGAAAGCATCAGAGGATTTTGAGCAGGAGAGTGAGATGTAAGGCTAATCATTGTGTTTGAATATAGACTGGATCTCAGAGTATGGAGAAAAGAGGAAGTGAGATCAGTTGGGATGATAGCAGTTACCCATGAGTGACATTCAGTTCAGTTCAGTCGCTCAGTCATGTCCGACTCTTTGTGACCTGATGAATTGCAGCATGCCAGGCATCCTTGTCCATCACCAACTCCTGGAGTTCACTCAAACTCATGTCCATCACGTCACTGATGCCATCTAGCTATCACATCCTCTGTCATCCCCTTCCCTTCCTGGCCCCAATCCCTCCCAGCATCATAGTCTTTTCCAATGAGTCAACTCTTCACATGAGGTGGCCAAAGTACTGGAGTCTCAGCTTTAGCATCAGTCCTCCCGAAGAACACTCAGGGCTGATCTCCTTTAGAATGGACTGGTTGGATCTCCTTGCAGTCCAAGGGACTCTCAAGAGTCTTCTCCAACACCACAGTTCAAAAGCATCAATTCTTCAGCGCTCAACTTTCTTCACAGTCCAACTCTCACATCCATACATGACCACTGGAAAAACCATAGCCTTGACTAGATGGACCTATGTTGGCAAAGTAATGTCTCTGCTTTTCAATATGCTATCTAGATTGGTCATAACTTTTCTTCCAAGGAGTAAGCGTCTTTTAATTTCATGGCTGCAGTCACCATCTGCAGTGATTTTGGAGCCCCCCCAAAAATAAAATCAGCTACTGTTTCCACTGTTTCCCCATCTATTTCCCACGAAGTGACGGGATCAGATACCATGATCTTCGTTTTCTGAATGTTGAGCTTTAAGCCAACTTTTTCACTCTCCTCTTTCACTTTCATCAAGAGGCTTTTTAGTTCCTCTTCACTTTCTGCCATAAGGGTGTTGTCATCTGCATATCTGAGGTTATTGATATATCTCCTGGCAATCTTGATTCCAGCTTGTGCTTCCACCAGCNTGTTGAGCTTTAAGCCAACTTTTCACTCTCCTCTTTCACTTTCATCAAGAGGCTTTTTAGTTCCTCTTCACTTTCTGCCATAAGGGTGTTGTCATCTGCATATCTGAGGTTATTGATATATCTCCTGGCAATCTTGATTCCAGCTTGTGCTTCCACCAGCCCAGCATTTCTCATGATGTACTCTGCATATAAATAAGTTAAATAAGCAGGGTGACAATATACAGCCTTGATGCACTCCTTTTCCTATTTGGAACCAGGCTGTTGTTCCATGTCCAGTTCTAACTGTTGCCTCTGAGCTGCATACAGGTTTCTCAAAAGGCAGATCAGGTGGTCTGGTATTCCCATCTCTCGAAGAATTTTCCACAGTTTATTGTGATCCACACAGTCAAAGGCTTTGGCATAGTCAATAAAGCAGAAATAGATGTTTTTCTGGAACTCTCTTGCTTTTTCTATGTTCTAGTGGACGTTGGCAATTTGATCTCTGTTTCCTCTGCCTTTTCTAAAACCAGCTTGAACATCTGGAAGTTCATGGTTCACGTATTGCTGAAGCCTGGCTTGGAGAATTTTGAGCATCACTTTACTAATGTGTGCTGCTACTGCTGCTGCTAAGTCACTTCAGTCGTGTTCGACTCTGTGCGACCCCATAGACTGCAGCCCACCAGGCTACCCCACCCCTGGGATTCTCCAGGTAAGAACACTGGAGTGGGTTGCCATTTCCTTCTCCTATGCATGAAAGTGAAAAGTGAAAGAGAAGTTGCTCAGTCATGTTTGACTCTTAGCGACCCCATGGACTGCAGCCCACCAGGCTCCTCCATCCATGGGATTTTCCAGGCAAGAGTACTGGAGTGGGGTGCCATTGCAATTGTGTGGTAGTTTGAGCATTCTTTGGCATTGCCTGTCTTTGAGATTGGAATGGAAACTGACCATTTCCAGGCCTGTGGTCACTGCTGAGTTTTCCAAATTTGCTGGCATATTGAGTGACATTAGATGACTTAAACTGGCACAGGTAGACAAGATCAGAAATTATCAATTTTTTTGTGCATGGATCATTTAGCTAGTCTGTGAACACCTCTCAAAATTAGTATTGTTGAATATATAAAATACAATGTAAAGAATTAAGAAAGAAAACAAGTATATTAAATTCCAATTATCAAAATATTTTTGAAATATGTGATTAATAGGTTAAATAACAAAATTTAGTATAACCAGTATTTTGAAATATCTGCACAAATTTTAAAATGATATGATAGTATCTGAGATAACACTGAAGAAAAAAATCTAACAGAATCAACTAAAAGAGAATTAGTTCTTATAAATCTGTTTTAAATAGCAATTTTAGCATCACAAAATTTGAATTTTAGCATCACACAATTTGAAGGAAGTAATGATTAAAGATATGTTAGCAAATATGGCTAGTGTAATATGACTTGGGCATTAAAAGATAAATTTCTGTGATCGATATCATAAAGAGTTACATGGAATTTACCAGGAAATGCAATCAAATGTTTAGGTGTGATGTGGACTTTTAACATTCTTTGCAGTGTTGGAAACCCATAGGAGGGTTAATGGAGACAGCACTTCAATTTTTACTTCTTGGACAAAATCAACAGGCATTCCTCATCACGGAAGTAAGACCAGAAGCAAAGACAAGACAGTAAATAAGCAAGGAATCTTATAAATCTGGATATAAATACTATTAATTTCTGAAGGAATGTGAGGCAAGTAGAGAGTGAATATAGTTGCATTTAGTACATGAAAAACTTAAGACAGACCCCTGCACCCCAACCCCATAAGGAGCAGTTGGATAGTCCATGTGCGAAAGTATCTTGCAACTGAGTAGGCAATTTGGGTTTTTATTATATCAAAATAAGTGCTGCTATTTGCCAATGTAGGGCTTCCTGGTAGCTCAGATGGTAGAGAATCTGCTTGCAATGCAGGAGACCTGGATTTCATCCCTGTGTTGGGAAGGTTCCCTGGAGAAGGAAATTGCAAGCCACTGCAATATTCTTGCCTAGAGAATTCCATGGACAGAGGAACCTGACTGGTTACAGTCCATGGGGTCACAAGAGTTGGACACAACAAAGTGACTAACACATACATACACATACATTTGCCAGTGTGGACTAATAAAGATTAACTAAAGGTAATTCTTTTTTTTTTTAATTTTTATTTTATTTTATTTTTTTAAGTTAATTCTTAATTTTCAGGTATTGCAACATAATAGGATATTCTGCATAAGATCCTTCTTTTCCTTGGTTTGGGTTTTTCATCTTTTTATTTCCTCTTGTCCATACTCCTGTACTTCTGCTTTCTTCTTTCTTGATTTCCTATTTCTCCTACTATTCTATTTAATACCAATCATGCCTAAACCTGCTCCTCCTTTCTTTATTGTCTATATTTTGCTTCCTTCTGCTGTCTCTTCTCTTCACTTGCTCATCACTGCTCTCCTACACCTCTTCAGCTCAGCCTCAGTGCTCATTTTCACTGTGACCCTACAAAACGGAGTGTGCTTAGTTGCAGGCTTGTTTTTCCAAACAATTCCAGAACACTTTGATCTTACAGAGACCTGCCCAACCAGGACATTTGTTTGAACTCAGTGCCTTTGGCTTTTCTCAATAGCTCTCTTAACTTCTGCCTATAATTTTGCATTCCCTAGAATTCCACTTGTTGAAAGGTGCCAGTTGTATAGATGCCAAATATTTGAGGTTTTGTTATGTGATTAGAAACTTGGGCATTTTTAAATCAAGGAATTTTAGCAGTGCTCTAGTGCTTAAGTGAATCTTAATGAATACATATTCAAGACTTAAAGCAAAAAAAGATAAAACTTTCATATAAAAAAGCAAGAAACAATGGCAAATATGAAATGGATGTTTATAGATGCTCATATTAAATTGATTCCTGTCAGAGCAATGCAAAAGCTTTCTTAGCTCTGCAAAATTCCACTGTAACTCCTTCCCTCAAATTGTAAAGTAAAGCCACTTAATGATTTTATAAAATCTATCTTTAACCATTCTCATGTGTTTATTTAAACTGGATTATAATTAAGATGAAGTAGTGGTATAAAGAAGATTAGAAGATTATAACATGAAAAATATCAAAAGGCTTCATAATAGCAAGTCCTAAAAAGGAATATTGAAGTATTTAGTCACATTGACCCAGAAAATTTAATAATAAATTTACATGTTATATTAATCAAGACTTTTTTAATTTGCAAACTAGAAACAATGTAACTCAAGTATTATTAATACTCCCTCCACATTATACTTAAAGAGCTGATCTAAAGATGTTATCTGGAGAGAGATTTTAAAAAATCTGGTTGAACCCCCCAGGCAACCACAATATGGAATGATCTGTGGCTCTGCATTCTTACCACAGTGGTTCGAGATGTGAAAAACTGGGATGGTCCCTAAAGAAATGCAGCTCTCTGGATCACTTTTCTTGATTTAAAAAAATAAAGAAGAAGAGAAACAAGGGGAAGGAAATAAATTACATTTTTATAGTGTATGGAAAATTGTTCTAAATTCTTTTAGGAAAGAGGGAAGGAAAAGAGGAAGGGAAATCAGATAGGCAAGAAAAGATTTTCTTCTCTCTTTCATTGAAAGTTGAACCTAAAAGATACTCTAATAAGATTTGGTCTTTGGAATGTATTTGTTTAAATTGTACTGAGTTCAGTTATGCCTGAGATCTGGACTTTGCTACTCCTAGAGAAGGAAGATTGAATATGTGTGCCCTTTGTGAACGTTCTGGTAAGCTAAGAAAAAACTGTCCTCTGCAAATCATCCCATCCTTGGCATTGGCTGGAACCTGAAATTCTATGTTATAAAAATTTATCCTTTTATCTGAAGCTTGTGTTATAACAAACTTCACCTATTTTTTTTCCCCCACAATTTGTCCATGGCCTAGATCTCTTGAATCCACATCACACTGCACTAAAGACACATATTCCTGCATATTTTTAACTAAATAAATATCAAGATAACATCTATGGAGTTTTTACTATGTGCAAGAGTCTGGTGATACCAAGCATGCGTGTGTGTGCATACACACCACAAACACATACACACACACACTGAATTCCGGTGTTCATTCACACAATCTTCTTTCAGTAGTAGTTACCAAGTTTCTAATATGTGCACAGTAAAGGTCTGGGTGCTAAGAGTACTGAAATGAATACTAAAGAAAATTTATCATCTTTCATGAAGCTTATTTTCTTTGGGAGATGAGAGAAATAAGAAAAAAATGTCAATGTGCTGTCATATAAAAAATGGCATTTAAGATCAGGAAATATAAAGAGTGGGCATATCACTTGCAAACTGAATGAAAAAACTGTCTATTCACGAAAGTTTGGGAAAAGAGCATTTCAACTAGAGTTTGAAAACTCAGAGACAGAAAGAATTCTAGTATATCGAAATAAGGGCTACCTATGCTATAAGGCTTCATCAGAGTGAGCTGGAGGCAGAAAGGTATGAGTTCAAGGTAGTGAGGTAGGTAACAGGCCTGATGATGAAGGGAGTTATGGGTTGTGGGATGACATCTGAATTTTAAAGTGTGCTGAGAAACCACTGTAGAGATTTTAAGCAGAAAAGTGATAAGATAAAAATATGTGCTTTCAAATTTGTATTCTGCCTGAAAAATAAACTATGCTCCTGCATACCATGATGCGAAGAACTGACTCATTTGAAAAGGCCCTGATGCTGGGAAAGACTGAAGGTGGAAGGAGAAGGGGATGGCAGAAAATGAGATGGTTGGATGGCATCACGGATTTGATGCACATGAATTTGAGTAGGCTCTGGGAGTTGGCGATGGACAGGGAAGCCTGGCATGCTGCAGTCCATGGGGTCGCAAAGAGTTGTACACGACTGAGCCACTGAACTGCATATCAAATGCCCAAAAGGTTATTGCCAGTTTCATTTCTGTTTAAGAGTAGAAAGCCACAACTGATTACTTTCACCCTAAAAACAAGAAAACAGATAATCTACAAAATCATAACAGTCTTGAATCCATCAGAGATCTGAGGTCACAGAGCAAAAAGCAAACAGGATTCCAAGGAGTTACAGACACCTTTGAAGAGAGATGAGACTCACAGACGATTTTACCTTTGGCAGGGTATGGAAAAGATGACTTCCATAGAATTAAGAAATAACCAGCTAAAACTGTAATACAATACAGAAGGCTAAATGGGCTAGCACATCGGTTTAGCAAGCCCGAGAGCTCCAAACACAATGGTAGTAATTACTCACCCACATGTTTTTCATGGGCCTCTAGGTGATCTTGACTTCCCTGGTGGCTCAGATGGTAAAGCATCTACTTACAATGTGGGAGACCCGGCTTCAACCCCTGGGTTGGGAAGAGCCTCTGGAGAAGGAAATGGCAACCCACTCAGTACTCTTGCCTGTAAAATTCCATGGATGGAGGAACCTGGTAGGCTACAGTCCATGGGGTCGCAAAGAGTCAGACATGACTGAGTGACTTCAATTCACTTCACTTCTAGGTTATCTTAAGAAAAATGGGTGCAGAAGAACCCATTTAGTGGCATACATATGAAAGAAGGACAAGGACACTACACATTCTTCAGATTCTGTTTTCATGCCATTGAGAAAGAGGCAGCAAATCTTCTGCTCCTAGGACTGAATACAAGCCAAGCCACTAGAGAAAGGGTAGGAAACCCTCTTTTTTGTTGGAGCAAGAGGCAAAGATTCACTGCTTCTGGGGGAAGCATAGAAACAAAAGCAGTCTGTCCCTTGAGGGAAGGGCAAGGAAATCCCCAGGCTCAGAATCTTGACTGCAAAGCAGCAGAAAACTCTTTCCTTCCTGAGACCTGTCAAAGGTAGATGATGTTTCACTGTCATGGGAAGAATAGGCAGGAATGGTGAAGAGACACCATTTCTTAAACTCAAACTCAAAGACTCTGCTTGAGACTAAATCTGGACCAGGGGAATAGAGAGATGCATTGCTTCAACCACAAGCTTATCATGGGCTACCAAACAATAACAATGCACACAAGTATTTGTTGAAGAGATGCTACACAGTATGGGCTTTCCAGGTGCCACTAGTGGTAAAGAAACCCCCAGACATAAAAGATGCTGGTTCAGTCCGTGTGTTGGCAAGATCACCTGGAGAAGGTCATGGAAACCCACTCCCATATTCTTAACGGAGAATCCCATGGACAGAGGAGCCTGGCCGGCTACAGTCCACAGAGTCATAAAGAGTTGGACATGACTGAAGCAACTTAGCATGCTTATGCTATGTCTGTGTGCTCAAGTTATGTCCAACTCTTTGTGACTTCATGGACTGTAGCCCGCCAGCCTCCTCTGTCCATGGAGTTTTCCAAGCAAGAATACTGGAGTGGGTTATCATTTCCTACTCCAGGGAATCTTCCCAACCCAGGGATCCAACTCATGTCTCTTGCATCTCCTGTGTTGGCAGGCAGATTCTTCGGCCCTTGCATCTCCTGCATTGGCAGGCAGATTCTTCAGCACTGTGTCACCTACTCATGCTCATGCTTAGCTGCTAAGTTGTGCCTGACTCTTTGCAACCCCATGGACTGTAGCCCACGAGGCTCCTCTGTCCATGGGATTATCCCAGCAAGAATACCGGAGTGGGTTGCCATTTCCTTCTCCAGGGAATCTTCCTGATCCAGGGATCAAACCTGTGTCTCCTGCATTTCAGGTGGATTCTTTACTGGATAAATCACTGGGGAAGCCCCACTGTGCCACCTGGGAAGCTCCCAATTTTTCTGGCAATGCAGCATGTAGGATTTTAGTTTCCTGACCAGGTGTTGAAACTGCATCCCCTGCAATGGAAGTGCTGAGTCTTAATTACTGGGCCACTCGATTCCTCTGTTTAAGAGATGTCACCAGTAATCGGGAACTTAAAGAAAGCCACTCCATGTTGCTCAGGTATTTAGGATCTATTGAAAACAGAAAGACAGATGGAACAGAGGGACAAAATCAAACCAACCACCAATCTCCGGCACTCTAAGCACCACACCAAGCATAAGATGACAGAATCCTATCATTGGAAGAATCTTAAGTTTGTGGTGCATTGAATGTGACAACAGCAACCACAAACTCTATTGCTAGCTAAACTCTTGAATAGACTGGCTCAAACTTCCAACTAGCAGTCTGACAGAAGGAGACACAAGCCCACTTCTAGGTATGCTGCTGCTAAGTCATTCAGTCGTGTCCAACTCTGTGCAACCCCATAGACGGCAGCCCACCAGGCTCCCCGTCCCTGGGATTCTCCAGGTAAGAACAAAGGAGTGGGGTGCCATTTCCTTCTCCAACTTCTAGGTATAAATACCATTTATTTCAAATTAAACTGATTTCCATGAAATAAGATATTTAGCATCCAACTGAAATTCAGTTCAGTTCAGTCACTCAGTCATGTCCGATTCTTTGCGACCCCATGAATCGCAGCACGCCAGGCCTCCCTGTCCATCACCAACTCCCAGAGTTCACTCAGACTCACCTCCATCAAGTCAGTGATGCCAACCAGCCATCTCATCCTCTGTCATCCCCTTCTCCTCCTGCCCCCAATCCCTCCCAGCATCAGAATCTTTTCCAATGAGTCAACTCTTCGCATGAGGTGGCCAAAGTACGGGAGTTTCAGCTTTAGCATCATTCCTTCCAAAGAAATCCCAGGGCTGATCTCCTTCAGAATGGACTAGTTGGATCTCCTTGCAGTCCAAGGGACTCTCAAGAATCTTCTCCAACACCACAGTTCAAAAGCATCAATTCTTTAGCACTCAGCTTTCTTCACAGTCCAACTCTCACATCCATACATGACCACTGGAAAAACCATAGCCTTGACTAGACGGACCTTTGTTGGCAAAGTAATGTCTCTGCTTTTCAATATGCTATCTAGGTTGGCCATAACTTCTCTTCCAAGGAGCAAGCTTCTTTTAATTTCATGGCTGCAGTTACCATCTGCAGTGATTTTGGAGCCCCCCGAAATAAAGTCTGATATTGTTTCCACTGTTTCTGCATGTATTTCCCATGAAGTGATGGGACCAGATGCCATGATCTTCATTTTCTGAATGTTAAGATACATTTTAAAAAAGGGGGGGAGGGGGGAAAGGCAAGGGGAAAAGAAAAGATCCATTCTCAAAAGATAAAGCAATTAACAGAAGGAGACTCAAGAATGACTCATGTGAAAACAATCAGAAACTTTAAAATAACTATATGTACTATATTAAGCCTTAGAGAAGGAAATGGCAACTCACTCCAGTATTCTTGCCTGGAAATCCCATGGACAGACAAGCCTGGCCGCCTACAGTCCATGGGGTTGCAAAAGAGCTGGACACAACTTAGTGACCAAATACCAAGCAACAGTTTATTAAAGAGTCTAGTAGAAAACATGAATATCATGCAGAAACAAATGGGGAATCTAAGCAGAGATGGATACTACAACAAATGTCAAATACAGAAGTGTGAAATTTATAAAATCTAATTAGATGTGAAGAATTCCTTTGATAGCCTTATCAAAAGATTATGCAGCCAAGGATAGAAACAATGGACTTAGACCTGAAGAGAGGTAAAGAGAATTACCCAAAATGAAACTGAAAAAAGGAAAAACAAACAAAAAACCAGTGTACTAGAATTATGAGACAGTATCAGTTTAATGTATAAGTAAGTCAAGTCCCAGAAGAAAAAATTAGGAGACTGGAAAAAAATCTGAAGAAATATAACTTAAGAATTTTCTAAAACTAATGAAATACTAAAAACCACACATCCAAAAAGCTCAGAGAACACCAAGCAGGATAAATACAAATGGAAAAAATATATACACAAGTAAGCAAAGTAAGATGTATGGAAGACTTCTCATATAATTATACTAGCCAGATAGAATGACATCTTTAAATTACTGACATGACTACCACACAACTATCAACTCAGAATTTTATGCCCATTAAAATGCATTATAGAAATGATGGCAAAGACTTCTTCAGACAGAGAAAAGCTGAAAAAGTTCACTGCTAGCAGATACGAATCACAAAATATATGTAAGGAAGTTTTAAGACAGAAAGAGTATAATACAAATGGAAATTTGGATCTATAAAGAATACCAGAAATAGTAAAATGCAAGTAACTATAAAAGACTTCTTTTTTTCATATTTTTAAATAGGCAAATATAAAAGATAATTGAGTGCTTAATGAAAATAGTAACAAAATATTGTGGGGTGTATACTACAGGAAGAAGTGAAACGTACACTCAAACAAGAAGAACAGGAAGGAAGAAAAGGATTTATATTTACTACTGCAAAGTTCTCACACTTGAAGTGGTAAAATACTATTTGAAGTTAGATTTTTTACAAATTATTTATATTATTTATTTCATAAATTGTCTATGTTATAAATTTGAGAGAAAACACATACATATATATAATGAACCTGTGACTTACTTTATGTGGCAAAAGGGATTTTGAAGATGTCAGTAAGTTAAAAATAAAAGGATATAGGAAGACATACAATGAAAATGGTAATTAATAGGAAGATGAAATGATGGCTATAGTAATGTTAAACAAAAGTCTTAAAGAGGTTTAGTAGGAATTCTTTAAAAAATAAATAAATAAACTATTCCATAAGATAGAAAACAAGATAGGATTTCCAAACTAATTCTATGAGGCCAGTATTACTGATAAGAAACCACAAACCCAAAAAAATATATATACAGAAGGAAAAAAAATTATAAAGCAATATTTATCCATCATAAACACAAAAAGTCTTACCAAAATATTCAGCAATTGAATCCAGTGATAAGTAAGAAAAATAACTTATCATGACCAAGTTAGATCTAACTTAAAAAAAAAAAATGAACACACTAACTATAACTTATAATAATTAGTGTCATGTATATCTACACATCTTCCCAACTATATATTTCAAAATCCTTTCCTTAATGTTCTGCCTAGAACTTTCACTACAATATAGAATGCAAGTGATGATTAGTGAATTTCTTGCATCATTCTATACTTTCCAAAAGACTATTCCATTGTTTCCTAGGTAAAATAATGTGTGCATTTTTTGAAAAATGAAATCAGTTTATCACGTAAATAAAATTACCTTCTAATCTTAAGAAAAAAAATGTCAATCAATGTAATTCACCATATCAACAGAGTGAAAAAGAAAAAAACTTATCAAGAGATGCAAAAAAAGTCTTTCGACAAAATTCAACGTCTTTTCATAATAAATCAGGGCTTCCTGGATAGCCCAGTTGGTAAAGAATCTACCTGGAATGCGGAAATCCTGGTTCGATTCCTGGGTTAGGAAGATCCCCTGGAGAAGGGAAAGGGCACCCACTCCAGTATTCTGACCTGGAGAGTTTCATGGACTGTACAGTTCATGGGGTCACAAGGAGTTTGACACAACTGAGCAACTTTTACTTACTTACTTACTTATTCATAATAAAAGGAAAATTTTCAGAAAATTGCATGTTAAAGAGGACTTTTTCAAACTGATAAATGACATCCAAAGTATCTACACCTGCCATCATGCTTATGGTAAAAGATGGAATGCTTTCCTCTAAAACCAGAAAAAAAAATGCCATCTTTCACTACTTCTATTTAACAGTGTACTGTGCAATAAGAAAGAAAAACAATAAAGTTATACAGTTTGGAAAGAAAGAAAACTGTCTTAATTCAGAGACAACATGATTATACTGAAAATGCTAAAAAAATTAATAAATAAAAATAGATAGTAAAACAGAATTAGTAAATGAGTTTAGCCAGTTCTCAAAGAGACAAGGTCAATGTAAAAATTTTTATATGCTAATGATGAACAACTGGAAATTGAAATTAAAACACAAATACTTCTTACAATACCATCAAAAACATAGAATATTTAGAGGCAATGCTAACAAAATATGTGCAAGATATGAGAGAAATTAAAGAAGGCCTAAATAAATGGAAATATATACCATATTCATGGATTTAAAACCTCAATATTATTCACATATCAATTTTTCCCTAACTGATATACAGATTCAAGACAACTTCAATCAAAACTCCTACAGGATTTTTGTAACCCAAGCAATCTATTTCTATATCTATTATGAAAAAAATGAAGGAACTAGAAAACTAGAAAAACAAATGTGGAAAACTCACACTAGCTAATATCAAGACTAAGTATCATGGTATGGTATTGGTACAATGATAGACATGGAGTTCATTTTATCAGAATAAAAAGTCCAGGAAAAACACCCACACTTAAGTTTCTTACAAAGTTTTCAGTGTAATTCAATAGAGTAAAAGTAATGGTCCAGAAACAGTGCAGAGCAATTGGATGTTCACCAAAAAATAAATAAAAGTTCAACTTGTACCATACGTGAAACTCAACTTGAAGGGGACCCTAGACCTAAATGCCTAAAATGACAAAATTTCTAGTTAGAAAATGTAGGACTGTTTTCATACTTGGAATAGGCAAATATTATTTTATTCAGGATATAATATGCAAATTATAATAAAAAAATGGTATATAAGACTTTATAAAAATTAAGATGTTTGTTCTTTAAAAGATCTTGTTTAAAAAGCTGAAAGGTAAGACAGAGATTGGAAGAAAATATTTGCAAAACACATATTTGATAAAGAAATTTTACCTCAAATATAGACAAATACATATGTGTGTGTGTGTGTATAAAGTGCTTACAACAACAGTGAGAAGAAAAATAGACTAATGTAAAAGTGGGCAACACTTTGAGCAATCATTATCCAAAAGAAGAGATATGGTTGGAAGATATGCAATGATAGGGCATTCTGCATCCTTAGTTATTATGAAAATGTAAATTATATAAAAAATACCATAACATTCCTACTGGACTAAAATAATAGTAATAGCAGCAGCAATAATAATCATAAAACTGTAATACAAAATACCAGCCAAAAACATGAAGTTGTTACAACTCTGAAACACTCTTAGGAGGAGTGACAGACATTTTTTAAAACTGTTTAGTACTTTTACATAAAGTTAAATTCACACTTATCATATGACCTAGCAATCCTATACTTAGATATTTATTCAAGAGAAATGAAAACATATGCACCCTTAAGTGAATGCTTCATGATAGATTTGAGCATTATTGCCTTCCAGAATTCCTTACTTGTATCAGTTTTCTGATCCTATGGTTAACAAGTTACCACAAAATCAGTTGTTTAAAATAACGCCCATTATTACTTCACGATTTATAAGTCAAAAGTCTGGGTTGTATGCTATAGGGTCTCACCAGGTCAAAATCAAGATAGTGAAGGTGCTGGGGTCTTTTTTTTTTTTAATTGATATTTACTGGAATATAGGTGCTTTACAACGTTGTATTATTAGTAATTTCTACTATATACCAAAGATAATCAGCTATATATATACATATATCCTATCTTTTGTGGTTTTTATTTCCATTTCAGTTCAGTTCAGTCGCTCAGTCATGTTCAACTCTCTGCAACCCCATGAATCACAGGACACCAGGCCACCCTGTCCATCACCAACTCCCGGAGTTCACCCAAACTCATGTCCATTGAGTTGGTGATGCCATTCAGCCATCTCATCCTCTGTTGTCCCCTTCTCCTCCTGCCCCCAATACCTCCCAGCATCAGAGTCTTTTCCAATGAGTCAACTCTTCGCATTAAGTAGCCAAAGTACTGGAGTTTCAGCATCAGCATGAGTCCTTCCAAAGAAATCCCAGGGCCGATCTCCTTCAGAATGGACTGGTTGGATCCCCTTGCAGTCCAAAGGACTTCAAGAGTCTTCTCCAACACCACAGTTCAAAAGCATCAATTCTTCAGCACTCAGCTTTCTTCACCATCCAACTCTCATATCCATACATGACCACTGGAAAAAACATAGCCTTGACTAGATGGGCCTTTGTTGGCAAGTAATGTCTCTGTTTTTGAATATGCTATCTAGGTTGGTCATAACTTTCCTTCCAAGGAGGCAATGTCTTTTAATTTCATGGCTGCAATCACCATCTACAGTGATTTTGGAGCCCAGAAAATAAAGTCTGACAATGTTTCCACTGTTTCCCCATCTATTTTCCATGAAGTGATGGGACCAGATGCCATGATCTTCATTTTCTGAATGTTGAGCTTTAAGCCAACTTTTTCACTCTCCTCTTTCACTTTCATCAAGAGGCTCTTTAGTTCCTCTTCACTTTCTGCCATAAGGGTGGTGTCATCTGCATATCTGAGGTTATTGATATTTCTCCCAGCAATCTTGATTCCAGCTGTGCTTCTTACAGTCCAGCCTTTCTCATGATGTACTCTGCATAGAAGTTAAATAAGCAGGGTGACAATATACAGCCTTGACGTACTCCTTTTCCTTTTGGAACCAGTCTGTTTTTCCATGTCCAGTTCTAACTGTTTCTTCCTGACCTACATATAGTTTTCTCAAGAGGCAGGTCAGATGGTCTGGTATTCCTATCTCTTTCAGAATTTTCCATAGTTCATTGTGATCCACACAGTCAAAGACTTTGGCATAGTCAATAAAGCAGAAATAGGTGTTTTCCTGGAACTCTCACTTTTTTGATGATCCAGCGGATGTTGGCAATTTGATCTCTGGTTCCTCTGCCTTTTCTAGAACCAGCTTGAACATCTGGAAGTTCATGGTTCACGTATTGCTGAAGGCTGGCTTGGAGAATTTTGAGCATTACTGTACTAGCATGTGAGATGAGTGCAATTGTGTGGTAGTTTGAGCTTTCTTTGGCATTGCCTTTATTTGAGATTGGAATGAAACCTGACCTTTTCCAGTCCTGTGGCCACTGCTGAGTTTTTCTAAATCGCTGGCATTTTGAGTGCAGCCCTTTCAGAGTGTCATCTTTCAGCATTTGAAATAGGTCAACAGGAATTCCATCACCTCCACTAGCTTTGTTTATGGTATTTCATAAGGCCCACTTGACTTCACATTTCAGGATGTCTGGCTCTAGGTGAGTGATCACACCATAGTGATTATCTGGGTCTTGATGATCTTTTTTGTACAGTTCTTCTGTGTATTCTTGCCACCTCTTCTTAATATCTTCTGCTTCTGTTAGGTCCATACTATTTCTGTCCTTTATTGAGCCTGTCTTTCCATGAAATGTTCTCTTAGTATCTCTAATTTTCTTGAAGAGATCTCTAGTCTTTCCCATTCTGTTGTTGTCATCTATTTCTTTGCATTGATCACTGAGGAAGGCTTTCTTATCTCTCCTTGCTATTCTTTGGAACTCTGTATTCAGATGCTTATATCTTTCCTTTTCTCCTTTGCTTTTTGCTTCTCTTCTTTTCATAGATATTTTTAAGGCCTCCCCAGACAGCCATTTTGTCTTTTTGCATTTCTTTTCCATGAGGATGTTCTTGATCCTTGTCTCTGTACAATGTCACGAACCTCCATCCATAGTTCATCAGGCACTCTCTATCAGATCTAGTCCCTTAAATCTATTTCTCACTTCCACTATATAATCATAAGGTATTTGATTAGGTCATTCCTGAATGTTCTACCGGTTTTCCCTACTTTCTTCAATTTAAGTCTGAATTTGGCAATAAGGAGCTCATGATCTGAGCCACTGTCAGCTCCTGGTCTTGTTTTCACTGACTGTGTTTTCTCCATCTTTGACTGCAAAGAATATAATCAATCTGATTTCGGTGTTGACCATCTGGTTATGTCCATGTATAGAGTCTTCTCTTGTGTTGTTGGAAGAGGGTGTTTACTATGACCAGTGCTTCATAACCATGCCGTTTGGGGCCACCCAGGATGGACAGGTCATGGTCGAGCGGTCTGACAGAATGTGGTCCACTGGAGAAGGGAATGGTAAACCACTTCAGTAGTCTTGCTTTGAGAATCCCATGAACAGTATAAAAAGGCAAAAATGATAGGATACTGAAAGAGGAACTCCCCAGGGTGGTAAGTGCCCAATATGCTACTGGAGATCAGTGGAGAAATAACTCCAGAAAAAATGAAGGGATGGAGCCAAAATGAAAACAATACCCATCTGTGGATGTGACTGGTGATAGAACCAAGATCCAATGCTGTAAAGAGCCATATTGCATACAAACCTGGAATGTTCAGTTCAGTTCAGTTCAGTCGCTCAGTCGTGTCCGACTCTTTGCGACCCCATGAATCGCAGTACGCCAGGCCTCCCTGTCCATCACCAACTCCCGGAGTTCACTCAGACTCACATCCATTGAGTCTGTGATGCCATCCAGCCATCTCATCCTCGGTCGTCCCTTTCTCCTCCTGCCCCCAATCCCTCCCAGCATCAGGGTCTTTTCCAATGAGTCAACTCTTCGCATAAGGTGCCCAAAGTACTGGAGCTTCAGTTTTAGCATCATTCCTTCCAAAGAAATCCCAGGGTTGATCTCCTTCAGAATGGACTGGTTGGATCTCCTTGCAGTCCAAGGGACTCTCAAGAGTCTTCTCCAACACCACAGTTCAAAAGCATCAATTCTTCTCCTTTTCATTATAGGGGACTGGAATGCAAAAGTAGGAAGTCAAGAAACACCTGGAGTAACAGGCAAATTTGGCCTTGGAATGCCGAATGAAGCAGGCCAAAGACTAATAGAGTTTTGCCAAGAAAATGCACTGGTCATAGCAAACACCCTCTTCCAACAACACAAGAGAAGACTCTACACATGGACATCACCAGATGGTCAACACCGAAATCAGATTGATTATATTCTTTGCAGCCAAAGATGGAGAAGCTCTATACAGTCAACAAAGACAAGACCGGGAGCTGACTGTGGCTCAGATCATGAACTCCTGATTGCCAAATTCAGACTTAAATTGAAGAAAGTGGGCAACACCACTAGACCATTCAGGTATGACCTGGAATGTTAGGTCTATGAATCAAGGCAAATTAGAAGTGGTCAAACAGGAGAAGGCAAGAGTGAAAATTGACACGTTAGGAATCAGCAAACTTAAATGACTGGAATGAGTGAATTTAACTCAGATGATAGTATATCTACTACTGTGGGCAGGAATCCCTTAGAAGAAATGGAGTAGCCATCATGGCCAACAAAAGAGTCTGAAATGCAGTACTCAGATGCAACCTCAAAAACGACAGAATGATCTCTGTTCATTTCCAAGGCAAACCATTTAATATCATGGTAATCCAAGCCTATGCCCAAACCAGTAACACTGAAGAAGCTGATGTTGAACAGCTCTATGAAGACCTACAAGACCTTTTAGAACTAACACCCAAAAAAGATGTCCTTTTCATTATAGGGGACTGAAATGCAAAAGTAGGAAGTCAAGAAACACCTGGATTAAAAGGCAATTTTGGCCTTGGAATATGGAATGGAGCAGGGCAAAGGCTAATAGACTTTTGCCATGAGAACTTCCCATTTAGGTCATCACAAACTGGTTGAGTGGAGTTCCCTGTGCTATACAGTATGTTCTCACTAGTTATCTATTTTATCAGTTCGGTTCAGTCACTCAGTCGTATTTGACTCTTTGTGACCCCATGGACTGGAGCACGCCAGGCTTCCCTGTCCATCACCAACTGGAGCCTAGTCAAATTCATGTGCATCACATTGGTGATGCCATCCAACCATATTATCCTCTGTCGTCCCTTTATCCTCCCACCTTCAATCTTTCGCAGCATCAGAGTCTTTTCAAACGAGTTGGTTTTCACATCAGGTGGCCAAAATATTGGAGTTTCAGCTTCAGCATCAGTCCTTCCAGTGAATATGTGAATATTCAGGACTGATTTCCTTTAGGATGGACTGGTTGGATCTCCTTGCAGTCCAAGGGACTCTCAAGAGTCTTCTCCAACACCACACTTCAAAAGCATTGATTCTTTGGTGCTCAGCTTTCTTTATAGTCCAAGTCTCACATCCATACATGACTACTGGAAAAACCATAGCTTTGACTAGAGGGACCTTTATACACAGTATCAATAGTGTATATGTATCAATCCCAATCTCCCAATTCTCCCCACCCTTTCCCCTTTGGTATCCATACATTTGTTCTCTACTGTGTCTCTACTTTTGTGTTGCAAATAAGATCATCTATACTATATTTCTAGGTTCCACATATATCAATAATATATGATATTTGTTTCGTTTTTCTCAGTTCTTTTCTAAAGGCTCTGGAGGAAAACTTGCTTCTAGGTGTGTTCAGGTTGTTGGCAGAACCCAGTTTCTTGTTATTGTAGGCTTCAATACCCAGTTCTCGTCATAGGTGTTAGAGGGCTGCTCTCAGCTCTAAGAGGCCCCTGGCTTTCCTTTTCAAGTAACCCCTACTACATTCAAAGCTATCAGTGGTACATGCAGTCCTCCTATGGCAGATTCTCTACATTACCCTTCTGCTACCAGCATGAGAAAACTTTCTACTTTTAAAGGGTGTGTGTGATTAGATTAGGCACATGGATCATCTCCCTATTATCTTATCATCCCTGTTGTTAACTATGTCATATAACATCATATAAATACAGGTATGATGTATTCATCATACTCACAGGCTGTATTCATACCCAAAAAGGGAGGGGATTACATAAGGGTCATTCTTAGAATTTTGCCTACTGATATTCAAGAAACAACAACTATGTTAGAATATTTGTTAAGGAGCATTAATCGGACTTGCATGATTAATTTTTTTGCTTCTCTCTGTGATATTTTGATCCTGTATAGACATAGCTACTGGGGTGGGATGTCTAGAACAATCCAGAGGTACACTCTAACTGTGGGTTCAGTATCACATCAATGGTAAGATTTGCTTCCCAAGTTTTATTCCTCAAACATTTTTTGATTGGATATATAGGAAAATAAATTACTAAATAATTCATTCGTTCTTTGAATGAAAGGCAGGGAACAAAGCCATGAACCTGAGCACTAAAGCAGTGGGTTGGGAAGAAAATGAGTCTTGAGTTGAATCATCAGAAGTACATCTGTCTTGGAAATGTGATGAGGGGAAGCGGATGATATCAACTGCCGTAACAAAACTGAGTATTCAATTTAATGTCCCATTCTCTCAAGTGGATCAATTCAGTATAGCATCTGGTAAGTGACTCAAATAAATGGTTCAGATGGTAAAGACTTTGCCTGCATTGCAGAAGACACAGATTCAATCTCTGGTTGGGAAGATGCCCTGGAGAAGGTCATGGCAACTCACTCCAGTATTCTTGCCTGAGAATTCCATGGACAGAGGAGCCTGGAAAGCTATAGTCCATGGGGTAGCAAACAGTCAGATATGAATGAGCGACTAACTCACACACACACAGCTGTACTGATAACACTAATACATATAGAAGTGAGGAAAAATGTGGAAATAGTTATCACTGCATTCACTAAAAATGTGGAAGCAGTATCTATCAAAGAATCATCTATCCTTGTGCCAAAAGACTTCAAAACTCACTCAATTTCTTAAAGAAAAATAAATTAGAATTTTTAAATAAAAAGGATAGTATCACAAGGAAAGTAATGAAATTCTAAGAAGTTTAAAGAAAGATGAGATGAAATAGGTGACAGCCTGGCAACAGCAGAAGATGGTAGTTCTACCATAAAACCACATCAAACTGGATCCATTTAGTAGAGGGGCAAACTTGGTTTTTCAGCTCCATACATAGAATCATCCTGGTAATTCTGAGTTATAAAAATTTCATATCTTTATTTTTTAAAAAGTATATTTATATGTTAAAAGAAAAAGCAAACTGTTATTTAAAAAAGATGATGAAATTTAACTGTATCACTTGCCAATACTTTTAGATGTAAATAATTTCTTGTCTAACTTTTGTTAGAAACCTCAAAATATACGAGTTGATGGGTGTGTGCTATTTTAATAGGAGAACACAAATTCCAGTTACACATTTGTGGGAGATAAAACAATACCAGGAAAAGTAAAAACTTTACAAGTTAAAGTGTTCTTGACAAGTAGAACTGCTGAAATCTACACAGTTCACAAATTTTTGTGATACTGTTATATGACAAAGGAATGCTTTAATTAATTCATTTATACTGACTTAGATTCAGATTCACGAGGCATAATGAGTAGGTTGAGGTAATTTATGAGACAATTGCTTATTTGTAATCAATTTTATTCTATAGACATTCCTTTATTTTTTATTGTTGTGGGAACACAACATGAGATATACCTTCTTGATTTAATTTTTTAAGAGTACAATACAGTCATGCTAACTATAGGCACAGTATTGTATGGTAGATCTCTAGAACTTAATCATCTTGCATAAACTATATACCCCAATGCATAATGCCAAATAATGTGTAATATACAAACATAATATTTGTTAAGAACTTTTGATGGGGCAGCTTTGATCAAGTCAGTGCTTGACACAGGATAACCTAGTTAACCTTCACTTAAATCTCAGATATAAGTACTAGTAATAGCTTTGTTTAAAAATGAAGACATTGAGTCTCAGAGAGGGCAAACAGTTACACAGCTAGTGAGTGGCTCCTTTGAGATCTGAATTTAGGCAATGTAGCTCCAAAGTCATGTTCTTCTTAAACACTGGGCTACACTGCTTTGCTTCTACAAATAAATTTGTTGCCATATGACAATTTTTTCAAGTTGTACTATATGACTATTTCATACTCAACTACTCAGCTTGTAGCCACTAAATCCCTATTTTCTCATATAACATTTAAAAAATAGACATGTATTTGTGGTAAAGGCTTTGTGATCTGTATGTGTGTGTGTGTATGTGTGTTATTAAATCAATTTTATTACATACTAAGTGGTTCAGTAAAGGACCTTGAAATGCACATGGGCTCTAGTATTTTGCCAAGTTTTACAATTACATTTTTTTTCTAATTAATCTAACCTCATCCATCTGAGTTTTGGTTCACGTTTTGGCAGGATAAGTAAATGCTACAAAGAAAGTATAAGTCAGATGGAGCCTTTGATTACTGTGCATTCCCATAAAATGTACAGATGTGGCCTTAATGCATACTAGAAATTCCAGTTTTTGTAAACTAAAACATGTGGGACAGCCTAGCAACCTTATTAGGTATTAAGAGAAGTATCAACCCTCACAATACCAGATGTTTCTCAAGTCTGCACTGATTGGCTTTCAAAAGTTCAAACCACTTATATACCAAAGTCCTTTGATAAAGCTGTTGATATGTGGACCTGTAATTTCAGTGTTGGTGGAGAGAAGATTAACATAAAGTTTAAGTTATGAAAAATATTTTATTCATAATTTTCATGATTGTACTAGCCCACCTATAAATTGATGGTGATTTGATAGAAGAATAACAATAATGAATCCCCTGCAAATTACTCATTCTTGAAAATATGAAAAATCACCAATATGAGTACTAGCTTTAAAGGTAATTAAAAAGGAAATTAGATTCCTCATCAGCAGGTATAATTTATTATAGATCATTGATAGCCTTTAACACACACAAACATTTTGATTAGCAAAGATAGCATGTGTTGAGGAGAAATCAGTCAATCAGTCAGTCTCTCAGTCGTGTCCGACTCTTTGCAATCCCATGAATTGTAGCATGCTAGGCCTTCCTGTCCGTCACCAACTCCCAGAATTTACTCACACTCATATCCAATGAGTTGGTGATGCCATCCAGCCATCTCACCCTCTGTCGTCCCCTCCTTCTCCTGTCCCCAGTCCCTCCTAGCATCAGGGTCTTTTCCAATGAGACAACTCTTCACATGAGTTGGCCAAAGTAATGGAGTTTCAGCTTCAGCATCAGTCCTTCCAGTGAACACCCAGGACTGATCTCCTTTAGGATGGACTGGTTGGACCTCCTTGCAGTCCAAGGGACTCTCAAGAGTCTTCTCCAACATCACAGTTCAAAAGCATCAATTCTTTGGCACTCAGCTTTCTTCACCATCCAACTCTCACATCCATACATGACCACTGGAAACACCATAGACTTGACTAGCCAGATCTTTGTTGGCAAAGTAATGTCTCTGCTTTGAATATGCTATCTAGGTTGGTCATAAATTTCCTTCCAAGGAGTAAGCGTCTTTTAATTTCATGGCTGCAATCATCATCTACAATGATTTTGGAGCCCGGAAAATAAAGTCTGACATTGTTTCCACTGTTTCTGCATGTATTTCCCATGAAGTGATGGGAGCAGATGCCATATCTTCGTTTTCTGAATGTTGAGCTTTAAGCCAACTTTTTTCACTCTCCTCTTGAAATAAAATTACTCCAATCATGTTAAGAACCAATGAGGGTCATATCAGGGCAGGATAACATAAAATATTATACTTCTGCTCTTGATTGGTAAGGTAGATATACTTGAGAAGAATGGATGAGTAATAAAAGATTTCTGCCTACTGTCATGCAACAAGACAGAGAGTCCCTCACTGGTGGGAACTGCGTAGTGAAGAACATTGTGTTAAAAAATATAAGATATTCAATAAATCAGTTAAGTTGCTCAGTGCTGTTAGACTCTTTGTGACCCCATGAGCTGCAGCACGCCAGTCTTCCCTGTCCATCTCCAACTCCTGGAGCTTGCTTAAACTCATGTCTATCAAGTCGGTGATGCGATCCAACCATCTCATTCTCTGTCGTTCCCTTCTCCTCCTGCCTTCAATCTTTCCCAGCATCCGGGTCTTTTCCAATGAGTCAGTTCTTCACATCAGGTGGCCAAAGTACTGGAGTTTCAGCTTCAGCATCAGTCCTTCCAATGAATATTTAGGACTGATTTCCTTTAGGATGGACTGGTTGGATCTCCTTGCAGTCCAAGGGACTGACTCTTAAGTGTCTTCTCCAACACCACAGTTCAAAAGCATAGATTCTTCAGCACTCAGCTTTCTTTATATTACAACTCTCACATCCATACATGACTACAGGAAAAACAATGGCTTTGACTAGATGGACATTTGTTGGCAAAGTAATGTCTCTGCTTTTTAAATAAGGTGTCTAGGTTGGTCATAGCTTTTCTTCCAAGGAGCAGGCAGCTTTTAATTTCATGGCTGCAGTCACCATCTGCAGTGATTTTGGAGTAACTAAAAATAAAGTCTTTCACTGTTTCCATTGTTTCTCCATCTATTTGCCATGAAAGGATGGGATTGGATGCCATGATCTTTGTTTTCTGAATGTTGAGCTTTAAGCCAAACTTTTTCACTTTCATCAAGAGGCTCTTTGGTTCTTTGCTTTCGCCACAAGAGTGTTATCATCTGTGTATCTGATGTTACTGATATTTCTCCTGGCAATCTTGATTCCAGTTTGTGCTTCATCCAGCTCAGCATTTCTCATGATGTACTCTGTATATAAGTTAAATAAGCAGGGTGACAATATACAGCCTTGATGTACTCCTTTCCCGATTTGGAACCAGTCTGTTGTTCCATGTCCAGATCTAATTGTTGCTTCTTGACCTGCATATAGATTTCTCCAGAGGCAGGTATGGTGGTCTGGTATTCCCATCTCTTGAAGAATTTTCCACAGTTTGTTGTGATCCACACAGTCAAAGGCTTTGGTATAGTCAATAAAGCAGAAATAGATGTTTTTCTGCAACTCTGTTGTTTTTTCAATGATATAACAGATGTTGGCAATTTGATCTCTGGTTCCTCTGCCTTTTCTAAATCCAGCTTGAACACCTGGAAGTTGATGGTTCATGTACTATTGAAGCCTGGCTTGGAGAATATTGAGCATTACTTTGCTAATGTATGAGATGAGTGCAGTTGTGTGGTAGCTTTAACATTCATTCTTTGGCATTGCCTTTCTTTGGGACTGGAATTAAAACTGACATTTTCCAGTCCTTGGCCACTGTAGAGTTTCCAAATTTGCTGGAATATTGAATGCAGCATTTTCACAGCATCATCTTTTAGGATTTGAAATAGCTCAACTGGAATTCCACCACCTCTACTAGCTTTGTTCTTAGTGATGCTTCCTAAGGCCCACTTAACTTCACATTCCAGGATGTGAAGGTGAGTGATCACACCATGGTGGTTATGTGGGCCGTGAAGATCTTTTTTGTATAGTTCTTCTGTGTACTCTTGCCACCTCCTCTTAATATCTTCCACTTTTTTTAGGTTCATACCATTTCTGTCCTTGATTGTGCCCATCTTTGCATGAAATGTTCCCATGGTATCTCTAATTTCCTTGAAGAAATCTCTAGTCTTTCCCATTCTATTTTTTTCCCTCTATTTCTTTGCATTGTTTACTGAGGAAGGCTTTCTTTTTTTCCTTGCTATTCTTTGGAACTCTGCATTCAAATGGGTATATCTTTCCTTTTCTACCTTGACTTTAGCTTCTCTTCTCCACTATTTGTAAGGCCTCAGACTATGTATTCAATAAATATATAGGAACAAAAATGTCAAGTTGGAAAGCTTCTTAGAGATTTCCTTTTCTCAATAAAAAATTATCATTAAAAAATACATTGTTAGGACTTCCCTGATGATCCAGTGGCTAAGACTATATGCTTCCATTGCAAAGGGTCTGGGTTTGATCCCACATGCCTCTAGTAAGTGTTTATATGTCACAAGTAAAGAGCTGGCACAGTCAAATAAATTAATAAATAAAAATAAATATTTAAAAAGAATATTTTAAAATATATTGCTATATATTTCACTGTATGTGAAACAGTCATGAGAGTCTACTCAAGTGGGACTTCTCACAGAAAGATCCCTTGGTCCACCTAATGAGACCCCTTCACTCTTTGGTTATATAACAGCTCCAATCTTATTAAAGGGTATTGACATGTAATCTTAAATATTTATTCCACTATTTAACAGAAATAAGAAAATTGAGGCACAATGATGTTTGTGTCAGTAAGTATTCAAATTTACTTTTCCTGATTCCTAAATGAGTATTTCATCATTTGAAATGTTGCATTGAAGGTTACTACTCAAGGATAGATGCTAGCACAAAGTAATTCTAGACCAAATGGAAAAGATCTCTGATTACCTGTATTTTGAAATTATTGATGCTATGTTCTGCTCCATTAGCAGAGATAATTGCTATATGACTGCACTGAGTCACTTTGAAAGCTATTAGATTCAGTTGAAATCTAAATGCATTTTGCTACAAGTAATAGGTTTATTTGGCACTGAAATAGTTATCAGTAGCAAGTTCTAGGATCTTCAGGAACCATAAAACCAAACAAGCATCCTCTTCATAGCCTAGGAGAATTTAAGAACAGTGTAATGTGAGAGACTTGATTCAAAGTATATGTTTTACTGGGGGGCGGGGGTGCGACTGGTAGACTAAGATTGTCATTTTTTATTCCCAACTGTGAGAGGCCATCTGATTACAGCAAGTGTCACAGACAAGTGGCTAGTCTCAGTGGGGACAATCCGATAATTATTTAAAATTATTAAACCTTAAACTTGCACACGATGTAAAACCCAGTCCTGAAACAATGTAACTAATATTCAAAAACTCAGTGACACATGCTGCTTCCAGTTTTCATTAATTGTCCTTTAGCTGATATTTCTATGGACTCAAATCTCTTTTCATCTGGAAATGCTATCACACTTGAATGCTAGTCTAGTGCAAGGTGCCCTGGCGTCTGTAGTTGACTCTTTTCTCTGTCTTGAGAGATCACCTTTTATTCTGTCCCTATTCACTTGGTCAAATTTTGATTTTCTCTAGATTTGGAATTTCGGTCTCCAAGCCATCATCTGACTTTCTAGGGGTGACTTGAGGACTTGTTATCTTGCCAGTAGAATGGAAAAGTCTTTACTTAGTTTAGCCAAAATGAATGCATTTAAATTCAAGGTGAGGTATAGAATATATGCAAATACAGAGAAATAGATCAGTTCATAAGAGGAAGATCTATGATTCTATTTAAGTCTATACTCTGGCCTGAGTATAGACGTGACAAACACAACTTGGCAGCCATCTGATTTTCTTTTCTTTTGAAAAATATTCCTATTATTGGCTATGGGGCCAAAGGGCCTTTATGATGGCATAACTTCTTTAGTTTCTTAAGTCATTTTTTTTCCCCTGTGTTAAAATCTCTAATCCTGTTTTAAAGTCTCTGATTCCTGGTGGACTGCCCATTCGGTTTCAATTTCTCATGTGATTATCTGCTTCAAATTGTTAGAACATCTACAAATGAGAAGTGATTGATGTGCTCAGAGCCCACTGAGAGATCAGACTGGCTCAGGTTGTCTATCTTAATTCACTTCTTCAAGTTCTTTCTGATAACTTTTCCCCTTATTTCCTCCAGAAAAGGATTTTCAAGAGAAGCATTATTAAAGCTTTATTTATGCCCCTAAATAGTAAAATTTATTGCTTGTTCATGTCATTCGTTATCCCTGGACATTGGTGCTAGGGCAAGAAGACTTGTCACTGAGACATTTAGATGATTTAGGAAAAAAAAAAAAAAAAAACAGACAAAAAACACTAAGTTAAAAAAATATATATATGTCTCCAAAGCCACTGTCCTTCTAACTGCTCAATAATTTTTTTTTTCAGATAAAGAGAGGTTATAATTCCCTGTGAGTATCCATAAATGGAAAAGATTAAGGAAAGAGGGAGTGCTGTTGAGATTTTTCCTGTTGATGAATTACATTGTTTTAGGACAATATTTTAGACGCAAGTTTCAAATTTGTAAAGAGTATCAGAAAACTCAAGTTTCTATTCAGATTGAACAATGTCTTTATTTTAATTTGAATATTCTTGATAGAATTCATACATTATCTGCTTTAAAATTTTTATTTAAACTAAAAAAAAAAAAATTACCTCACATGAGCAGTTTACTCATTCCCTCCCTTCCCCAGGCAACCACCAATTTGTTCTTTGTATCTATGAACTTGGTTTACAAATACACCTACTTGTGTATATTAATTTCACATATAAGAGAGATCATACATTATTGTCTTTCTCTGTCTGAATTATTTTTATTTCTCTGCTTCATTTCATTTTTTAATAGGATTAGTAGAACAGTCTGCCAAGTGTTTGGCTAGTCCCTGGTTTCTCCCTGCTTCAAACCTTCCTCTAAATACTAATCAGAGTGATCTTGCTAAAACAAAAATATCATCAGGTAGTTCTCATATTTAAGTCAGTATATCACTCTTAGATGATTCAACTCATGTAAGAGTAATACAGGGGTATATTTGGATCCACCCTCTCCTTCTTGTTTTTCATTCTGGGGTCTAGTCTTTACTTTCTCAATTATACCATGCTATTCATCTCCAGGCCTTTACATGTGTACTTTACTCTTTCTAGAATGATCTTATCCCCCTTCCTCCTTCAAATAACCTCCCAACTCCCACATAATTAAATCCTCACCAGGTCTTCCACAAGGTCCCAGTGCACCATCCTACTCAGTTCCTCAGGGAAATGACTGAGTAACTCTGTCCTTGGAACTGCAATGGGAGAGGAAGAGGGACAGGACACTGTGCATGTGGAACTCCAAATTCAGACCACCACTTCTTGAGGCTCAGGCCAAAGAAAACATCTTTAAAGATTAGCATATGCTTGCAAATTACTGATAAATACCTGTGATAGGAGTCTATGAATATGCAACAATGCTAATAGCACGAAGCACAGGAAATATTTAGATGCATTAGTTAACCCTGACACAAAGGCAAGTCCTCAACATACGGCAAGAAATTAGATAAAACATTTACTGAAAATGAGCACATTTTCTATATGTTTTTTCTTTTTTAAAAATCCAGAGGGATTTGGAATTGGAATTATAGATAATGCCACATAAGCATTCCTAATGTTGTCAGATCCACTGGGATGAAGTGTTTCACCCCAACCCCTCAGAAGGTCAATTAGGACTAAAATCCTCTTGAAAGCTCCCTTAAGACTCTATCATTACCTAATGTCAATTGTTCAATTACAAATCAGGTTTCAAATGTCTCTAAATTCTACACATTGAAGAGGTAAGTGGAAAAAAATTTGAGAGATGGAGAAGGACCAGATCAATTTGGACTTTCATTAAACTACACATAATTAACACAGAACAGATGCTTCCCAATTAATTGTGCTGGCTTTAGACCCAAGAAAATCTTTACTGATTTTTCTTGGACAGAACTTGCAAGAGGGAAGGTCCAATAGAAACAACACATATTCTACAATCATTCATAATAATATTGTTAGTGTTGCTTAGTTGCTAAGAAGTGTCCAACTCTTTTTGTAAGCCCGTGGACTGACTGCAGCCCACCAGGCTCCTCTGTCCATGGGATTTTCCAGGCAAGCATACTAGAGTGGGTTGCCATTTCCTTCTTGCCCCTGTACATATTACAGAATTAACTGCTACATAAAAATATTTAAACAGAGGTTGGTGTTTTATTCTCAGAGTTCAAGATTTAACATGTAATATTGATAAGGACTGATGGAAAATGAATGAGTACTAAGTTAGATATGAAACAAAATCTATCAATCTATCTAAAGAAATAATAGCATATGTGTGTCTGTGTGTGTGTATATATATAAATCTGGCAAATATTTTATAAATTTTTAGTCACAAATCTAAGTGCAAAATACTCTAAGATATTCAAAAAATACTGGTACAGGATTACAACCTTAAAACCATAGAAAATGTCACATATACATTTTCTCATAGTGAATAGAAAGGGTCCTATGTAGACTCTGAAAGAATAGTATTTACTAGAAAAAGAGACCAAACCTCTGTGTAAAAAACAACTTCAAAAGGAATACAAGTTTTAAAAGAGCAGTACAATTTATGAGTATGCAGTCATTAAGATGCAAACTATATTTAGCTTCTAGTTAAAAAAAAAAAGAAATCTAATGAATTCATCCTCTCCCAGCTCGAAAAGTGTTCAACATGCTCCTGGGGAAGAACAGATAAATAGCTCCAGAAAGAATGAAGAGATTGGGCGAAAGAGGAAACGACACTCAGCTGTGGGTGTGTCTGGTAGTGAAGTCCAGCAAAGTCCATAGCAAAGTCCAATGCTATGAAGAATAATACTGCATAGGAACCTGAAAACAGGTACATGGATCAAAGTAAATTGGACATGATCAAGCAGATTGACATCTTATGAATCAGTGAATTAAAATGGACAGGAATGGGCAAATTTAATTCAGATGACCATGATATCTACTACTGTGGGCAAGAAATGACCCTGATGCTGGGAAGGACTGAGGGCAGGAGAGGAGGGTGCAGAGGAGGACCACCAACTCAATGGACGTGAGTTTGAGCAAACTGTAGGAAATAGTGAAGGACAGGGACGTCTGGCGCGCTGCTGTCCATAGCGTTGCAAAGAGTTGGACATAACGTAGTGACTAAAAAACAATGAACAACAATCCTTATAAATTTAGAATTTCTGTTTCTGTATATTTATAAATGCCAAAAGTGATATTGTTTCCTAACAGGATATAATCATAGTTTGTTTTTAAAAACAATGCTGATTTCATTTCCTGGATTGGTAAATGTTCATTAGAGATGATGTAAATATTTTCCATATAAAGAAAGCAGAAAAATTACAAGAACTGAAATTTAACTGGACAGGTGGATAAAAGATGTATAAACTGTCTACCTAGCCAAGCATACCCTCACACAAGCTAGTCAAATGTATGCCTAAATATTCATATCAAGAAGTAGGAAGTAAGGCTTATTTTGATTATTTATATTTTCAGAATTCCCTACAATTCAGCTCTATCATAGTGCTTAATATCTAGAGTTATCATCTCTATGATTTTATTTTCAGTTCTGTCATTCATCTTATAAAGATAATAGCCCCCACACGATAGTAGGAATCCAAACATGAGAAAATCCAAGAAAAATAACTTGTCAAAGTACTTAGCACTAAACATAAAATATTTATGATGATATTAATAGATAGACATAATTAACCTTATAATGATAATAGGTATCATACAACAAGGATTTGAGTACTTTAGCAACCAACAAAGTTAACTTAAAAACAAACACTAAAATTAGATGACTTTCTGCTTCATCAAACTCTGGGAGATAATGAAGCATAAGGAAGTCTGGCGCGCTGTAGCCCATGGGGCTGCACAGTCAGACACGACTTAGGAACCGAACAGCAACAACTCATTCACCAATTTGTCCATCAGACATAATAGCCAATACATGTCCACCACATAATTATTCAATCATTCAAACCACTAACATAAGGCCACTAGAAGAACTTTAGCAAAAGTCCAAAGTAAAATGTGCACCTCTAAAGTAGCAACCTACAAAGAACTTCATTCTTGTACATAACTAAGTTTTAAGAGCTTTCACCTCTCTCGGCTCTCCAATTCCTTAGCACCTGTCAAGGCTGAACCATGAGTTTCTCTATATAAATACTGACTCACAAATAAACCAATTTCTTTCCTGAAACTTTCACACTGCAGTTGGAGACTGAATTATCTTCCTCATTAAGTGTACATTACGATAAGCTAATGGGAAATAGTATTCATTTATTACTTATTCAATAATTCTTTTACTATGTACTAGCTTCCCTTGTAGCTCAGTAGGTAAAGAATCTGCTGCAGTGCAGGATACCTGGGTTCAATCCCTGCATTGGGAAGAGCCCCTGGAGAAGGCAATGGCACCCCACTCCAGTACTCTTGCCTGGAAAATCCCATGGACAGAGGAGCCTGTTAGGCTGCAGTCCATGGGGTCGCTAGGAGTTGGACACGACTGAGTAACTTCACTTTCACTTTTCACTTATGCCCTGGGGAAGGAAACAGCAACCCACTCCAGTGTTCTTGCCTGGAGAATCCCAGGGACTGGGAAGCCTGGTGGGCTGCCGCCTATGGGGTCACACAGGGTCGGACACAACTGAAGCGACTTAGCAGCAGCAGCAGAAACAGCTTCCCTTGTAGCTCAGTCGGTAAAGAATCTGCCTGCAGTGCAGGAGACCCGGGTTCAATCTCTGGGTTGGGAAGATCCCCTGGAGAAGGAAATGGCAACCCACTCTAGTATCCTCGCCTGAAAAATCTCATGGACAGAGGAGCCTGGCGGGCTGCAGTCCATGGGGTCGCAAAGAGTCGGGCATGACTGTGACTAACACTAACACTAGCTATTATGCCAGGCAGAGTAAAGAAGGCAGACTAAACTGTACTATCAGGAGAAGGCAATGGCAAGCCACTCCAGTACTCTTGCCTGGAAAATCTTATGGATGGATGAGCCTGGCAGTCTGCAGTCCATGGGGTCACTAGGAATCGGACACGACTGAGCGCCTTCAGTTTCACTTTTCACTTTCATGCACTGGAGAAGGCAATGGCAACCCACTCCAGTGTTCTTGCCTGGAGAATCCCAGGGACTGGGCAGCCTGGTGGGCTGCCATGTATGGGGTCGCACAGAGTCGGACATGACTGAAGCGACTTAGCAGCAGCAGCAGCAACTGTACTATCACAGGTATTAGACTTAATGTGGGATACATAGAAGAAAAGATAAATTTGTACATGGTGTTTTAAATATTATGGAAGGGGAGGTGCAGGCTGCCATATAGGGAGCCTCTGAATCTGGGAAAGGGACAAAGAAGGTTTTCCTAAAGGAACTGATGTTTACATAGAGACCTAAAAATTAGTTATAAAACAGTATGTGCACATGCCTGGACACTGTCTGAACCCAAGGATAAACCAGCTGGCAAGGGAGACTGGGGGATGAAATTGAGTGCAGCATTCTGGAGCACAGACCAGGGAGGGACTGAGGAAAGGCACACCAGGTGGACACGGGGGCAATGAGCAAACAATTATCATGCACACATAGTAAATTACTTTTCAAAATGGATGTTAACCCTTGCAAACCAAGCTTTAGAAAAGACATCGCCTTTGGAGAAAAGGAAAAGGACTAGCCTGATAAGCAAGGAAAAAGAGGTCTAATTCCACCACCAGCCACAGACAAGATGGTCACATGGAGGGATGAATGAAGGACTATTCATCTTTTTGCTCACTGAAATGAAATTAGATGAGAATATGTTATGGTGCAGTTTTCTAGGACTAACTCTAATGTATTATTTCTTAAGAAATTGGGGGGAAATATGGGAAAATGATAGGAGTTCTTAAATTCTAGTGGCAAAAAATGTGATGCATGCTTTTTGTACTTTTCTATATGAATAAAGTAGCTTGTATATTTTAAAAGAATGCATTCTGCCAATTTAGCATGTTTGAACTCCCTCTAGATTAGTTGATTCCAAATTTTAATGGATCGCAGATTCCTTTGAGAAATTGAAGAAGGATATATTTCTTTTTTCTCTATAACATCTCCCCTCAACAAACCAAAAAGTCGTAATTACACTGAACACACAAGTTCAAAAATGTTTATATAATTTCAGAGAGCTCATGGACCAGCCCATTTAGAAACATCCTATGGGTCCATGTATCCCAGAAACAGTGGAAAGGGACTCAGTAAATAAGATACATCTTTTAAGCAAGGCTAAATGAGAATTTGCTATATGACTCAGGGAACTCAAACAGGGGCTCTTGACAATCTAGAAGGGTGGGATTGGGAGGGAGATGAGGGAGGTTTTGTTTGACAGAAAGCAACAAAATTCTGTAAAGCAATTATCCTTCAATTAAAAAATAAATAATGTGGCAAAAACACAAGGCTAAATAAATATCTTCAATGTATTATATAATATTTGACAGAAAGATGGCTGCTTGTTTGTGGAATTGACTGAAATACTCAAATATACCTTGTAATATAAGAAGCATGGTGTTTCACTATATCCATTTATATACCGACTCAATGGATATGAGTTTAAGCACGTTCCAGGAATTGGTTATGGACAGGGAAGCCTGGTGTGCTGCAGTCCACGGGGACACAAAGAGTCAGACATAACTGAGCGACTGAACTGAACTGATTTGTATACTAAGGATATAGATATATGGCAAAACTTTCTAAACTATAAGACAATAAAAGATATAAAAGAAAGTATGTTTTTGTATATAGGAAATATACAAGAGAAGTATGTGCTAATCTATTTTTCCTCTGGCTCTGAGAGTAGCCAAACAATATCACTCTTCTTTCTACTTTAGCACAGAGGTGAACAAAAGAAAAGGGTAAGGATATTCCTGTCTATTTTGAGTGAAATTAGATAAAGGCCTAAGATGATATGAGTTTGTATCTGAACAAGAGTTGGAAATATGAGGTGTGTTATGGGAGAAGAAAATAGATAAAAATAAACTAATTAGGCAAATAAACAATAAAAAGTAGAATGGCTAATCATGGTAAAAAAAGGTCATGGATTTAGCTGTTTAAAAGGGCATATTTGAGGATGAATGCATAAAGATGTATCTCACATTATACCAGTCAATATAGTACATGGATTACAGAAAGCAGATAAGGTGCAAACATCATGAAAAAAAGAAGAAAAGAAAAGAAAGTCCAGAGCGATGTTAAACTCTGTTTACCTGACAGTAAAAACATTTAAGGGCTTCCCAAGTGGTGTTAGTGGTAAAGAACATGTCTGCCAAAGCAGGAGACATAAGAGACTTGGATTCAAACTTGGGTTGGGAAGATCCCCTGGAGGAAGGCATGGCAACCCACTCCAGTTTTCTTGAGAGAATCCCCATGGAGAGAGGAGCCCAGCAGCCTGCAGTCCACAAAAAATTGGAAACGACCAAAGTGACTTAGCATGCACAGGAACATCTACTTCTGCTTCACTGACTACACAAAAGCCTTTGACTTTGTGAATCACAACAAACTGTAGAAAATTCTTTAAGAGATGGGACTACCAGACCACCTTACCTATCATCTGAGAAACCTGCATGCAGGTCAAGAAACAACAGTTAGAATTGGACACGGAACACAATGGATTGGTTCAAAATTGGAAAAGGGGTATATCAAGGCTGTCTATTGTCACCCTGATTATTTAACTTCCATGCAGAGTACATCATGTGAAATGTCAAGCTGGATGAATCACAAGCTGGACAAGACTGCCGGGAGAAATATCAACAACCCCAGATATACAGATGATACCACTCCAATGGGTAGAATGTGAAGAGAAACTAAAGTGCCTCATGATGAAGGTGAGAGAGGAGAGTGAAAAAGCTGGCTTGAAAATCAACATTCAGAAAACTAAGATCATGGCATCTAGTCCCATTACTTCCTAGCAAACAGATGTGGGAAAAGTGACAGATTTCATATTCTTGGGCTCCAAAATCACTGTGGATGAATGAAATTAAAAGATACTTGATTCTTGGAAGTAAAGTTACAACAAACGTAGACAAAATATTAAAAAGAAGAGAAATCACTTTGCCAATAAAGGTCTGATTGGTCAAAGCTGTGGTTTTTCCAGTAGTCATTAAGGATGTGAGAGTTGGACCATAAAGAAGGCTGAGCATCAAAGAATTGATGCTACTGAATCCGTGGTGCTGGAGAACACTCTTGAGTGCCCCTTTGACTGCAAGGAGATCCAACCAAGCAATCCCAAGGAAACTAATTCTGAATATTCATTGGAAGGAAGGATGCTAAAGTGGAGGTTCCAATATTTTGTCCACTTCATAAAAAGAGCTGACTCATTGGAAAGACCGTGTTGCTGGGAAAGACTGAAGGCAAAAGGAGAAGAGGGCGAAAGAGGATGAGATGGTTAGATAGCATTATCAACTCATGGACATGAATTTGAGCAAACTCTGGAAGACAGTGAAGTACAGAGAAGCCTTACATGCTGCAGTCCATGGGGTCAAAAAGAGTTGGATATGACTTAGTGACTGAACAACAACTCTAGCCTCATTCTGCACCACTGCAACTTTTGAGCCTGTTAAAGAATGGTTGCCACATGAGCTTGCTTTGGTGACTGAAATTTCTTTTGGGGTTGTATTACTATTACCTTACTCATCGTTAAAATGTAGATTTTTCTCTTCTGTTTTCTTCTAAATGATTTTTAGTTTATTTTTATATTTGTGTCATTTTGAATTAATTTTGTATAATATATGAGATATAGGTCAACATTTTTGTTTTTGCATATGAGTGTACAACTGTTCCAACATCATTTGCTGAAAGATTATCTCTTCTCTATTATCTTTGTGATAAATCTGTTAAATATTTTTCTTCTGGGCTTTCTATTCTGTTCCATGGATTGATGTGTCTATCTTTTCACCAATACCACACTGTTTTGACTAATGCAGGTTTATGATAGATCTTAAAGTCAGGCAATGTAGGTCTTTCATTATCTACAAAATATTTTTAATTTTCTCATTTTTTAACCTATCAATATGTATTTTAGAAGTAACTTATCAATGTTTCAAAAAGATCATTTAAAATTTTGATTGGGATTATGTTGAATCTCTAGATCAAAACGGAGAGAACTTAAATCTTAATGAAATTGAGTATTTCCAACCATAAATATAGTATCTCTCCATTTAGTTAAAGCTTCTTTGATTACCTTTATCAATATTTTATAGCTTTCAGCACCCAATCCTGGATATCTTTTGTTAGAATTAGACTTAAGTATTTCATTTTATTTGACACTATTGTAAGTTGTATGACATATATGATTCATATAATACATGTGTAAAATACCATACATATATCACATATATAAAATATCAATGTTGGATACGATATGTGTAATATATAAGTATATATAATTTAAAATTTGTATTCCAGTTATTTATTATTAGTGCAAGAAACACAGTTGATCTTTGTATGTTGACTTTGCATCTACAACTCTGCCAAACTAATTTGTTAGTTCTAAGAACTTCTTTGTAGACATGTGCAGATTGTCTCTGCAAGTAATTAAGTCTTCTATGAATAGACTATTTTACTTGTTATTTTCCAACCAGTAGACATTTTCTTTTTTTCTTACCTATAACACAGGCTAGAATTTCTGGTAGGATGTCAAATAGAGTAGTGAGAGAAAACATCATTGCCCTGCTATCTAAATTAGGGGGAAAGCATTCTTTATTTTTTGGGCTCCAAAATCACTGCAGATGGTGACTGCAGCCATGAAATTAAAAGACGCTTGCTCCTTGGAACACAAGTTATGACCAACCTTGACAGCATATTAAAAAGTCAAAGCGATGTTTTTTCCAGTAGCCATGTATGGATATGAGAGCTGGCCTATAAAGAAAGCTGAGCACTGAAGAATTGATGCTTTTTGAACTGTGGTCTTGGAGAAGACTCTTGAGAGTCCCTTGAACAGCAAGGAGATCCAGCCAGTCCATCCTAAAGGAAATCTGTCTTGAGTATTCATTGGAAGGACTGGTGCTAAAGCCAAAACTCCAATACTTTGGCCACCTGATATGAAGAACTGATTTATTTGAAAAGACCCTGTTGCTGGGAAAGGTTGAAGGTGAGAGAAGAAGAGGATGGCAGAGGATGAGATGGTTGGATGGCATCACTGACTCAATGGACATGAGTTTTAGTAAACTGCAGGAGTTTGTGCTGGATAGAGAGGCCTGGTGTGCTGCAGTCCATGGGGTCACAAAGAACTAGACATGACTGAGGGACTGAACGAATTGAACTGATTCAGTTTTTCAACATTAACTATGATGTTGCTTAATGTATGTTTGTAAATGCCTTTATCAGGTTAAGGAAATTTCTTTCTGTTCCTAGTTTTCTACGAGTTTCATGGTGAAATGGATGTAGAGTTGTTTATCACAGCAGCAGTCCCTAGCATGTCCTGACTAACACAACATTTAAACTAGGTCATCTGAGATGACAGCAGAAGCACAGATAAAAGAGGCAGAGATAAAGATGTATGTGTAGCATATAGAAGGAAAGAAAATCTACAGGCTGAGTTAACATTTTTTAATGGCCTTGGGGTTCTGGGGGAAGAAGCAGCAACCTTATCATTATAAAGCAAAATATAAGTCAAAGACTAACAGAGTTAATAAAATAATATTATTAACTATTAGTTATAATAAATATAAAGGATATATACTATCCTATATAGGACAGTACAGAGATTTATTTACAGTAAAGCTACATGCAAAACCTAAATACACTGCCCTGAAAATTGAAATGAGGTAAGAACAAGTCACCCAGAAAAATTGATTTCGTGTGAGTAGTGAGTTACTGAATTCCTCCTGATTTGCAGCATCTTGGACAGATCTCTTTCTCAAGTGGTTCTGACCCCAGCATCGAGGGTTATAAGGATATGCCATAGGACACCAAAGAATTGTTAAAACCCAAAACATAATTAAGGGCCTCTATTGGAGGGAAAGTCTCTTTAATGACAGAACGTATCATCTTGATCAAAATACCATTGTGAACTTCTGCCGTGGCAACAGCTTCAACACTACGACACTACCACCCACATCCATATGTCTCAGTGGATGTTCTGCCAAGATGTCTGGTTGTTATTTGCTGTGTCTGTACAGTGCCAAACACTCAGGTGAAAAGTGAAGGATTCAGCAAGTGTTTCTAAACATCCAGATGTTTGGCACCAAGGAAGTACAATATCCTGATGCCTGACAATGTTTCTCACTGTTTCATCTGGCTGTTTGGCATCACACACCACAAGCTATTGTGCAAATGCTTAGACTAAAAAAATAGCGTTGTCACAAATTAACACATTTTTCTTCCTAAAGTATAGGATAATCTTAGCTTTGAAATGGGCTTTGGAAGACATTTAATGTAACTTCCCTCCGATGTATTTGTGTATCTTTGTAAGTAAACCAAGGGAATTCCAAAAACCTTGCTTGGTGTCTGGAAAGATTGACTTTCAATGTCTGATTTTAGGTTATAGACAATTTCATTCAAAAAGCATTCTGGGGGTGATTCCTTTGATCCAGGCCCAGGGAGTGAAAAAGACAAGTAAAATACGTCCTCATGGGCATATGAGGAGCTCCTCATATATAGCTTACCTTGGTCTTGTGGAGAGAAATAAAGCAGTGTCAGGGAAATGGAGATAAAGGCACCACCAGGAGTGATAATTAGGACAGTGAGTCATGGAGACTTGATGACTGATAAATCTTGATGGCTTGAAAGTCTGTTAGTATTAGGCATATGATTAGAACAATACTAATTTCCCCCATTTAAGCTTCATAAAAGTCTTAACATATAGTTATCTTTATTTCTATTTTACTACAGTTTAGAAGGATTGAGTGACATTTCCAAAATATCATACTATTCAAAAATTCAGAGGATGGTTGCAAAACAGGATCTTCTGCCTCTGATCTTCTTTCACTGAACTGCTTTGCCTCCTTTCAAATTTCTACAACAAAGCTCAAGTTCTCAGGACCTTGATCTTGCCATCCAAGGAGATAAGCAGACCCTGGAGAAGGCTTGGATCCCAAGACACTTGGAGATTTTTCCAGATGGAATATAAATTACTCAAGAAAGTCAAACAGCCAAAAGAACTAATACATAAAAAGAATGATAGACACTAAAAGTTAGAAGAGAACTATAGACATAGATGTTATGAGCGATAGTCAGATTAGATAGAACTGGATTGTTTCCTAACCAAAGAGTCCATTTCTCATCTTTTGAGTGTCAGATAAAAATAAATCTGGATTTAGTAGGAGAAATTTTATTCAAAGAGACATTTCAATAGGAAGTGTGTGTGTGTGTGTGTGTGTGTGTATGTGTGTGTGTCTGTGTGTCCATGTGTCTAACCCTAAGACACAGAAACCCTGGCTGGGCAGCATTTCTTAGATTTCAGATTCCACAATTTCTCATTTTGTTCTCGACAGAGTAAACTTTTTCAAGTGGAGATTCTGAAACTTTACTTCCAGCCTGCTATAAGACTCAATGAACCACTCTTGAATTTCTTGGAAAGCTTAGAATGTAAATGATTTCACTGTGGACAGCGGTTTATTATCTCTTTATGTTCCTGGTAGGAAATATGTGGTTTCTTTGGCCATGGGGAATTTTGCTTTAAGTACTCCCAATTTAATGAAATCTATGATTTTTACAGCTGATAAGAATAAATCTTACCCCCATTAGAAATTTTTAAAACTGAGATTACAGCGACTAAGTAAAATTTCAATTCTAAAAATGCATGGTTTATTCTATAATTTGAGTAAAGAGAAGGATGCAACAAAACATAGATTTCACTTATTTTGCTATTACTTTTTGTTATTACTTTAGAGGTGTTATAAAAAGACAAACAAGTTGAATAATAGTTTATGATCTCTTTTATTTACCTCCTTCTTCCCATTATTGGAGATATTTACTTATAATTTCTCCTTATTTCTAACATTACCATATATAATTGCTAATTATAATACAAAATTCCTCTTATAGGATTGAATTACATACCCAAAGAAGGTGAGATAGATAGTCTTTAGGGACGGCAGCAGGTGAGTCATTTTGGATTATGCTGGTCTTATGAATGCAATATACAAGTTGTAATGAAATATATGGGGGTCTGGATAATTTAATGCAATATACCCAATGCCATCATATATGTCCCAGAGGTGAAAGCTTGGAATAGTCAAAGTTTAAGAAGAGAAATTGAAGAAATCTTTTTTTTTTTTTAATATCCAAAATCTTTGATTAGAATGAGTGTCTGGACTACTGGCAACAATTTTAATTTCTTGGGTTTGTCAAAAATAAAAAAGAGAAGAAAGTAAAGTGTCACAATATGGTCATGGGTAAAGCTACTGACAATGATTAGGAACTGATTAAAATTAAGGAGAAGAAATAAATAACACCTATAAATAGTATGGTGTTTTTCTTCTGCAGTTAGAAACTATTGAAAAGTTCATTTCCTACAGTGAACCATATATTTCTTCTGAGACTGATGCCAAGTGAAACTCACTTATTGTTCTGACTGGTAAAACCTATCATTTATAAAAAGAAAATCATGCCTGAAGTTGATCAAGAGTGAATAGTTGTCACCTAGGAAACAAATATAATTCCCACCACTATTGTATACTTTATTTTGAGGAATTGGATCCATTTCAATTGTTGGATGAGACGCAAATGTGGTAAGCAATGCTGTAAGTCTCTGGAATTCACTCTATGGTAATAGTGCATTAAGCATTTGGGCAACTGGCATTCATGCAACCAGAACTGAGAGCATGCGCTACTATTCAATTCTATAAGGATCATGCACACAACAGGGGGAGGAAATTGGCTACTCAGCACTGCGCCGCTCTATGTCTTATCTAATTGTACATGGCCTAGGTTAGGCTGAGCTAACGACATTTCCTGCTGTGTCAAAAATAGATCACAGTGCCTAAAGTTGATAATAATTGACAAAGAAAAAAACTGTGCTGCAAATGACAAGATGCCTCAGAGGATTATCTAATTTACTATCCTGTAAAGACGGGATTTTATCAAGACTATCAAATGGGAGGCAGGAACTGAGGGGAGTAAGAGAACTAAGACAGTTAACTGAATTCACAAGACACATAGACCAGTCAACAAGGACACAACGGAAGGAATCACATGGATAATTCAAGGAAAAGAGGATGTCCTTCCTTAAAACGCTGTATTTTCCAGTTTAGAGTTTTATGTAAGTGTGTGTGTTTGTGTGTGAGACTGGTTTGAAACCATCTTAATATTAATGGTAATGAAGCCAATACTGTCTTCACCATGGCTTTGTTCAGATGAGAAAATACTCAATATATTTATGGAATGAATGACTCAGGGAACCCGGGTTTATAGCTTACTTAGTGTATATGTTGGCCAAGTCACTTACATTAAAAATTGTTTTTTCTGCTTTGCACTCACCAACATCATTCTTTTATTTATTTGACCAGGAATCAGATATTCACACAGGTGTCATCTGATATTGGGTTATAACCAAATCCTTCCAGATAGTTCATTTTAAATATCTTCAACTATATAGTATAAAATTGCCCTTCTCTCTAACAATCTGGACGTTCATTACAAAAGAGAAATTCAGAAGTTAGATTGCTTGATCAGATGGTAGTTCCATTCTTTATCTTCTGAGGAATTTTCACACTGTTTTCCATAATGGCTGTGCCAATTTACATTCCCACTGACAGTGTTCAAGTGTTCCTTAAAATCTGCAATCTTTTCAACCAGTTCACTAACGCAATGGATATGAGTTTGAGCAAGCTCCAGGAGTTGCTGATGGACAGGAAAGACTGGTGTGCTGCAGTCCATAGGGTCGCAGAGTCAGACACAACTGAGTGACTGAACTGAATTTTAAACACTTGCTTTTGATTTTTTAATAATAGCCATCCTTACTGGTGTGAGGTGATATCTCCTGGTTTTGTGGTTTAGGTTAGCATTTCCTGATGATTAGTGATTTTAAGCATCTTTTCATATATCTGCTGGCTACTTACATGCCTTCTTTGGAAGAATATCTACTCAGGTTCTTTGCCAATTTTCAAACATCATGCTATTTGGATTTTTCTTTGCTATTAAGTCATATAAATTTCCTATGTATTTTGGATATTAATTCCTTATCAAATATATGGTTTGTAATTATTTTCTTTCATTCCATATGCTGCCTTTTTATTTTACTGATTATTTCCTTTGCAATGAATAGTTTTTAGTTTGATGTTGTCACACTTGTTTATTTGTGCTTTTATTGAATCTGCCTTTGGTGTAAAATTCAAAAATTAATTACCAAGATAAAAGTCAAGAAGCTTTTCTCCTATTTTCTTTTAGGAGTTTTACAGTCTCAGTTCTTACATTTTTTATCCATTTTGAGTTGACTTAGCATTTAGTGTAAGGTACAGGTCCAGCTTCATTCTTTGCATGTGGATATTCAGATTCTCCAACATTTATCAAAGAAACTGTCTCTTACTCATGTGTTTCTTAATTATTTTATAAAAAAATTAGCTGACTGCATATGTGTGGGCTTTAATTTCTATTCTATTGGTTTATGTGTCTGTTTCATGCCAGTATCATATTCTTGATTACTATGGCTTAATAATATAAATTATTGAAATTAGAAAGTATGCTATCATAGGAGCCAACAATCCTGGTTTCATTTATGCATTCAAAAGAAGTAAAATATCTTAAAGAGATGTTTGTATACCTATATTGATTGCAATGACAACAACCTAAGTGTCTGTTGACAAAGGAATAGATGAAGAAAATATAAGTTCCTAATACAACTCATCCAACAATCCTTATGATAAGACATCTCTGACTCCAATGATCTTCCTCTTGTGTGCTCCTTACATAAGATCACACTGAAGCTGACCAAAATCCCACTTTTGACCAATCTGACTTTAGAGCTTTGGAACCCAAAAGCACTGAATTTATGGACCCTAATGAAGATATTTGTTCCAGGTTCTACCATGCTCTTTCTGTCTGTATTGACCTTCCAACGACGGCCCCTCGAGGAAAGTTGTGTACCTCCTCCAGGACCTGAGAGTGATAAACTCTGTTTCACATTACCTTACAGCCTTTTGTTGAACTGTGGTTCACCATCAACTCCTGGGGGGTTCTACATAACAAATGTTAATTTAAAGAAGTCACAACAATATAAAAAGATATATTATTCAGCCTTATAAGAGAAGGAAACCTTATCACTTGAGACAACACAGAACAAAGTGAACCTGGAGGAGATAAGTGATGTAAACCAAAGAGAAAAAGACAGATAAAGTATGATCTCACCCAGTTTCCTCCTCAGTCAGGCTCTCCCATAAGGAAGCTTCCATAAGCCTCTTATCCTTTTCTATCAGAGGGCAGACAGAATGAAAACCAGAATCACAGAAAACTAACCAATCTGATCACGTAGACCACAGCTTTGTCTAACTCAATGAAACTATAAGCCATGCTGTGTAGGGCCACACAAGATGATGGATCATGGTGAAGAGTGATGACAAATGTGGTCCACCAGAGAAGGGAATGGCAAACCACTTCAGCATTCTTGCCTTTAGAACCCTATGAACAGTATGAAAAGGCAAAAAGATAGGAAACTGAAAGATGAACTCCCCAGGTCGGTAGGTGCCCAGTATGCTACTGGAGAAGAATGGAGAAATAACTCCAGAAAGAATGAAGAGATGGAGCCAAAGCAAAATCAACACCCAGTTGTGGATGTGACTGGTGATAGAAGTAAAGTGCAATACTGTAAAAAGCAATATTGCATTGGAACCTGGAATGTTAGATCCATGAATCAAGGCAAATTGGAAGTGGTCAAACAGGAAATGGCAAGAGTGAACACTGACATTTTAGGAATCGGCAAACTAAAACGGACTGGAATGGGGGAATTTAATTCAGATGACCATTATATCTACTACTGTGGGCAAGAATCCCTTAGAAGAAGTGGAGTAGCCATAATGGTCAACAAAAGAGTCCAAAATGCATTACTTGATTGCAATCTCAAAAGTGACAGAATGATCACTGTTCGTTTCCATGGCAAACCATTCAATACCGGAGTAATTCAAGTCTATGCTCTGACTAATAATGCTGAAGAAGCTACAGTTGAACAGCACTATGAAGACCTACAAGACCTTCTAGAACTAACACCACCCCCGCAAAATGTCCTTTTTGTTATAGGGGGTTGGAATGCAAAAGTAGGAAATAAAGAAATACCTAGTTTAACAGGGAAATTTGGCCTGGAATACAGAATGAAGCAGGGCAAAGACTAGCAGAGTTCTGCCAAGAGAACGCACTGGTCATAGCAAACACCCTCTTCCAACAACACAAGAAAAGATGCTATGTAGATGGAGAAGCTCTATACAGTCAAGAAAAACAAGACCAGGAGCTGACTGTGGTTCAGATCATGAATCCCTTATTGCCAAAATCAGACATAAATTGAAGAAAGTAGGGAAAACCACTAGACCATTCACGTATGACCTAAATCAAATCCCTTAGAAATATAAGGTAGAAGTGAAAAATGGATACAGGGATTAGATCTGATAGACAGAGTGTCTGAAGAACTATGAACAGAGGTTCGTGACAATACACAGGATTCAGTGATCAAGACCATCCTCAAGAAAAAGATATGCAAAAAGGCAAAATGGTTGTCTCAGGAGGCCTTATAAACAGCTGAGAAAGGAAAAGAAGTGAAAGAAAAAGAAGAAAAGGAAAAACACACACATTTGAATGTAGAGTTCCAAAGATTATCAAGGAGAGATAAGAAAGCCTTCCTCAGTGATCAATGCAAAGAAATAGAGGAAAATAATAGAATGAGAAAGACTAGAGATCTCTTCAAGAAAACTAGAGATAGCAAAAGAACATTTCATGCAAAGATGGGCACAATAAAGAACAGAAAAAGTATGGACCTAAAAAAACCTCTTGATGAAAGTGAAAAAAGAGACTGAAAAAGTTGGCTTAAAGCTCAACATTCAGAAAATGAGGATCATGGCATCTTGTCCCATCACTTCATGGCAAATAGATGGGGAAACAGTGTCAGACTTTATTTTTGGGGGGCTCCCAAATCACTACAGATGGTGATTGCATCCATGATATTAAAAGACGCTTACTCCTTGGAAGAAAAGTTATGACCAACCTAGATAGCATATTGAAAAGCAGAGACATTACTTTGCTAATAAAGGTCCGTCTAGTCAAGGCTATGGTTTTTCCAGTGGTCATGTATGGATGTGAGAGTTGGACTGTGAAGAAAGCTGAGCGCTGAAGAATTGATGCTTTTGAACTGTGGTGATGGAGAAGACTCTTGAGAGTCCCTTGGACTGCAAGGAGATCCAACCAGCCCATTCTAAAGAGGATCAGTCCTGAGTGTACTTTGAAAGGAATGATGCTAAAGCTGAAACTCCAGTACTTTGGCCACCTCATGCAAAGAGTTGGCCCATTGGAAAAGACTCTGATGCTGGGAGGGATTGGGGGCAGGAGGAGAAGGGGACGACAGAGGATGAGATGGCTGGATGGCATCATTGACTCGATAGACGTGAGTTTGAGTGAAATCCAGAGTTGGTGATGACAGGGAGGCCTGACATGGTGCGATTCATGGGGTTGCAAAGAGTTGGACACGACTGAGTGACTGAACTGAACTGAAAAGAAGCAGAAGATATTAAGAAGAGGTGGCAAGAATACAAGAGAACTATATAGAAAATATCTTCATGATCCAGATAATCACAATGGTGTGATCACTCACGTAGAGCCAGACATCCTGGAATGTGAAGTCATGTGGGCCTTAGGAAGCATCACTACAAACAAACCTAGTGGAGGTGATGGAATTCCAGTTGAGCTATTTCAAATCCTAAAAGAGGGTGTTGTGAAAGTGCTGCACCCAATATGCCAGTAAATTTGGAAAACTCAGCAGTGGCCATAGGACTGGAAAAGGACAGTTTTCATTCCAATCCCAAAAAAAGGCAATGCCAAAGAATGTTCAAACTACTGCACAATTGCACTCATCTCACACGTTAGTAAAGTAATGTTCAAAATTCTCCAAGCCACGCTTCAACAGTACATGGAACATGAACTTCCAGATGTTCAAGCTGGATTTAGAAAAGGCAGAGGAGCCAGAGATCAAATTGCCAACATCTGCTAGATCAATGAAAAAGCAAGAGAGTCCCAGAAAAACATCTATTTCTGTTTTTTATCCTATGCCGAAGCCTTTGTGCAGATCACAACAAACTAGAAAATTCTTCAAGAGATGGGAATACCTGACCACCTGACCTGTCTCTTAGAAATCTGTATGCAGGATAAGAAGCAACAGTTAGAACTGGACGTGGAACAACAGACTGGTTCCAAATAGGAAAAGGAATATGTCAAAGATGTACATTGTCATCCTGTTTATCTAACTTATATGCTTGTATATCATGAGAAATGCTGTTCCTAATGAAGCACAAGCTGGAATCAAGATTGCCAGGAGAAATATAAATAACCTCAGATATGCAGATGACACCACTCTTATGGCAGAAAGCGAAGAACTAAAGAGCCTCTTGATGAAAGTGAAAGAGGGGAGTGAAAAAATTGGCTTAAAACTCACATTCAGAAAACTAAGATCATGACATCTAGTCCCATCACTTCATGGCAAATAGACTGGGAAACAGTGGAAATTGTGAGAGACTTTATTTTGGGGAGGCCCCAAAATTACTGCAGGTGACTGTAGCCATTAAATTAAAAGACGCTTGCTCCTTGGAACAAAAGCTATGACCAATCTAGATAGCTTATTAAAAAGCAGAAACATTACTTTGCCAACAAAGGTGTATCTAGTCAAAACTACGGTTTTTCCAGTAGTCATGTATGGATGCGAGAGTTGGACTAGAAAGAAAGATGAGCATCGAAGAACTGATGCTTTTCAGATGCGGTGTTGGACAAGACTCTTGAGAGTCCCTTGGACTGCAAGAAGAGCCAACCTGTTTATCCTAAAGGAAATCAGTCCTGAATATTCATCTAAAGGACTGATGTTGAAGCTGAAACTCCAATACTTCAGCTACCTGATGCAAAGAACTAACTCATTGGAAAAGACCTTGTTACTGGGAGAGACTGAAGGTGGAAGGAGAAGGGGACGACAGAGGATGAGATGATTGGAGGCATCACAGACTCAATGGACATGAGTTTGATTAAACTCCAATAGTTGGTGATGGATAGGGAGACCTGGCATGCTTGCAGTCCATGGGGTCACAAACAGTCGGACACGATTGAGTGACTGAACTGAATTGCACACTTATATGTGGTATATTTCTAAAGGTTGAACTCATAAGCCAAGAGTGGAATGGTAGTTACCAGAATCTGAGGGTAGAGGGTAGGGAAATGTTGGTCCAAGTGTGCAAAATTACAATTATGTAGGATGAATAAATATAAACACCTAATGTATAACATGATGACTATAGCCATTAATACAGTATTAAATACTCTAAATATGCTAATAGAGGTGTTTTCATCACACACAAAAGACAGTAACAATGAGTAGATGGCATGTTAACTAGCTCAAGTGCAATAATCATTTTATTATCATATGTATATGAAGTCATCAATAAAATACATACAATTTTACTTAAATAAAATAAAAGAGAAAAAGCAAGCACAATAATTTTGGGAATAGTTGCCTATTGAAGTGACTGATTAAAATTGTTAAGATATTAAATGAAGATAATTATCTACTTTTCTCTCTGTAACATCTGTGTATTATTGTAGTTACATTCTGATTAATAAGTTTTGGTGTTAACTCTAGAATATACCTAACCCAAGAATTTCTCCTTCATTTTATGTGACACATTGTGAATGGCAGTCTTAATTTTCCTGAGCTGTATATGGATCTAATAAAATCAACTCCAATATCTTGCATTTGCCTTGTAATAAGCTGGCCTTCATGGGACTGGCACAGATGTCATGGAAATGGACCTAAACTAGTTAATAATAAAAACCTATTTTTCCTTAAAAAATTAATATAGCATTTGGGTGCAGTTTATTATTTAATATTCATCTTAGACTTAACAGCAGGCTGCCTAAAGTAAAGATATTGTTATAGTGTATTCAAAATCTGCCTGCTACTACTGATCAGCAACCTACATACTTAATTATTATTCATCAATTATCCACATATTTGGAAAGTCACTTAATGCATCTGCTAATTAACCTTACCCTCAGAATATAAATGGCTCAAAATATCATTTAAAAATTGTACTTATCGAGGTTTTATTTGATAAATCAAATATTTCAGATGAAATAAAACTACATTAAATTTAATTACATAGTGTCCTATAAAATACTGACATTAAGAACATCTTTATTTTTTAAATTTATTTATTTTTAATATAAATTTATTTATTTTAATTGGAGGCTAATTACTTTACAATATTGTATTGGTTTTGCCATATCGGTAACAATTCCTACTTGTTCAGCACAGAAAAATTAAGGAAACATCAGCTAATGCCAAAAAAAGAATAGGACATTATGCTCATACTAATCTGTAATCCTAACAGGGTCTACTAGTTATTAAAACTGAAGTATTACTCATCTGTATCCCTTACCTGGCCAAAAGACCCATTTATCTCTATCCTAATTAAATTAAGATAAGCTTAATTAGATACATTTAATTAGGATAAATCAGGCAGTAAGCCCCTAGTGAGCATTTTTGAACCTCATAGTGAAACCCTAGTCTGGTTCTGAGTAAAGAGGGCATTAAGAAAGGCGACAGCGTTCAGCAGAGAAGAACCACCATGAGCCTGTACTGTGGTTGAGCAAAAATCAGGCACTTGGCTAGAATCCTGAGACAATTCTAGTTCAGGGACCCAACGCTTTTGGCTCTAATAGTGAATGAGTCCATTAGAGTATTCTCTGACATACTTCTAGTGAATGTTTCCTCAAGATCCATGAGAAAAGTCACATCATAAAAGAAAATGGGATGTAGTTCCCCACTGGCAATCCAATAATGCAGCATCACTTGAGGTTCTAAGAAGAACTGGACTGATGTTTACAAAGTTTAAGTATCAGGTGAAGAAGCAACACTAGAATGGCTAGTAAGACATCCAAAGAAAGTTAAAAATCACCAAGGAGAAGATGAGAGGCAGCAAAGGCTCTAACAGGAGAGGAAGAAGCCGTGAGAATATAGGGATTCCATTGACTTTTCATTATGTAGATTGGAATCAAAGATATTTTAATTATATGCACTTCCTTAGAGTACTTGTATACATTATCATATTTACTTGTCTTCGTTCATTAGATTAAAACAGCAAGAAGGCAGGACTGAATTTTTTAAATTATCTGAAATACTAAATAAGGGCATTTTGTCAAATCCAGAGATCTTCAAAACTGTCTCACTCCCTTAGAAAACTTGGAATGGCAACACTAACATGTGGGACCACCTATCTTGGATTCTGCCTATTGCTTTTCATTTCCGAGAAGTTATGCTGAAAAGTGTTACTCGCTCAGTCATGTCCAACTCTTTGTGACCCCATGGACTGTAGCTCACCAGGTTCCTCTCTGTCTATGGGATTCTCTGGAGTGGGTTGCCATTTCCTTCTCCAGGTGATCTTCCCAACCCAGAGATCAAACCTGGGTCTCCTGCATTGTGGGCAGATTCTTCACTGTCTGAGCCACCAGGGTTAATGGTTCTCATTATCTAGTTGCATTCCAGTAAGTGAATGAAACTCTGAACAAGTCATCCCAAAATGCATCAGCATAACAAGCTCTTGCTACTGTCTGAGCAGTAAAAAAGTTGCTCAGAGAAGCCCAGCCTCCATCAAGAATCTCCTTCCTTCAGACAGATGCAGCAAGCCAAGAACCCATGAGCTAACTGGTTTGAAGTCCTTCCCTCTCTTGGGCTCCAGGAGAGTTAACATCAACTTATATTCAAAGAAGCCAGAGGTCTGTAACTTTGTTCTCTGTAGGTTTGCAAATACCCTTTTGGGTAAAGTAACATTCTGACAAGAAGGAAAACTAAGGAATCTTGAGTACATTTCTTATTGTTTTTAAATGTCAAGCCTAGGTAAAACTCTGAGCCCTGTTACCTAGGACAATTTGACTTTTCCGTAGAGAAGAACCTCATTTTTCTGAGATCTAGTGCCAGATCCTCTCCTTGAAAGAGAAGTTAAAGAAAAGAATGCATCATCATCTATGATCCAGACATGCTCTTCCACCAGGGATCATCTTTGATTATGTTCCCTGTTCTGAGTTACACTGGGTTAGACTTTGTGCCTGAGTCTTGATGGCAACTTGGAGACAGACATCTAGGCATCTAAATATCTATCCATCAGGAATAACACTCATTCAGAGACTCCATTTGGAGGATAAGTGGTTTTTTGTGTTTTTTGTTTTCTTTCAAATTCACTGTATAGATATGTATGTATGTATGTGTGTGTGTGTGTATCCTAAATTCCTTCCTTGCATTTGGTTCAATGATAATTTTTAATGTGCATTGAATGATGAAATCATGTAATCTTTGTATATGTAAATTATACCTGAAATGAGAATAACATTTGAACTGTGTAGGTTTATCAGATAGAGTCCTGATTTAGGAATACATTCTTTATATAAAATGTCTATTACTGATAATTTTTGTCAGATATCAAATTCACACATAAACCATACTGTATAGGTGTAATTTGTGGTGTGTTCAAATACCTTTAAAACAATTTTCTTCTTTTACTACTCCCATCTTTTTCTATTTTCTTTCTTTATTTTTCCAATTATACCAGACATCCAACTTATTTCCCATAAAACTACTCTCAAGACTCTTCAACATATTCTTCTCTGAGATGTTCTCATAGAACATTCATTTAGTTTTAAAAGCAGCATTCATCTGATTTGTCTCTGAAATCATTGTTTCAGATGAGCATATTCCCAAGGACAAATTTAAAAGCAGTAACGCAGTTTTATCTGTCTGAAGTGGGCTATTCTGTCATGGGCATTCATGGAGCTCTCTGGTCCAGCTCCAGAGTTCTCAGTAAGTGCCTCTGGTTTTATTCTGCTTTCACAAGAGCCCTGCAATCTGCTCTTAGTATGTTATGGAAGGTGCTTCTCCAAGGAGGGTGGACAGGGCATCCCAGAAAGGAAGAAAGTGGTTATAGCTGAAAGAGAGGAAAAAGCTTTGCCAGTTTTCTAGCCTTGGTGAAATAATTATTTCATGGAAGTGATTGCAAGCCTTACTGTAAACATGGTTGAAAATAAAAATTTAGACAGGGCTGTATGAGGTCAAGTTGATATGATCAATACATCTTTATAAATGGGTGTGTGTCTGTTATGTGTGTGTTAAATGTAAAAATGTGACTTTTATTTCAAAATCAAGTGATTCCTACTTAAAAGTGGTTCAGTTGCATAGTACACTATACCTTATTAGAAATAAAACTTTTTAAGCCTGCATTTACTGAGAAATGCTCCTTATCAACTTTATTGTTTTTCTTTTGACAATGTTCTTAATTATATTCATTTTATTATTTTTTTCAGTTAGGCTGTATCTCTTTTTTTTTTTCCTTTTTAAATTTATTATTATTATTATTATTTACTTTACAATATTGTATTGGTTTTGCCACACATCAACATGAATCTGCCACAGGTGTACACGTGTTCCCAATCCCGAATCCCCCGCCCAACTCTCCCCCTACACCATCCCTCCAGGTCATCCCAGTGCACCAGCCCCAAGCATCCTACACCTGCATTGAACCTAGACTGGCGATTCATTTCTTATATGATATTATACATGTTTCAAAGCCATTCTCCCAAATCATCCCACCCTCTCCCTCTCCCAGAGTCCAAAAGACTGTTCTATATATCTGTGTCTCTTTAGCTGTCTTGCATACAGGGTTATCATTACCATCTTTCTAAATTCCATATATATGCATTAGTATACTGTATTGGTGTTTTTCTTTCTGACTTACTTCACTCTGTATAATTGGCTCCAGTTTCATCCATCTCATTAGTACTGATTCAAATGTATTCTTTTTAATGGCTGAGTAATACTCCATTGTGTATATGTACCACAGCTTTCTTATCCATTCATCTGCTGATGGACATCTAGGTTGCTTCCGTCCTGGCTATTATAAACAGTGCTGCAATGAACATTGAGGTACACATGTCTCTTTCAATTCTGGTTTCCTTGGTGTGAATGCCCAGCAGTGGGATTGCTGGGTCATAAGGCAGTTCTAATTCCAGTTTTTTAAGGAATCTCCACACTGTTCTCCATAGTGGCTGTACTAGTTTGCATTCCCACCAACAGTGTAGGAGGGTTCCCTTTTCTCCACACCCTCTCCAGCATTTATTGCTTGTAGACTTTTGAATTGCAGCCATTCTGACTGGTGTGAAATGGTACCTCATTGTGGTTTTGATTTGCATTTCCCTGATAATAAGTGATGTTGAACATCTTTTCATGTGTTTGTTAGGCATCTGGATGTCTTCTTTGGAGAAATGTCTATTTAGTTCTTTGGCCCATTTTTTGATTGAGTCATATATTTTTCTGGAATTGAGCTGCAGGAGTTGCTTGTATATTTTTGAGATTAGTTGTTTGTCAGTTGCTTCATTTGCTATTATTTTCTCCCATTCTGAAGGATGTCTTTTCATCTTGCTTATAGTTTCCTTTGTTGTCCTTATCAACTTTAATAAATATAATCTTGAACATAATTTTCAAGCAATCCCATCGTGCTCATATTGCCTTTCTTAATAGTACCTGAAAAGGTTTTACAGCTGAAGATGTTATAGTAAAAACAAACAAACAAATATTAGCTGAGAATGACTAAACCCACTCTATGACATTAATTCTAGTGCTCACTTAAGTTAAAATCAAGAAATAACAGACTTGGAGTACTGAATGAAGCAGGGCAAAGGCTAATAGAGTTCTGCCAAGAGAATGCACTGGTCATAGCAAACACTCTCTTCCAACAACACAAGAGAAGACTCTACACATGGACCTACCAGATGGTCAACACCACAATCAAACTGATTATATTCTTTGCAGCCAAAGATACAGAAGCTCTAGGCAGTCAGCAAAAGCAAGACCGGGAGCTGACTGTGGCTCAGATCATGAGCTCCTTATTGCCAAATTCAGACTTCAATTGAAGAAAGTGGAGAAAACCACTAGACCATTCAGGTATGACCTAAATCAAATCCCTTTTGACTAAACAGTGGAAATGAGAAATAGATTTAAGGGACTAGATCTGATAGACAGAGTGCCTGATGAACTATGAATGGAGGTTCAAGACATTGTACAGGAGAGAGGAATCGAGACCATCCCCAGGAAAAAGAAATGCAAAGAAGCAAAATGGCTGTCTGAGGAGGCCTTAAAAATACCTGTGAAAAGAAAGGAAGTGAAAAGCAAAGGAGAAAAGGAAAGATATACACATTTGAATGCAGAGTTCCAAAAAGTAGCAAGGAGAGATAAGAGCCTTCCTCAGTGATCAATGCAAAGAAATAAAGGAAAACAACAGGTTGGGAAAGACTAGAGATCTCTTCAAGAAAATTAGAGATACTAAGGGAACATTTCATGGAAAGACAGGCTCAATAAATGACAGAAATGGTATGGACCTAACAGAAGCAGAAGATATTAAGAGATGGCAAGAATATACAGAAGAATTATACTAAAAAGATCTTCACGACCGATAATCACAATGGTGTGATCACTCACCTAGAGCCAAACATCTTGGAATGTGAAGTCAAGTGGGCCTTAGAAAGCATCACCACGAACAAAGCTTTGGAGGTGATGGAATCTATTTGAGCTATTTCAAATCCTGCAAGATGATGCTGTGGAAGTGCTGCACTCAATATGCCAGTAAATTTGGAAAACTCAGCAGTGGCCACAAGACTGGAAAAGGTCAGCTTTCATTTTAATTCCAAAAGCAAGGCAATGCCAAAGAATGCTCAAACTACTGCACAATTGCACCCATCTCACATGCTAGTAAAGTAATACTCAAAATTCTCCAAGCCAGGCTTCAGCAATACATGAACCATGAACTTCCAGATGCTCAAGCTGGTTTTAGAAAAGGCAGAGGAACCAGAGATCAAATTGCCAATATCTGCTTGATCATGGAAAAAGCAAGAGAGTTCCAGAAAAACATCTATTTCTGCTTTCTTGACTATGCCAAAGCCTTTGACTGTGTGGATCACAATAAACTGGAAAATTCTGAAAGAGATGGGAATACCAGACCACCTAACCTGCCTCTTGAAAAATCTATATGAAGGTCAAGAAGCAACAGTTAGAACTGGATATGGAACACAGACTGGTTCCAAATAGGAAAAGGAGTGCATCAAGGCTGTATATTGTCACCCTGCTTATTTAACTTATGAGTACATCATGAGAAATGCTGAGCTGGAAGAAATATAAGCTGGAATCAAGATTTCCAGGAGAAATATCAATACCTCATATATGCAAATGATACTACCCTATGGCAAAAAGTGAAGAAGAACTAAAAAGCCTCTTGATGAAAGTGAAAGAGGAGAGTGAAAAAGTTGGCTTAAAATTCAACATTCAGAAAACTGAAACCATGGCATCCAGTCCCATCACTTCATGGCAAATAGGTGGGGAAACAGGGTCTGACTTTATTTTTCTGGGCTCCAAAATCACTGCAGATGGTGACTGCAGCAATGGAATTAAAAGACCGTTACTCCTTAGAAGGAAAGTTAGGACCAACCTAGATAGTATATTCAAAAGCAGAGACATTACTTTGCCAACACAGGTCCATCTAGTCAAGGCTATGTTTTTTCCAGTGGTCATGTATGGATGTGAGTGGTATGTATTTCTTTCACTATAAAGAAAGCTGAGCATCAAAGAATTGATGCTTGGACTGCAAAGAGATCCAACCAGTCCATTCTAAAGGAGATCAGTCCTGGGTGTTCATTGGAAGGACTGATGTTGAAGCTGAAATTCCAATACTTTGGCCACCTCATGTGAAGATTTGACTCATTGGAAAAGATCCTGACACTGGAAAATATTGAGGGCAGGAGGAAAAGGGGACAATAGAGGATGAGATGGTTGGATGGCATCACCGGCTCGATGGACATGGCTTTGGGTGGACTCCAGGACATAGTGATAGACAGGGAGGCCTGGCCTGCTGCAGTTCATGGGGTCACAAAGAGTTGAACACGACTGAGTGACTAATTTAACTGAACTGATACAGAGAGGATTTCATTGTGACCCCTATGAGGGAGGAGAGACTCTTAGACACTTGAGGTTTAGGGACGTGTGTGTTTCTTCTTCTTTTTTTTTTTTCCACAAAAATTCTCTTTTGCCTGTGCCCTTTACGGGAACTTGTTTTATATTTCCTCTGTCCCCAGATATAGAACTGTGACTTGGAGAAAAGTATGACATTTGGAATCAGCCACTCACTTTATCCCTGACTACCTGTTAGCATCTTTGACCCTTAGTTTACTGATCTATAAAACAGGAACAGCTACATGGCAGTTATTTAAAACCTAGAACAATGTTTTTATGCCATCAGGATAATTCTCTCAAGGAATGTGGATAGTCTCACTGAGCAGTGTCTCTCTAACACTGTATGGACAGGATGCTGCAATGTTTAAACAGAAGCTATTTTACTTTTCTGTATACATGACTGCAAACTGTTCTGAACTGATGTACATCAATTTGGTTCTCCACAACTTGGGGATTATTTTTGTACAAAAAGATGAAAATTGTGATGCTGATGGGTGTTTACTGCTCCTTCATAAGGTTGTCATCAGTTGTAATAAAAGTAAATCTCAGACCAAAATCTATACTCATACATACAAACATTCATTAAACTTGTATTAGAAGCGACAAAACAATTAATACAAATGTTGTTAACATTTTATGAAGAACCTAGCTCACTCTTTTAAAAACAAACATAATCTGACATGAACAACTCACTAGAAACAGAGACAAATATGTCAGAGGCACATTTTAATGCCTTTATAAATTAGCATCAGGCAATAAGAAGTTCTGTCACCCAAAGACTGGACTCAATAAAGCTCACTTAGCAATCTAGCCTTACATACCATTCTCTCAATGAGCTTGGTGTTTGTGTCCCCATCAAAATTCACATATCCAAATCATAACCCCTATTGTGGTGGTACTTGTAGATGGGACCTTCGGGAGGGAATTAGGTTTAGAAAGGTCATGAAGGTGGGGTCCTCATTATGGGGTTAGTGCCTTATAAGAAGAGAAATACAGAAAGACTGCTTTCTATCCGGGCACAGCCACTGATCTACAAACCAGGAAGAGAACAGAATCTGTTCTCTCACCAAGAACAGAATCTCCTGGTACTTTGGTCTTAGGCTCCCTTCAGAACTGTGAGAAATGTCTGGCATTTCAGTCACTCATTTTGTGGTATTTTGTTAAAGTGGATCATGCTACATAAGACACATAGCAAAGGGTACAAATGACGCAGCTCACAGATTCTAATCCCGTTTCATACAAAATTTTACGTGTGTATCTAAAATACTTCACTAGCCTAAATATATTGAGTTCTACTAAATTAATAATTGAAAATCCATTTCTAACACCCATTATGCTGATTAACAAGCCACTAAATTCACCAATGAAAATCCATTTCTGACATTAATTATGCTAAATAGCCACTCATCTATAGATTCATTACATAGAGAAAGGAACCTTACATTATTATAGAGATCTCTGAAGTACAGCTTTTCTGATAATAACCTGGGTGACCACCTACAGAGTGTGTGTGTGTGTGTGTGTGTGTGTATTTATCAGAACAAATAACAGTCTGATAGTCCTAAAGTAAAATGAAAACCATTAAAACAATTCATATCTCATTTTACGCTGAAAAATTTGAAAAGAAGGTACCAACATCATTACAGCAGGTGCCTCATTGTTCTGTCTCTCTCTGACCTTCTATTCCTCTTTTCTACCGATGGTAGTAGGATCGTTTTCAGCAACCATGTAGTTTTTTGGCAGGTTAATTCCCCCTTGAATCTACAACAGCAACGTATCCCTCTTCCCAGCCCCACACAAAGTTTGTAGAAGCCATGACATCCCGTCACTTCCTTCCACCAAGTATAGCCCTCTGGAGTCAGCCCCCTGAGGTTTTTCAGTTCAGTTCAGTTGCTCAGTCATGTCTGACTCTTTGCGACCCCATGAATTGCAGCACGCCAGGCCTCCCTGTCTATCACCAACTCCCGGAGTTCACTCAAACTCACATCCATTGAGTCGGTGATGCCATCAAGCCATCTCACCCTCTGTCATCCCCTTCTCCTCCTGTCCCCAATCCCTCCCAGCATCAGAGTCTTTTCCAATGAGTCAACTCTTTGCATGAGGTGGCCAAATTATTGGAGTTTCAACTTTAGCATCAGTCCTTCCAAAGTACACCCAGGACCGATCTCCTTTAGAATGGACTGGTTGGATCTCTTTGGAGTCCAAGGGACTCTTAAGAGTCTTCTCCAACACCACAGTTCAAAAGCATCAATTCTTCAGTGCTCAGCTTTCTTTATAGACCACCTCTCACATCCATATATGACTACAGGAAAAACCATAGTCTTGACTAGATGGACCTTTGTTGGCAAAGTAATGTCTCTACTTTTTAATATGCTGTCTAGGTTGGTCATAACTTTCCTTTCAAGAAGTAAGTGTCTTTTAATTTCATGGCTGAGGTTTTTACACTTTAACAATTCCATGATTATTATGCATGGTCTACAATGGTCTGGCAATGTTTGAAACTACCTTATGTTTTAGGATAAGAAAGCCCCATACAGGGGAGAAAAAGTAGAGTAGAACTTTCTAGGCCAAGGAATAAAGTATCATCCTTTACCACACATTGTTCTATCAATTTCTTAAATCTTCTCTGTGTTCCCCCATATATTGAAGTATTTTCTTTCAGCCCATTTGCAGAAACCCTAAGCTCTGAAGTGAAACAACCCAAATATCAACCAGTGGTGGGGACTGTGCTTGTGAAGAGAGCTAAAAATATTAAAAGCCAGGTATAATAAAGCTGTAACACAAATACTGTGCCTATTCTGTCATTTTACATGAAAACGTAAATTTGGAACAGTTAAGTGATGTGTGAAAATGGATTAGATACCTTTACTGTTGCCAGCATGAAATATGTAGGTGTTTTAACTTGTGTCTGTGAGTAGAGGTTTCAGGAAATAAGTACAGGTGATATATGCTTACTTTAGCTTCTTGTTGCCCTTCACTTCAGCAAAACTCATAGATTTTAGCTGGAAAATTAGTCCTTTCTTGTCTTTTGTTTCTCTTTTCCCTATCTTAAAATTCTCCTCTGGAGTTCACTCATTCACTCTAGTTCATTGCCTGTCCCATTCCGGTTCATTTACTCCAGATGTTTATTATGCACAGCAGAAGATACAGAAGGCAGGACTTACTTGTGGGTGGTCATGCTTTTACACTGGCTCTTATACTGGATTTGTTGACATCTTACATTTTTTTAGATGATGAGATTTCATTAACACAATATCAATATCTCATATTATTTGGTACTGTATACATTTCAAAGAACTGCAGCTATTTTACAAATAGCACACGTATTCATTTTGTGTGGCTAAGAGGGTGAATTTTCAGATGTCTATTTATTAATACAGAGAAGGCAATGGCAACCCACTCCAGTACTCTTGCCTGGAAAATCCCATGGACAGAGGAGCCTGGTAGGCTGCAGTCCATGTAGGATTTAGAAAAAAGATTTTCCTGTGGCCTGGAAAACCTAATTGATTCTTCTACATTGCCAGGTTATGTGTACATTCAAAGAAATATGAAGAACTAATGAGAAGAGAAATCTATTGTATTAGGGGTTGGGAATATATTAGACAAAGCAATAGTTATAGACATAAATAAGAGAATGCTGCAATGTTTATATACTTGTGATCACCAGTTATAGATGGATTTTGACTAGAAACTTAAAAAACACATGAAAATAATAATCTTGAAGAAATTTTAAATTAAAAAATATTTTAACTAATTTAATACATATTTCCCAAATGTATTTGATCACAGAACTACATTAAAATACCTGGAACTTCCCATTTCAGTTCCAGCATAAAAGTCTGTTGGCAGCCATTGTTCCTATCCATATAATAGGAAAAAAAAAAAAAAAAAACTAAACAAATTGAAAATCAGTTACTTTTCTTGGACCCATCAGAACTGAGGTTGCAAGACAAACCACTCTGAAACCTGCAGAGAGTGGTGAATACAGAGTTGTAACTAAGATCTGCCTATCTAGAACAGAGGTCACTGGAGCCAGAGCAGGAAGGAATACTTAAAGGGTAGTTTTGACAAACTACTGGAGGCTGTGTGAAATCACATGAAAATCTGAAATTACTGGTTAGTGGGATCCCCATACTTTCATGAGTGTTACACCTCTGGGAACTCCCCCAGGTCCTCACAGTGAATAGATGACAAAGAGCTCCCTTGTGGCTCTGCAGGAACAAGGGATAGTAATTATTATGAAATATGCCCAGATTATTCTCTTAACAAAAGCCTAATTCTCCTGTGGGAGGAGGGATCTTTTACCAGAGCTTTATCCTACCTAGGGAAAGGCACTTCTCTCACTGCAACACTCTCTAGCCTTTCTGTCTTACCTAAGAGGAGGTAGAGAGGAAAGAAAGCTATGAAACACTTGTGAAGGTCATAGACAGGCAAAATATAGTCCAGCTAGAAATTAACTGTAATATTGTAAAACATTTCTTTTCTCCCTCACTTTACTGGAACATCAACAGGTCTCTAATATAACGACAATGGATTTCAGTGGAAAGAACTGTCTAGTGCAGGCTTTCTCTTGCAAGGAGAATCAAGGCAAGCCCAAAGTTAATAGGAGACCAAAAATAGGGACAGTAATAGAATCTGAAACATTTGGCAGCTACATAAAACATTAAACACTGTTCAACTCCTAGTCATTTAACATGAAACTTTACATGAAAAGTTTATTTACCTCAATTCCCATTCCAAAATTAATGACACCAAAGCTCAGATCTAAAAAATTTGGAGAACACTAAGTGGTATAAATATAAGATAAATATAAAAAGGCTACACCTAAGCATGTCACATTACGGCTGAATAAAACCAAAGACAAAGAAGAAATCCTGAAAGAAGTCAGAAAAGAAAAACAAAGACTTTCCTGGGAGGGACAAAGATAAGAATTATAGCAAACTTCCCTTCAGAGACCATAAAAGCAAGAAAGTAGAGTGAAATGCTTAAGACGTTGAAAAAAAGAGAAACAAACACCAAACTGGAATTCAATATTCAGTGAAATTATCCTTCAAAAGAGAAGGATAAATGAAGACATTCTCAGAAAAATGAAAAAATGAGGGAACTTATTACCAGCAGACATGACTTGTAAGAACCATTCAAAGGAATTTGTCAGGGAGAAAGAAAATGGTATAGATTAGAAACTCAGATCTATATTTCAAAAGAGAGAGAATTAGAAAAGAAAGAAATGAAGAGGAAACAGAATTACAATGAGCCTGGAATATCATATATTATTAAGTAAGAAAGCACTCAAAAAAATCCACAACAATGAAGAGCTGGGTCAAAGGAACACTAGAATCAACTAAAATAGTTCCCCAGTGGTCAAAGCCAGAAGATTTGGGCCAAAACAAAAACTGTACTGGATTACAATCCAAAGTATAAAATGATATTCATGAGTCTCTATGCATTTATTATAAATACATAATTTATATATATTAAATAGTAAAGGATAAAGAAATCTCTCATGCCACAAAAGTAGATACTTTTATATAGATAATTTATGTAGTTACTCTGCCCTAAAGGAGATGGAGAGAACTTCCTACTCCTCAAGTGTGGGCTGTGAATTGTGACTTCCTTCCAGAAAATGCAGTGCAGAAAGGGGGTAAAAAAGAGTGATTTGCAGTGGAAAAACCTGACAAACACTAATCCGGACAGGTGACAGTAACATCAACATGATATGTCAATTTTGGTAGTATGTAGCCTTCATAGAGTGCAATAACGGCACTTTACGTCTGAGGTTTTCTTCCCCCAAAACCCATTATTCCAGTCTAAACACGAGACAAACACTAAACAAGCCTCAATTGAGGGATATTTTACAAAATACTTGACCAGTAATCTTTGAAAGTGTCAGGGTTATTAAAATGAATTTAAAAACATCTGGGCAACTCATATCACAGAGGAGCCTAAGAAAACATAATGATTAAATGTAATGTGGCATCCTGGATGGAATTCTAGAGCAGTAAAAGAACATTAGATAAAAACTAAGAATATCTGAATAAAGTATTTTTTAAATTAATAATAAAGTATCAGTGTTGTTAATTAAGTGTGACAAATATACTATAATAAATAGGCAATACTATACCAATGCAAGATGTTAATAATAGGGAAAACTGAGTTCAGGCTGTATGGGAAATTCTGTATCATCATACAACTGAGCAACTTTCACTTTCTTTAAGAACCTTGAACACTGCATTAACTCTTTGGATTGTTTGGCTTCTAGGCAAGAGAACTGGAGTGGGTTGCCATTTCCTTCTCCAGGGGATCTTCCCGACCCAGGGATCAAACCCTGGTCTTCCGCACTGTAGGCAAACGCTTTACCTTCTGAGCCACCAGGGAAGTCTAGTATCTAATTAAGTATTAGATAAATACAGCCCTTCTCTTTGTAATTTTTCTGATGCCATGATGAATCCTTTTGTTTCTAGTTTCTCTGGACGTGTATGATGAGTTTCACTGAAATATACACATTAGTCATTTAATAATTTCCAGTACTCTGTTGAATTTTGTTAAAAACCAACATTACCAGGAAGAATAAATTCAAAAAGAAATGTTAAAATGCAATTGAGGGTATAACAGAAAGAGATCTTAGGGTCTATGAATGAATGACATAACAATTATTTTTTAAAAAACTACTGAAATATATAGGCCAGAAATATTCTTTGAAAGAGCTTCTTAAATTTTCTTATGTAGCCTTCATGAGTGCAAGAAATTTCTTAAACTTTCCCTAAAACAGCTGTGTATGTGTATTTCCTATAGGGAGATGACGTGAATTTTGTTCAGAGTAAAAGATTTAAACTGAAAGAATATTATCCATCAACCTTGTGAAACAACCCAGGGGCTACTAAGTAATGAGTTGCATTGTTTAGGATAATAAGGAAATGATGTATTGAGCTAAGCCCATCCTTAAATAGAAAAGTCTCTAACATTTTAGGATACTAGCATATGAATCAAATGTCCTTCCCCTTCTATAGAGATATTGATGACCTTTTTCATTAGGTTTGATTTTGAGGATTCTACCATTCATATGCGAGCACTGACATTTCCAATCTCATCTGTTCTCAGTGTTTCTTGTTTATGAATTATAGTGATGTAGGCAGCAGGAAAAGATGACTCAGTTAAAAACACGTGATTATTGCAATCATGTATAGTTATCAGTTGACTTGACTATTTACTTTGCTCAAGTCAGTTAAGCTCTATTATCTGTAAAATATAGCTCTTAATGCCAGGTTTCATCAAATGCCCTCTAGAGGTTAACAGTCACATTTGGAAGCAACTTAAAATATTGGCAAGGAAGCTATGACTATTGGGTAGCTATGACTACTGGCCTTATTAGCAACACAAGCTTTTAGTGGTTTTTATGTGTCAGGCTCAACAACCACTTAAAAAAGGTATATTTACCTCTTGTCAAACAGAGAGAGATCACATACCCAGGCATACTTTTTTCCCACTAATTTATTTATTTTTTGCATTCTACTGTGAGCCAACTTTCTTGGAAAGTTGAATTCTTTCTCATATATATATATATATATATATCACAATTATTTTGTAACTATTTTGTTAGTTGTAAAAGCCATGTTTCTAGACTCAAAAGTCACAGAGAACAGACCTGTGGTTGCCAAGGGAAAGAAAGAGTGGAGCGATGGATGGGGATTTGGGGTTAGCAGATGCAAACTAGAATATATAGAATGGTAAACAACAAGGCCCTACCACAGAGCACAGCAACTATATCCAATATCCTGTGATAAATCATATGGAAAAGAATATGCATATATATGTATAACTGAATCACTTTGCTGTACAGCACTAATGAACACAACATTGTATATCAACTATATTTCAATAAAAAAAGAGAAGACAGCCATGTTTCTTTAAACTTCAACATTTTCTCTTGGTTGGTAGAAAAAGCCCACAAGTCATTAGACCATACTGTGGAGCTAAATACGCAGGTAACTCCTAGTTCTTTAAGAATTCATATTCCAAAAGTTGTTTATATCCTGGCCTTAGAACCTAGGATAAACTTCCTTTCAGAAGGTGGTCTGCATTAATACAGGAAATATAAGACTCCTGTACAAACACAGAGAAATTGTGCATGAAATATGACAGAAGCAAAACAATCAGAAATCTCAAAATTGCCATCCACACATTTTAGGAAACGAAGAGTGATGTCAAGGTTGAGGCAATGAGGAAGAGTTGAAACAGAGAACTGTTCTCTGGGGAAATGAAACAGACATAGGCTTTGAGGGAAAAGGGACTTGAGGAAACAATTCCAGTTTGCATGCGGTGTGAAGCAAGACACCAGACTTTAAAGAAGAGCCAAACTTCAAGCATGACCCGTCCTATTCTACAGAAGACAGGGACTTTCTTTGATGGTTCAAGAGTGAAAAATGTTCTTCCTTCCTGAATAGAAAGAAGAAGCATGTAGCCCAAGAGTCCCTGGCAGGCAGCATGAGACCAAGGAAGAGAAAACTTTCAGGAAAGGAGCCAATACAAAAAAAAAAAAAGACATAAGAAATAAAGAATGTGCCCTGAATCCTCTCCCTACTCCACCTTCTAGTGATGTGAAGTTTAGAGGACTGAGTGAAAAACTCTCCCCCGTTCAGAGCACATCTTCCTCAACAAGAGCCCTCCACCCTATATGAAATTTTTCCCTTCCTGCTGGTCTCCTTGTTGCTATAAGCTTCCGCTCATTGTGTCCATTGATGCCTGCATCCTTCTAGGACTGTTTTCGGTATGCATGTGTTTTAATTTACATTAATGGTATTCTGCTACAAATTATGTTCTACTTCTTTCCTTTACACTCAGCACAACGCCCCTGAGGTCTGTTTATGACTGTTATTATCTATACACGTGGTTGGTCCAAACTGCTACAGAGATACAGGCATCCCAGCTTCCATCCACATGCTGTGTTTGTGGAAACTGTGAGTTGGAGGTAAAATGCTATTGATACTATAGTAAACAAACTGCCTCATGGTCTCTTTCGTAGCTCTAAATATTCCATGTGCCATAGGTCCAAGACTAGACTACTTAGGTCAGTTCAGTTCAGTTCAGTCGCTCAGTCGTGTCCGACTCTTTGCGACCCCATGAATCGCAGCACGCCAGGCCTCCCTGCCCATCACCATCTCCCGGAGTTCACTCAGACTCACGTCCATCGAGTCAGTGATGCCATCCAGCCATCTCATCCTCTGTCGTCCCCTTCTCCTCCTGCCCCCAATCCCTACCAGCATCAGAGTCTTTTCCAATGGGTCAACTCTTCACATGAGGTGGCCAAAGTACTGGAGTTTCAGCTTTAGAATCATTCCTTCCAAAGAACACCCAAGACTGATCTCCTTTAGAATGGACTGGTTGGATCTCCTTGCAGTCCAAGGGACTCTTAAGAGTCTTCTCCAAACCACACTTCAAAAGCATCAATTCTTTGGTGCTCAGCTTTCTTCACAGTCCAACTCTCACATCCATACATGACCACAGGAAAAACCATAGCCTTGACTAGACGGACCTTAGTCGGCCAAGTAATGTCTCTACTTTTCAATATTCTATCTAGGTTGGTCATAACTTTCCTTCCAAGGAGTAAGCGTCTTTTAATTTCATGGCTGCAATCACCATCTGCAGTGATTTTGGAGCCCCCAAAATAAAGTCTGACACTGTTTCCACTGTTTCCCCATCTATTTCCCATGAAGTGATGGGACTAGATGCCATGATCTTATTTTTCTGAAAGTTGAGCTTTAAGCCAACTTTTTCACTCTCCTCTTAGGTCAGAGACCTATATAACTTTACATTTAGCGAAACACTGCTAGCTTGCTTTTCTGAATGGCTTAACCGATTTACATTCCTATCAAAGGTGAATAGGTATTCTTCCCACACACTGACCAGCATTCTGTATCATCTTCTCTACAAACTATTGCCATTCTCATGTTGCATATATCACATTTTTGTTTTGGTGTACTCTCATATAGGTATTGGTTTTAACCATATTCTTCTTTAACAAAATTCTTCAAATACTTGTTAGACATTTTGGCCCACTTTTCTTTGATTTGCCTATTCAAATTCTTTGCACATTTTTCTATTTGGTTTCCAAACTCATGTTTTATTTACAGGAGTTGTTTTTTTTTTTTTTTACTTTATTTTACTTTACATTTCTTTCTTGGTTTTGCCATACATTGACATGAATCCATCTCGAGTGTACATGAGTTCCCAATCTGAACCTCCCCCCCACCTCCCACCCCATATCAACTCTCTGGATCATCCCCGTGCACCAGTCCCAAGCATCCTGTATCCTGTATCGAACATAGACTGGTGATTCATTTCTTACATGATAGTATACATGTTTCAGTGCCATTCTCCCAAAACATCCCACCCTCTCCCTCTCCCTCAGAGTCCAAAAGTCCTGGTATTTACTTGTCAACTGTAGACATTAAAAATATTTTCTCTTACTCTATTATCTGTTAGGTTTATCTGTCAAACATTAATTTTGATTAAATCAAATCAATGCTTTGATTAATGATTGGCAGTTTTCAGGGTTTTCCAATTCTAAGTTAATAAAGGTATTTAACATTTGGGACATCCCTAGTGGTCCAGTAGTTAAGATTCCATGCTTCCATTGCAGGGGTCATGAGATCAATCTCTGGTCAGGGAGCTAAGAGCCCCCCTGCCATGTTGCCAAAAAATAAGTCTAAGTAAATTTTTTTTTAAGTAAAATTTAAAAAATAAAATCATTTATCTACTAGTTTTGTTTGTTTCTCTTTCACAATAGGTCATTAATTGCCTTGAAAGTATCTTTGAATATAGCATCATTAGCTTTCCAGTTTTGTACTTAGTGAGCCAATTATCCCCACACCATCACTAGATTTCCCTCTCCATTGCTTTCTGCTGCCCCCTTTAGCATACATAATGTTCCTTTACACATACAGGTCTGCAGCTGAATTATCTGTTTTGATTCATCTATTTGTTCCTTTGCTAGTCCATACTGTTTTTATAATATTTTCATCAGATGCCTTACTATCTGGTGTAGTCATCCCGCCTTTAATTTTCTTTGTCGACACAGATTTGGCTACTCTGAACTCCATTCTTTTATCTGAATTTTAGAATTTGTTTTTTGAATACCCTACCCTAAGTATCTTAACAGTAATTTGATTTGCATAGCATTGAAGTTGATCTTTAACCTTGAATGTGAAGTATTCCCATCTTTAAATATGGCATATTTGCCCAATTATTAAAAAATATTTTATCTAATATGATAGAGATTAAAATATTTCCCCATAAAATCTTGAATATTCTTAATTAGTTTGATTCCTTTTCTCTTTTGGCCTCACCCTTCTCCAGCCTTTCCCCACCTTAAGCCCCATACATATACACGTGATTCAACATTACTCTCTCAGTGGCCTCTCATGAATTTTGCATTAGCTCTTCAGGTCTTCCTAGATTTTCTTTTTTATCCTGTGGCATCTCTGGAGCTAGGATGGCAAAGGCAACCTGCAGCCTATGCTGGTTTGCCCCCATGGTCCCACTGATTGTCTATGATGGTTTGAGCTAAATTATTTTACTACTGGCAAGTGACCCTCCTAATTAGAACATGTCAGTAAGTGGCACACATAACAAAATGACAGATAGGGTTGTTTATGGGCATTATGAGAAGGCAATGGCACCCTACTCCAGTACTCTTGCCTGGAAAATCCCATTGACAGAGGGGCTTGGTAGGCTGCAGTCCATGGGGTCGCTAAGAGTCGGACACATGACTGAGCGACTTCACTTTCATATTTTACTTTCATGCATTGGAGAAGGAAATGGCATCCCCACTCCAGTGTTCTTGCTTGAGAATCCCAGGGATGAGGGGAACCTGGTGGGCTGCCGTCTCTGGGGTCACACAGAGTTGGACACGACTGAAGTAACTTAGCAGCAGCAGCAGCATGGGCATTATTTTATATTTGTCATATGCTCTCTATCTCACACCATGCAGTCCTTCTTAATCTTCCAGGCTCCCTCTGAGTCCTCCAGCAGCCCAGGTCATCACATGGCTGCTAAGTTCTACTCCTCTTTCTGTTCCTTCCACCTGCTCTACACAACAAAGCTCTTCAGCATCCAAAAGGGCTGGATCTTCTCTCTACCATCAGATTGTGATTTCTTCTTTTTTAAAAGTGATCTACCTTTAAGATTTAGAAGGAATCATTTGTTTATACCAAGAGATTTTTCATCCTAACAGAGATAGTTTCAATCTAAATTAATTTATAATTGGTGCAAAATTTCACAGTATAACCAATGAAAGCAATTTCATAAGTATGGTAGAGAATGTTCCTGGGTTGTAGCATTATCAGGTAAGTAAACAAGTTCTAAGAGACTTCCACAGATGGTTTATTCTTTACAGTATTTTCTCCATTTTTATAACTTCTTCCTTTGTTTTCACTTTGCTTAGCACCTAGGTTTTATAATGTAAAAGTGAAAATCACTCAGTCCTGTCCGATTCTTTGAGACCCCATGAACTATACAGTCCCTGAACGTATCCAGGCCAGAATACTGGAGTAGGTAGCCATTTCCTTCTCCAGGAGATCTTCCTATAAAAATTCAACATTTTTTCTTTATTTTTTCCTTATGCAACACTGTGACATTGCAATGTGGGCCTGTAGTTCTCTGAGAGAGACAGGGTTTTATTCATCATGCTGTTTAAGTGCAGGTCAGTCTTAAGGCTAAGACATATGATATGAAAAAATTATGAAATCTGAGTCTCTTAAGCCTAGATATTAACCCAGCAAACCTCTAAATTCTAATTAGCTTTCTCTTTACCCTCATTTTACTTTCTCTTCTCATCTTCACTGTGTGAAATTTTAAGTTCTTAATAGGAAAAATTGCTTCTACCTTTGTTTGTAAGATATGTCATTTCAAAATTTAATATCTGAAAAATATCCAAAGGGGAATTTCATCAGATACACTCCACTCATTAGTACAAAGGTTACTGAGGTTCTCTATAGAGTATATGTAGAATATAAGGATCATTCTTTTGTGTGTCTTGCTTGCTTTATTCTTTCTTATTCTTGTCTCCTAAACTATCTACATTTACAAATATCTAAACAGGTATATTTGGTACATGCAGAAGTCTATCAGCATAATAAGCAAATGTTTTTAAGTTAAAGTCTCTGGTAAATTACACTTGTGTTCTTGTACTGTTTAGTATGATTTTAATAAATCACAAGAAAATTGATGGCTACACTAATTAACTTTTTTCATTAATTTTTAAACTTTCAGATTTATAAATGTAATCATTGTTGCAATTCTTAGTGTTTTATATTTCTAAAATATGGTTGTTTTATGATAATCAAATATGTTATATTGGAAATATACTTGTTAAAAAATACTCCATATTTTTTTATATTTTCACTAGCTATACCTGGACAACATAAAGGCAGCTATTATTTTTTAATCAACAGTGGTTGTAAATATTCTATTTTACTTTCTTAGTACTAGACTATAGCACCGAGTGATAAACTTACTGTTCTACTTCTGATATCATGATTTCAAGGCAGTTGTAGAAAATGCTTTAGTAGATGTAATAGTCAAAGAAGAGTCGCTAGAAATTGGAAAGTCATTTTGTAGTTTAAGGGAAAAATTAATTTTATTTTGTTGTTTTAACTTTTGTTTGCTTTTCTCAAAAGTCCCTTCTTAACTAGTGAGCCCAAAATGTCAGGCCTGTAATCCCAGCTAGAGCTTTACCAGGTGTGTGTACTTCCCGGATCACATAGTTCAATGAGCTGTATTATCTGTCTCTACACAATCTCTTCTGAAGTCAGTTGCTGATGCTGTAATCATAATCCTTGAAATGTATGGGTAAATAAAAGCTCCTATATCAGAAATGTATAACTACTCACTTCTCAAGAGACTCTTAATGGCAAAATTATGGCAAAATGAGAAATTTCTTCCCTCCTATTTATTTGAAAACAACAAATTATAGTCATGATTTCAAGATTTCCTTCCAGGGCCTCATTAAATTGCCTCCCATGTCATAAAAAAACCTCTTGTAAAAGATGCTTCCGGAGGAAACTTGTTACATTAAACTGTCAGTCAAGTCCTCTTCCCAAGTTTTGCTGCTGTCTTTTGATCCAAGAAGAGCCACGGAGATGAACCATCTCTTCCTTAAGATTATTTAATAAATAATTTTCCATCCATTACTCTTATGCATAATAATCAACAGCACTCTCCACTAAACAGTCTCATATGTAGAGCCTATTTTAGGTTGGGATGTGGAATAGACATTTTAGAATACTAAAATCATTTCCATACAAAAAGCCAAATTATTAACCTAGCAGGAGATTTTGTTGTGTTTGATTTGTTTTCTAAAGACTGAGACACACTAGAAAAAGCATTGTTCTTCTCTACCATGAACCATAAAATTAAAGGAGATAACTGGGTTTTCCACATTTGATTATTTGTCTCTGGAATAGAATAAGTTTTTAGAATTTGAGCAGCTTAAAGCCATTTGGTTAGTTTTCCATATACTTTCTTTAAAAATCACTCTTCAAATTGCCAAGTTCCTGATTTTAAAACTCTAATCATTTGGTTTTGACCAATTGTATGGGAAGAAATGTAAAATAGTTTTTCTTCTGTTCAGCCATGTTTTCTTTGGTCAATACCATTTCTGTTTTCTTGGTTCATTCTTTCTGGATTTTTCTAAATCATTACCCTTCATACGGAATATTATGGGGGAAATATGAGCTTAATATTTTTTTCCAAAACTAGTCTTTTTATAAAGGGCAAAGTTGAAGGCCAAAATAGACAGATAGCTCAATCAACAGATTGATTTGTACCTCCACTAGTTTGTTCTTCCACTAACACAGACTACATTATATTTTCAGTAAAAACAGAATATAAGACATTAGTAATAGAAGTGAACATTCATTAAGTGTAGATTTTCATTCTAGTTTATATATTAATCTTTAAAAATATTAACTACTGAGTAGCTCACACAAAATGAAACTTTTTAGAGGGAATTTAAGCTGACTTTTCTGTTCAGCAATTTTATGGTTAGTTTTCAAATCAGATTCATTATTTTCTTTCCTTTGTTCTTTGATTTACTTACATTGTTTTATCTCAGGGTACAACAAAGAACAAAATTAACAGTGCTTTAAATGTGAGAAAATACAATGTTTATTTATATACAGTGGGTCCTCATCATCTAATTCTTACAAGAATATTTTGAACTGAGTGTTTTTACTTTCATTTGCAGATAAGAAAGTTGGGACTTGAATGGCCTATGTAACTTGCTCAAAGTCATAGTGAAGAGACCTGAGATTCAAACTCAAACTTCTTTTATTCCAGAACCTAAATTCATAACTAAAATACTAACTCCTAAAGGCTATGTGGACATCCTAGTGGGCATTAGAAAGATGTCAAATAATGTTAGAATCAGAAGAAATATTAGTGAGCATGTCATTTTAATATGGAGAAATAGAAGTTTATAAAGGCCTGACCTTAATGTCATATGTTTGTTTAGTGGCAGAAGTCAAACATCTTCCTATTTAAGTGCTCATTGAAAATAATCTCAAGATCATTATTTATAATTTTATTTAAAATCCTTTTGACACTATTATTTCTATAACATAAAATTCTTATGGTTGTTATGTATTTATTTTCTTTTTACTGATCTAGTCTTGTGTGTATGCTAAGGTACTTCAGTCATGTCTGACTCTTGGTACCCTATTGACCATAGGCTCCTCTGTCCAAGGGATTCTCTAGGCAAAACTACTGGATTACGTTGCCATCCCCTCCTCCAAGGGATCCTCCTGGGGATCAAAACTGAGCCTCTTATATCTCCTGCATTGGTAGGCAGGTTCTTTACCACTAGTGTACCTTGGGAAGCCTATTGGGTTACTCAATTTAAAAATAAGTCTTTTGTCACAAAAGAAATTTCTAATTCCAAAAAAGTTGATTTCCAATGTGATAATTTGGAACCTCATGGGAAAGACTTGAAAGCCTGGCTTATGATAATTGATTTAATTCACAATAATTACTTTTTATCTTTTTTCCAATATGTTGCTTAAACATCAGGTAAAAGAGACAAATTTGCTTAAGTAAATGTTATATCTCAAAATTTTCAGCACTATACTGATTTATAATAATTTTTCTGAGTTTAACCTCTGTTAAAAGGTAGCCATTCATTAAAAATCATTGCTCCCTCCATAACAATAAAGAGAATAATGAGTGTGTGTGCACACCCACCTGTTTGTGTGTATATGTTTATATACACATATATATTTGAAGATATTCAATAGTTGCATATGTAAAGAATTCTAAAAGTAAGATATAGAGAGGAATGAGATCTTGAGTAAATAAAGGAAGATTGTTGGCAATTCTCTGGTGACACTTGCTGAATACAAGCATACAGGAGAAAGATAAGACTTAGCATAGTGAGAGGTAATCTGTTGGAGTAAACAGAATCCTATAGAGTTTTCCATAGCTGTGTAGGTGACATGAATGACTGGAATCTGGCAGAGCTAGTTTTTTCTTCCTATAAGACTTCACTCACCCGCTAAACATTTACTAAGAGTGTGGCATTATAGAATGCTGGGGGACAGACTGAGGAAGGGGAGGAATCTTCATAAGTCTTGCACTTTAGTTCCAAAGTCCTGCTAGAAGGATGTGCCTATAATAATATCATATGGATATCAGTCTTCAGACATTTGAAAGCCGACATGAATTAAACGAAAGTGGCGAGACTGGGCGCATTCAGGGCGGTGAGGAAATATAGATCAATGGAACAGGAGAGAAAGCCCAGAAATAAACCCACGCATGCAAGGTCAATTAATCTACAAAAAAGGAAGCAAGACTCTACAACAGAGAAAAGAGAGTCTCATCAATAAATGGTGTTAGGACAACTCGACTGCAAAAGAATTAAATTAGAACATTCTCTAATACCACACACAGAAATAAACTAAAAATGGATTAAATACCTATAAGACTGGACACTATAAGACTGCTTGGGAAAACATAGGCAGAACAGTCTGACACAAATCTCAGTATATCTTTTTGGCTTTGTCTCTAAGAGTAATGGAAATAAAGGAAAAACAAACATATGGGACTTAATTAAACTTAAAAGCTTTTGCATAGCCAAGGAACCCATAAACAAAACAAAAAGACAACCCTATAATGGGAGAAAATATTAGCAAGCAATGTGATCTACAAGAGATTAATCTCTAAACTATACAAACAGCTCATATAGCTCAGTATATTTTTAAAAAGCCAATCAAAATATGAGGTCCAAATAGACATTTCTCCAAAGAAGCCATACAGATGGCCAAAAGGCACATAAAAGATGTTTAACATTGAGAACTATTAAAGAAATGCAAATTAAAAGTATAATCAGATATTCTATCATCTCATACCAGTCAGAATGGCCATCATCAAAGTCTACAAACCTATTTATGAAACAGAAATAGTCACAGATGTAGAAATCAAACTTTTAGCTACCAAGCAGTGAAGGGGAGAGAGGGATAAATTGGAAGATGGGGACCGACATGTACACAACACTATATATAAAACAGGTAAGTAATTAGAATTTACTGTATAGCATGGGAGCTCTGCTCAGTACTCTGTAATGACCTATAAGGGAAGATAATCTAAAAAAAGAGTGTTTATATGTATATGTATAACTGAATAACTTTGCTATACAGCAGAAACTAATACAATATTGTCAATCAACTATATTCTAATAAATTAATTTTTAAAAACACACAAATAAGAAATGCTGGAGAGGGTGCTGAGAAAGGGAGCCCTGCTACACTGTAGGTGGGAATGTAAATTGGTGCTGTCATTATGGAGAATAGCATGCTATGTGCTAAGTTGCTTTAGTCAAGTCTGACTCTTTGAGACCCCATGGACTATAGCCCCCAGGTGCCTCTGTCCATGGGATTCTACAAGCAAGAATACTGGAGTTGTTGCCCTCCCCAGGGGACCGTCCTGACTCAGGGATTGAACCCATGTTTCTTATGCCTCCTGCATTGGCTGCTGTTGCTGCTGTCGCTTCAGTTGTGTCCAACTCTGTGCGACCCCATAGGTGGCAGCCCACCAGGCTCCTCTGTCCCTGAGATTCTCCAGGAAAGAACACTGGAGTGGGTTGCCATTTCCTTCTCCAATGTATGAAAGTGAAAAGTGAAAGTGAAGTCACCAGTCATGTCCGACTCCTAGCAACCCCATGGACTGCAGCCTATGAGGCTCCTCCATCCATGGGATTTTCCAGGCAAGAGTACTGGAGTGGGGTGCCATTGCCTGCATTGGCAGGCTGGTTCTTTACCACTAGCACCACCTGGGAAGCCTGGAAAACAATATTGATGTTCCTTAAAAAACTAAAAGTAGCACTACAGTATGAAGCTACAATCGCAACCTGGGTGCATATCCAGAGAAAACCATAATTTGAAATGTACCCTCAATGTTAACTACAGCACTGTCTACAATAGCCAAGATATGAAAGCAATCTAACTGTCCACTGACAGGTTAATGGATTAAAAAGATGTGACATATTTGTACAATGGACTGTTGTGTGTGTGTGAAGTCGTTCAGTTGTGTATGACTCTTTGCGACCTCATGGACTGTAGCTTAGAGGCTATTCTGTCCATGGGATTTTCCAGGCAACAGTATTAGAGTGGATTGCCATTTCCTTCTCCAGGGGATATTCCCAACCCAGAAATCAAACCCAGGTCTCCCACATTGTAGACAGACGCTTTACCCTCTGAGCCACCGGATGACATAATGCAATTTATAGCAACATGGATGTACCTAGAGATTATCACACTAAGTGAAGTAAGTCAGAGAATAACAAATATCGGATAATATTGCTTATAAGTGGAATTAGAAATAAACCATGACACAAATAAATGAACTTATATTCAAAACAGAAACAGACCCATAGACATAAAAAACAAACTTACAGTTACCAATGCAGAAAGGAGGGCAAGATAAATTAGGAGTTTGGATTAACATATACCCAGTGCTATGTATAAAATAGGTAACCAGTAAGGACCTACTGCACAGCACAGGGAACCGTATTAAATATCTTGTAATAACCTATAAGGGATTTTATTTAGGTCATACGAGAATGGTCTAGTGTTTTACCCTACTTTCTTCAATTTGAGTCTGAATTTGGTAATAAGAAGTTCATGATCTGAGCCACAGTCAGCTCCCAGTCTTGTTTTTGTTGCCTGTTTAGAGCTTCTCCATCTTTGGCTGCAAAGAATATAATCAGTCTGATTTCAGTGTTGACCATCTAGTGATGTCCATGTATAGAGTCTTCTCTTGTGTTGTTGGAAGAGGGTGTTTGCTTTGACCAGTGCATTTTCTTGGCAAAACTCTATTAGTCTTTGCCCTGCTTCATTCCGCAGTCCAAGGACAAATTTGCCTGTTACTCCAGGTGTTTCTTGACTTCCCACTTTTGCATTCCAGTCCCCTAGAATGAAAAGGACATCTTTTTGGGGTATTAGTTCTAAACAGCGTTACTGGTTGGGGCATAGACTTGGATAACTGTGATATTGAATGGTTTGCCTTGGAGACGAACAGAAATCATTCTGTCGTTTTTGAGATTGCATCCAAGTACTGCATTTTGGACTCTTGTTGACTATGATGGCTACTCCATTTCTTCTGAGGGATTCCTGCCCACAGTAGTAGATATAATGGTCATCTGAGTTAAATTCACCCATTTCAGTCTATTTTAGTTCGCTGATTCCTAGAATGTCGACGTTCACCCTTGCCATCTCTTGTTTGACCACTTCCAATTTGCCTTGATTCATGGACCTGACATTCCAGGTTCCTATGCAATATTGCTCTTTACAGCATCGGACCTTGCTTCTATCACCAGTCACATCCACAGCTGGGTATTGTTTTTGCTTTGGCTCCATCCCTTCATTCTTTCTGGAGTTATTTCTCCACTGATCTCCAGTAGCATATTGGGCACCTACCGACCTGGGGAGTTCCTCTTTCAGTATCCTATCATTTTGCCTTTTCATACTGTTCATGGGGTTCTCAAGGCAAGAATACTGAAGTGGTTTGCCATTCCCTTCTCCAGTGGACCACATTCTGTCAGATCTCTCCACCATGACCCGCCCATCTTGGGTTGCCCCGTGGGCATGGATTAGTTTCACTGAGTTAGACAAGGGTGTGGTCCTAGTGTGATCAGATTGACTAGTTTTCTGTGAGTGTGGTTTCAGTGTGTCTGCCCTCTGATGTCCTCTTGCAACACCTACCATCTTACTTGGGTTTCTCTTACCTTGGGCGTGGAATATCTCTTCACGGCTGCTCCAGCAAAGCACACCCACTGCTCCTTACCTTGGAAAAGGGAAATTAAAAGATGCTCACTCCTTGGAAGAAAAGTTATGACCAACCTAGATAGCATATTCAAAAGCAGAGACATTACTTTCCCAACTAAGGTCCATCTAGTCAAGGCTATGGTTTTTCCTGTGGTCATGTATGGATGTGAGAGTTGGACTGTGAAGAAGGCTGAGCGCCAAAGAATTGATGCTTTTGAACTGTGGTGTTGGAGAAGACTCTTGAGAGTGCCTTGGACTGCAAGGAGATCCAACCAGTCCATTCTGAAGGAGATCAGCCCTGGGTGTTCTTTGGAAGGAAGGATGCTAAAGCTGAAACTCCAATACTCTGGCCACCTCATGCGAAGAGTTGACTCACTGGAAAAGACTCTGATGCTGGGAGGGATTGGGGGCAGGAGGAGAAGGGGACGACCGAGGATGAGATGGCTAGATGGCATCCCTGACTCGATGGGTGTGAGTCTGAGTGAACTCCAGGAGTTGGTGATGGACAGGGAGGCCAGGGCATGCTGGGATTCATCAGGTCACAAAGAGTCGGACACGACTGAGTGACTGAACTGAACTGAATAACCTATAATTGAAAAGAACCTGAAATTCTTTTTCAGAGTCACATATATAAATATTTACATTTCAATCATTTTACTGTATACCTGAAACTAACAGAACACTGTAAATCAACTGTACTTCAATTAAAAAGGAACATAATGTTCGCAGAAGAATTAAAAAGTTCTAGCAAACTGGAAAAAAAAAAAGGAAGTTAAATTGCAACCCACTGCTGACATGGCTCATTTCCTGAATAAATCAATATATATGATCAGTTTTTTATCCTGGCTGCCAGAGAGAATGCTCTCTTGCTGGGATGGGGAGCAAATATTTCTTTGGTTTTGTTTTTTTTTAATGTATAATACCTGACATACAACCACAAATTGCAAAACATGTCAAGAAACAGGAAAATGTCAACCAAAATCAAGAGTAAAAATAAAAAATAGAAGCAGACACATAGCGTCGCAGATTAGAACTTGTGAAAAGAAATTTTAAATGTCATTATACATATGTTAAAGAAATATAGGCAATAAAGACAATAACTGAAAAAAATAATCATTTAACAAAGAAATGGAAACACAAAAGATAAAATAAATTGAACACTGTACAACTGAAAAATAAGGTGTTTGAAATTAATAATTTTGGAACAGATTTAACAAAAGATGGGCAACAGACTGAAGCATCAATGAATTTGAATTAGGTCAAGATAACTTATAAAGACAAAAGCACAGAGATAAAAAGAATGGGAAATTAAGAACATAGCATCAAATAACTTCTTCCACCAACATATAAGTTGTAATATCAGTGGAACTCATATTTTTCCTTTCAAAACTGATGCATACAATAATATGTCAGGGGAGAATAGTCTTTAACAGTCTTTTTCTTCTCTGTCATCTCAAGGAGAGGGATGTGACATTATTTTTTTTCTCTCTCACATATAAATTCCTCGAGTATATTCATTAAACTAACATTTAGGAAATTTCTACTGCGTCATAGGTTCTGGAGATATATAAGTCAATAAATACTATATGGTAGAGTATGTAGATAAAGCAGTTAACAAAATAAAGATACTCTCCATGTGCATGCATTTTACTTTTAAGCAAAATGAGATAGAAAATGAAATTGTGTGTATGTGTGTGTGATGATAAGGGTTTAAAAACAGTCAAGCAGTAAAAGGAAATATAATATGCACAGGGGATGGAGGAGTGTGTAATATTTGAGACAGTTCACCTGGATATGCCTCCCTGGTCACTTCACATGTGAGTAGACACTTCAGTAAAGTTAGCTGACATTCAGGCCATGAAGATACGTTGGAAAGTGTTTTCAACAGAAGGGATGATGAGTGTCAAGACAGTGAACCAGAGGCATTTGTGCTGTGTTGGAAGGACAGTGTACAGCCTGGTTAGTGGAGAGATCAGGGTGGAGCACAGTAGGAAAAAAAAAAGGATAGCTGGAGGTAGATTATCAAAGGAATCTGAACCAGATAAGACCTTGACTTTTAGACTAAAGGATGTGTGTGGGGTAATCTATCTGGCATATTTGAAAATAAAACTTTCTCCTCTTTCGTAGAAAGACAAATGAAACAGGTAGAAATAAGAACAAAGAGTAATAGTCCAGTTAAAACACGTTTGTGGCTGGGCTAGGATGGTGATAATGGAAGTGGAGAGATGCAATCAGAATTTAAATATAATTTTTAGATAGTATTAAAAGCATTTAAGTATGGATTCAATGTGAGATAAGAGCAAAAAAAAAAAAAAAGAAATATGAGTTACCCAATGGCTGTTTAAAATGTTAGTGGGTAAAAAATTTTCACCTTGTTTATGAATTGCCAATAGTTTCATAGAAATGCTTTTGAAAAGAAAATTTTGAGTCAGTGTAAAAAAAAAAAAACTGTTGACATAATTAGTGATGTTGATCTGTGTCAAGTTAAAGAAAATACTGGGATACACGCCATGTATTACTAATCCTTCAGTTCAGTTCAGTCGCTCACTCATGTATGACTCTTTGAGACCCCATGAAACACAGCATGCCAGGCCTCTCTGTCCATTCCAACGCCTGGAGTCCACCCAAACACATGTCCATCATGTTGGTGATGCCATCCAACTGTCTCATGTTCTGCCATCCCTTTCTCCTCCTTCCCTCAATCCTTCCCAACATCAGAGTCTTCTCAAATGAGTCAGCTCTTCGCATCAGGTGGCCAAAGTATTGGAGTTTCAGCTTAAACATCAGTTCTTCCAGTGAACACTCAGGACTGATCTCCTTTAGAATGGACTAGTTGGATCTCCATGCAGTCCAAGGGACTCTGAAGAGTCTTTGCCAACACCACAGTTCAAAAGCATCAATGCTTCGGTACTCAGCTTTCTTTATAGTCCAAATCTCACATCCATTCATGACTACTGGAAAAACCATAGCCTTGACTAGACGGACCTTTGTTGGCAAAGTAAGGTCTCTGCTTTTGAATATGCTATCTAGGTTGGTCATAACTTTCCTCCCAAGGAGTAAGCGTCTTTTAATTTCATGGCTGCAGTCACCATGTGCAGTGATTTTAGAGCCCAGAAAAATAAAGTCAGACCCTGTTTCTACGTTTCCCCATCTATTTGCAATGAAGTGATGGGACTGGATGCCATTTTAATTTTCTGAATGTTGAGCTTTAAGCCAACTTTTTCACTCTCCTCTTTCACTTTCATCAAGAGGCTCTTTAGTTCTTCTTCACTTTCTGCCATAAGGGCGGTGTCATCTGCATATCTGAGGTTACTGATTTTTCTCGCAGCAACCTTGATTCCAGCTTGTGCTTGCTCCAGCCCAGCGTTTCTCTTGATGTACTCTGCATATAAGTTAAATAAGCAGGGTGACAATATACATCCTTGATGGACTCCTTTTCCTATTTGGAACCAGTCTGTTGTTCCATGTCCAGTTCTAACTGTTGCCTCCTGATCTGCTACAGGTTTCTCAAGAGGCAGGTGGTCTGGTACTCCCATCTCTTTCAGAATTTTCCACAGTTTATTGTGATCCACACAGTCAAAGGCTTTGGCATAGTCAATAAAGCAGAAATAGATGTTTTTCTGGAACTCTCTTGCTTTTCTGATGATCCAGCAGATGTTGGCAATTTGATCTCTGGTTCCTCTGCCTTTTCTAAAACCAGCTTGAACATCTGGAAGTTCATGGTTCACATATTGCTGAAGCCTGGCTTGAAGAATTTTGAGCATTACTTTACTAGTGTGTGAGATGAGTGCAATTGAGCAGTAATTTGAGCATTCTTTGGCATTGCCTTTGTTTTGGGAAAGAAAACTGTCCTTTTCCAGTCCTGTGGCCACTGCTGAGTTTTCCAAATTTGCTGGCATATTGAGTGCAGCACTTTCACAGCATCATCTTCCAGGATTTGAAATAGCTCAACTGGAATGTCATCACCTCCACTAGGAGGTGGGTTTGTTCATAGTGATGCTTTCTAAGGCCCACTTGACTTCACATTCCAGGATGTCTGGCTCCAGGTGAGTGATCACACCATCGTGATTATCTGGGTCATGAAGATCTTTTTTGTATAGTTCTGTGTATTCTTGCCACCTCTTCTTAATATCTTCTGCTTCTGTTAAATCCGTACCATTTGCCCTTTATTGAGCCCATCTTTGCATGAAAAATTCCCTTGGCATGTCTAATTTTCTTGAAGATTCTCTAGGGCATCATTGACCCTACTTTGCTTTCATTTATCTACAAAACTGTCAAATATTCATTTTATCTCTTTCACAGATTCTTCATTGTTTTTATTGAGATAAAATCTACATAAACTGAAATATGCAGACCTTAGCTTTGTGATTTTTCTCAAATACACACATACACACATGCAACTGCACTAAAAGATAAAAGGAAAAAATTTAAGAAAGATATCGTTTCTTCTATCTCTGGCTAGTCCTAACTCCCTCTTTGTATTTACTATTTAGATTTTTACTAGTCTAGATTAATTTGCCTGAATTCAGTTGATTGGTCTGATTTCTTTCACTCAATATGTTTTGAGGTTTATCGATTTTGTTTTGCGGATCATTTGGCTTAAGTTTTTAAATTAATGTTAAGTAGTGTTCTCTCTCTCTCTCAAAAAAAAAAAAAAAATCCCAGTATGTTTACCTATTCTCTTGTGGATTGGTATTTGAGTTGTTCCAGTTTGGGGATATTGAAAATAAAACTTCAATATATATATCTATACAAATAAGATTCTTCATTTTAATTTATGATGTTTTCTTAGCAAGATATAAAAATTAGGTCTCATACAAAATAAATTCATAATTGTACTGTGCTCAGTTCAGTTTAGTTCAGTTCAGTCACTCAGTCATGTCCAACTCTTTGCGACCTCGTGAATCACACCACGCCAGGCCTCCCTGTCCATCACCAACTCCTGGAGTTCACTCAGACTCACGTCCATCGAGTCAGTGATGCCATCCAGCCCTCTCATCCTCGGTCGTCCCCATTTCCTCCTGCCCCCAATCCCTCCCAGCATCAGAGTCTTTTCCAATGAGTCAACTCTTCACATGAGGTGGCCAAAGTACTGGAGTTTCAGCTTTAGCATCATTCCTTCCAAAGAAATCCCAGGGCTGATCTCCTTCAGAATGGATTGGTTGGATCTTCTTGCAGTCCAAGGGGCTCTCAAGAGTCTTCTCCATTGTGTCTAACTCTTTGTGAGCCTTTATAGTGTAGCCAACCAGGATCCTCTTGTCCATGGGATTCTCTAGACAAGAATACTGGAGTAAGTTGCTGTTTCCTCCTCTATGGGATCTTTCTGACTTGGGAATCAAACTCACTTCTCCTGTATCTCCTGCATTGAAGGATGATTCTTTACCTGGTGAGCCATCAGGGAACCCCAGATAAAGCCAGAATCTTTAAAAGGAGACCCCTCTTTTTACACTAAAATAAAAATTATCTTAAAAAGGAGAAACATGGAAGAAAAAAATAACTTTCAGGTGGCTTCCTAGAAACAATCTTTTGTAAAGAAATGAAAAATTGTCTCTGAGTGTTTGGAGCCATATTTAGCTCTTGCACAGGTTTCATGTTATAACTGATGCCATTGGGGTGTTCTGAATATATTTAAACTGGATTTTAATTTTAAAGTTTTGGATTGCTTGTTTATTCAGGCACATAACTGAAGCAACACCAAATATTTTCTGGAAATGGATTAATGTTCAAAATCACCCCATAGTTTACCATACATGCTAAAGAAAATATCTCCCACCTTCTCCTAAACACACATACACAAAGAATATGCTTGAGGGAAAAAGATAACATGAGTGAAAGTTGATAGAAGCAATAAACTGAAGAATTAGACTCACAAAGGTTGAAGATACTGTAATTATCAGATAGAGACCATGAAAATTTTGTTTATTATGGTTGAGGAAATAAAAGCAGGAACTGAATACTGACTGAAAAAACAAAAGATGAAAAAAATGACCAGACAAATTGAAAATATAATATCTAAAAGAGAAAATATAACAGGTAAAAGAAAAAGAACTATAATTGTTAAAAGTTCTCAGTACATAGACTAGCAAGAAAAAAGACATACTGGAAAAGTAAAATTTGTAAGCTGGAAATTCAGTTTTTTAAGGTTACCTAGAATGCAGCAGAGAAGGATAAAGAAAAGGAAAATGTGAAAGAAACATTAAGAGACCTGGATAATACAATGAAACTTTCTAATATATAGTTTCAGAGGGATAGAATAGAGAGCACATAAAAAGGCAACAGATGTATATCATCTCTCAAAATTACAGGTTGGCTTGTTTTCCCTTACTCACAATTTTTAAAATTGAGACATAATCCACATCACTTAAAATTTACCCTTTATAAGTATCTAATTCACAGGTCTTTACTTATAAAGTTGAACAGTTAGCACCATCTTGTTCCAGCACATTTTCATCATCTCCCAATAAATGAGGCTTTCTTGGGTGACTCAGCAGCAAATAACATGTGTGCCAATGCAAGAGTCATGGTTGGGAAGATCTCCTAGGGAAGGAAATGGCAACCCACACAGTATTTTTACCTGGGAAATCCCATATACAGAGGACCGTGGGGGCTACATACAGTCCATGGGGTCATGAAAGAGTCGACACAACTTCGGGACTAAAAAAAGAGATACTATTCCCATTGAGAGTCACTCTTCATTCCATTTTTTGTCTATGTGGAATTACGTATTTTGCACATCTCAAATATATGAAATCTTCACATATGTGATCTTTTATTTCCTGTTTCTTTCACTTAGCTCAGATCATGAGCTCCTTATTGCAAAAATCATGCTTAAATTGAAGAAAGTATAAGAAACCACTAGGTCACTCATGTATGACCTAATCTAATCACTTATGGTTATACAATGAAGGTGATGAATAGATTGAAGGGATTATATCTGGTAGACAGAGTGCCTGAAGAATATGGATGGAGGTTCATAACACTGTACAGGAGGTGGTGAGCAAAACCATCCCAAGAAAAAGAAATACAAGAAGGTAAAGTGGTTGTCTGAGGAGGCTTTACAAACAGCTGAGAAAAGAAGAGAAGTGAAAGGCAAAGGAGAAAGGGAAAAAATATATCCAATTGAATACAGTTCCAGAGAAAAGCAAGGAGAAATAAAAAGCAAAGAAGTAGAGGAAAACAAAAATAACAGAATGGGAAAGACTAGAGATCTTTTCAAGAAAACTGGAGCTTTCAAGGGAACATTTCATGCAAGGATGGGCACAATAAAGAACAGGAACAATAAGGACCTAACAGAAGCAGAAGAGAATATTAAGAAGTGGCAAGAAAGCTGAGCCCCAAAGAGTTGATGCTTTTGAACTGTGTTGTTGGAGAAGACTCTTGAGAGTCCCTTGGACTGCAAGGAGATCCAACCAGTTCATCCTAAAGGAAATCAGTCCTGAATATCCATTGAAAAAACTGATGCTGTAGCTGAAACTTCAGTACTTTGGCCACCTGATGGGAAGAACTGACTCATTGGAAAAGACTCTGATGCTGGGAAAGATTGAAGGTGGAAGGACAAGGGGACAACAGAAGATGAGATGGCTGGTGGTATCACCGACTCAATGGACCTGAGTTTGAGTAAACTCTGGGAGTTGGTGATGGACAGGGAGGCCTGTTGTTCTGCAGTCTATGGGGTCGCAAAGAGCCAGACACAACTAAACAACTGAACTGAAGAATACATAGAAGTACTATACAAAAAGGTCTTAATGACCCAGATAACCACAATGGTGTGATCACTCACCTAGAGTCAGAAATTTTGGAGTGTGAATTCAAGTGGGCCCCAGGAGGCACTACTATGAACACAGAGGAGGTGATGAAATTTCAGTTGAACTATTTAAATTCTAAAGGATAATTCTGTTAAAGTGCTGTACTCCATATGTCAGCAAATTTGGAAAACTCATCAGTGGCCACAAGACTAGAAAAGGTCAGTTTTCTTTCCAATCTCAAAGAAGGGCAGTACCAAACAATGTTCAAACTACTGTACAATTGCACTCATTTCACATGCTAGCAAGATTATGTTCAAAATCCTTCAAGCAAGTCTTCAGCAGTATGTGAACCTAAAAGTTTCAGATGTACAAATTGGGTTTAGAACAGGCAGAGGAAGCAGAGATCAAATTGCCAACATTCACTAATCATAGAAAAAGCAAGAGAATTCCAGAAAAACATCTACTTCTGTTTCACCAACTATGCTAAATCTTTTGACTGTGTGAATCACGAAGAATTGTGGAAAACTCTTACAGAGATGTGAATACCAGATGATCTTACCTGTCCCTTGAGAAACCTGTATCCAGGTCAAGCAGCAACAGTTAGAACCATACACAGAACAACAGACTGGATTACTGCCACCCTGGTTATTTAAATTCTACACAGAGTACATTATGTAAAATGCTGGGCTGGATGAATCACAAGCTGGAATCAAGACTGTTGGAAGAAATATGAACAACATCAGATATGCAGATAATACCACTCTAATGGCAGGAGGTGAAGATAAATTAGAGAACCTTTTCTTGAGGATGAAAGAGGTGAGTGATAAAACTGGCTTAAAATTCAACATTCGGAAAACTAAGACATGGCTTCCAGTCCTATCAATTTGTGGCAAATAGAAGAGGAAAAAGTGGAAACAGTGACAGATTTTATTTTCTTGGGCTTGAAAATCACTGCAGATGGTGACTGCAGCCATGAAATTAAAAGACGATTGGTCCTTTGAAGGAAAACTATGACAAACCTAGACAGTACATTAAAAGCAGAGACATCACATGGCCGACATTTTTTGTATAATCAAAAAAATGGTTTTTCAAGTAGTGATGTTCAGATGTGAGAATCAGACCACAAAGAAGGCTGAGCACTGAAAAAGTGATGCTTTTGGATAGTGGTGCCAGAGCAGACTCCTGAGAGTCCCTTGGACATCAACAAGGCTTCCCTGGTGGTTCAGTAGGTAAAGAATCCACCTGTAATGTGGAAGATCTCAGTTCGATCCCAGGGTTGGGAAGATCCCATGGAGAAGGGAATGGCTACCCACTCCAGTATTCTGTGGCCGGAGAATTCCATGGACTATAGAGTCAGATGCTTTCACTTTTACTTTGAACAGCAAGGAGATCAAACCAGTCAATCCTAAAGGAAATCAACCTTGAATACATACTCACTAGAAGGACTGATACTGAAGCTAAAGCTCCAATGCTTTGGCAACCTGATGCAAAGCATTGACTCATTGGAAAAGACCCTGATTCTCCAAAAGACTGAAGGAAAAAATAGAAGAGGGTAGCAGAGAATGAGAAGGTTAGATAGTGTCACTAACTCAATGGACATGAGTTTGAGCAAACTCTGAAAGATAGTGAAAGACAGGGAAGCCTGGCATTCTGCAGTTGGTTAGGTAGGACATAGCGACTAAACAACAACAGCAGCAACTTGTAAAATTCATCCACACTGTAGCAAGTATCACTTCATTACCTTTAGTGGCTGAATACTTTCCCATTGTATGGATATAACACAGTTTATTTCTCCATTAATCAGTGAGGTTCATCATTTGGGTCATTTCCACTTTTTGGTTACTGTCAATAAGGCTATTATTCTGTTTGGTCTGATGGACATTCACTCCACAGCTTTAACTAACACTCTCTCAATACTAGTTTTTAACAACCATGTCTGCCCTAAACCTTAAACATATGTTACGATACTGTGAACCATGCCCTAGGCAGTATATGTTTAGATGTAATGAAATACATACATTTCATTATGTATGTATTTGTGGAAGAATATATGTAATAGTGGAAGAAATGTATGTAAAAGTGAAAGAAAGTATTTAAAAGTGGAATACATACTTCCACTTTTATAAATGGACAGTATGGGCATCTCCATGTTGGCATTTAGCTCAGTTCAGTTAAGTCACTAAGTCGTGTCTGACTCTTTGCGACCCCATGAATCACAGCACGACAGGCCTCCCTGTCCATCACCATTTCCCAGAGTTCACTCAGACTCACGTCCATCGAGTCAGTGATGCCATCCAGCCATCTCATCCTCGGTCGTCCCCTTCTCCTCCTGCCCCCAATCCCTCCCAGCATCAGAGTCTTTTCTAATGAGTCAACTCTTGGCATGAGGTGGCCAAAGTACTGGGGCTTCAGCCTTAGCATCATTCCTTCCAAAGAAATCCCAGGGCCGATCTCCTTCAGAATAGACTGGTTGGGTCTCCTTGCAGTCCAAGGGACTCTCAAGAGTCTTCTCCAACACCACAGTTCAAAAGCATCAATTCTTCGGCACTCAGCCTTCTTCACAGTCCAACTCTCACATCTATACATGACCACAGGAAAAACCATAGGCTTAACTAGAAGGACCTTTGTTGGCCAAGTAATGTCTCTGCTTTTGAATATACTATCTAGGTTGGTCCTAACGTTTCTTCCAAGGAGTAAGCATCTTTTAAATTCATGGCTGCAGTCACCATCTGCAGTGATTTTGGAGCCCAAAAAATAAAGTCTGACACTGTTTCTACTGTTTCCCCATCTATTTCCCATGAAGTGATGGGATCAGATGCCATGATCTTCGTTTTCTGAATGTTGAGCTTTAAGCCAACTTTTTCACTCTCCTCTTTCACTTTCATCAAGAGGCTTTTTAGTTCCTCTTCACTTTCTGCCATAAGAGTGGTGTCATCTGCATATCTGAGGTTATTGATATTTCTCCTGGCAATCTTGATTCCAGCTTGTGTTTCTTCCAGTCCAGCATTTCTCATGATGTAATCTGCATAAGTTAAATAAGCAGGGTGACAATATACAGCCTTGACGTACTCCTTTTCCTATTTGGAACCAGTCTGTTGTTCCATGTCCAGTTCTAACTGTTGCTTCCTGACCTGCATACAGATTTCTCAAGAGGCAGGTCAGGTGGTCTCGTATTCCCATCTCTTTCAGAATTTTCCACACTTTATTGTGATCCACACAGTCAAAGGCTTTGGCATAGTCAATAAAGCAGAAATAGATGTTTTTCTGGAACTCTCTTGCATTTTCCATGATCCAGCAGATGTTGGCAATTTGACCTCTGCCTTTTCTAAAACCAGCTTGAACATCAGGGGGTTCACGGTTCACATAGTGCTGAAGTCTGACTTGGAGAATTTTGAGCATTACTTTACTAGCCTGTGAGATGAATGCAATTGTGTGGTAGTTTGAGCATTCTTTAGCATTGCTTTTCTTTGGGATTGGAATGAAAACTGACGTTTTCTAGTCCTGTGGCCACAGATGAGTTTTCCAATTTTGCTGGCATATTGAGTGCAGCACTTCCATAGCATCATCTTTCAGGATTTGAAACAGCTTCACTGGAATTCCATCACCTCCACTAGCTTTGTTCGTAGTGATGCTTCCTAAGGCCCACTTGACTTTACATTCCAAGATGTCTGGCTCTAGATTAGTCATCACATCATCATGATTATCTGGGTTATGAAGATCTTTTTTGTATGGTTCTTCCGTGTATTCTTGCCACCTCTTCTTAATACCTTCTGCTTCTGTTAGGTCCAGACCATTTCTGTCCTTTATCGAGCCCATCTTTGCATGAAATGTTCCCTTGGTATCTCTAATTGTCTTGAAGAGATCTCTAGTCTTTCCCCTTCTGTTGTTTTCCTCTATTTCTTTGCATTGATCGCTGAAGAAGACTTTCTTATCTCTTCTTGCTATCCTTTGGAACTCTGCATTCAGATGCTTATATCTTTCCTTTTCTCCTTTGCTTTTCACCTCTCTTCTTTTCACAGCTATTTGTAAGGCCCCCCCAGACAGCCATTTTGCTTTTTGCATTTCTTTGCCATGGGGATGGTCTTGATCCCTGTTTCCTGTACAATGTCACGAACCTCATTCCATAGTTCATGAGGCACTCTATCTATCAGATCTAGACCCTTAAATCTATTTCTCTCTTCCACTGTATAATCATAAGAGATTTGATTTAGGTCATACCTGAATGGTCTAGCGGTTTTCCCTACTTTCTTCAATTTAAGTCTGAATTTGACAATAAGGAGTTCATGATCTGAGCCACAGTCAGCTCCCGGTCTTGTCTTTGTTGACTGTATAGAGCTTCTCCATCTTTGGCTGCAAAGAATATAATCAATCTGATTTCGGTGTTGACCATCTGGTGATGTCCATGTGTAGAGTCTTCTCTTGTGTTGTTGGAAGAGGGTGTTTGCTATGACCAGTGCATTTTCTTGGCAAAACTCTATTAGTCTTTGCCCTGCTTCATTCCGCATTCCAAGGCCAAATTTGCCTGTTACTCCAGGTGTCTCTTGACTTCCTACTTTTGCATTCCAGTCCCCTATAATGAAAAGCACATGTTCTGGGATGTTAGTTCTAAAAGATCTTGTAGGTCTTCATAAAACCGTTCAACTTCAGTTTCTTCAGCATTACTGGATGGGGCATAGGCTTGGATAACTGTGATATTGAATGGTTTGCCTTGGAGATGAACAGAGATCATTCTGTCATTTTTGAGATTGCATCCAAGTACTGCATTTCAGACTCTTGTTGACCATGATGGCTACTCCATTTCTTCTGAAGGATTTATGCCCACAGTAGTAGATATAATGGTCATCTGAGTTAAATTCACCCATTCCAGTCCATTTTAGTTCGCTGATTCCTAGAATGTCGACGTTCACCCTTGCCTTGTCTTGTTTGACAACTTGCAATTTGCCTTGATTCATGGACCTGACATTCCAGGTTCCTATGCAATATTGCTCTTTACAGCATCGGACCTTGCTTCTATCACCAGTCACATCCACAACTGGGTATTGCTTTTGCTTTGGCTCCATCCCTTATTCTTTCTGAGTTATTTCTCCACCGATCTCCAGTAGCATATTGGGCACATAATGACCTGGGGAGTTCCTCTTTGGTATCCTATCATTTTGCCTTTTCATACTTTTCATGGGGTTCTCAAGGCAAGAATACTGAAGTGGCTTGCTATTCCCTTCTCCAATGGACCACATTCTGTCAGACCTCTCCACCATGACCCGCCAGTCTTGGGTTGCCCTGCAGGCATGGCTTGGTTTCATTGAGTTAGACAAGACTGTGGTCCTAGTGTGATTAGATTGACTAGTTTTCTGTGAGTATGGTTTCAGTGTGTCTGCCCTCAGATGCCCTCTTGCAACACCTATGTAAATATACTCAAAACATCCCATGCTTTCACTAACCTCATGGTCTTTCAAAGCAAAAATTAAAAACCTAAATAATTTTAACTCCTACTGAAATGTGTCCAGAAATAGATTTCTTATTGCTCTCTAAGGAAATCATGATACATTATCAATATTTTATTGTTTTTATTTTCTTCCTTGGAAGTCTGTGAAGTTTGTACAAGAAATCAAATAGTTTTTAAAATTTTGATCAAACAAAACTATCTTAATGAATCTTTATTCTTTGTTAGAGATATTCATTCCATCTGCTCTATGCAGCATCTGATTGAGAAAGATTTTTAATTATGCTAAGGTACAACTGAGAGTCCCTTGGACTGCAAGGAGATCCAACCAGTCCATCCTAAAGGAGATCAGTCCTGGGTGTTCGCTGGAAGGACTGATGCTAAAGCTGAAACTCCAATTCTTTGGCCACCTCATGCGAAGAACTGACTCATTGGAAAAGACTCTGATGCTGGGAGGGATTGGGAGCAGGAGGAAAAGGGGATGGCTGAGGATGAGATGGCTGGATGGCATCACTGACTCAATGGACCAGAGTTTGTGTGAACTCTGGGAGTTGGTGATGGACAGGGAGGCCTGGCGTGCTGCAATTCATGGGGTCACAAAGAGTTGGACACAACTGAGCGACTGAACTGAACTGAAGGTACAACTGAACCTAACATAAGCATGAAAGACATGCTTCGGTTTCAACTGAAGTCTTATTTCTGTCCTAGCGCACAAACTTTCAAGCCTAAGTCAGAATATGCTGTCTTTTCTCCTTCACTTAACATCTGATGTGTACAACCAAAGCATGCACAGCTGGTACTGATCAGAACAGGCCAAACACTCAAAAACTTACATCAGTGGAGCAATGCCGGGGGTCAGACGTCCTTGGCAAAACTCACTAAACATTTTTGTAAAATTACTTACAGATTCATCAAGTTACCAGTAATATTTCCACATGGATGAGATCCAAAACACATTTATGTGCCTGTTGATGTGCTTTGCAAACTCAAGCAAAAAGTAAATAATTGCCCTATCAGCATTACTGAAAATATGAGACCTGAGAGAATGGTGTGTAAGAGGCAAATTAAGTGAGAGGGGGAAAAAAAAAAGGGTATTCCCAGAGAGAGCTATTCTAGATGTTACTAGGATAACTTTTAAAAAGAAAATGACCTTGGAGATTAGAAGTTCATTTGAGAGGGGGGAAAAGAAAACAGTTAGGTCTGTGATCCAGAATAAAAAGGAAATGGAAGTGCTTTTATTTTGCTCCTAAAGCAATGGAAATTTATTGTGTGTATTTGGATATAGATTTTATTTTATATTTTACTACCCTGGTGGGTGAGTTGAGCAAAAAAAAAAAAAAATCCATTTTATGACATTATGGACATTTTAGACAGATATTTAGGCCACTGGCAAGAAACATTAGTTTATTTGGGCAAAAGGTTAGTCCAAAGATAAGGCATCTTTCTCACTGGGCTGGCTTACCAAGAGGACTCTTCTTCTCCATATACCTTCAAACAAAGGGAAGGGTAAAAATTCTTAGGAAAATAAAATCTATGTTAGTTATGTGAGACAGTGTATTGTCACTGAGTACACAAATCTTGTTGGCTTACCTATGAAATAAGCAAATCAGATAAGGAATGCTGTGAAATTAAAGCTTAAACTCAGGATGCATTTTGTTTGTATTTCTTCAACAGGCTTCGGGAAAGTAAACTCTTCTTTGATTTCCTATTTGTTCCTTTCTTTGCTTGCTTTTCTTGTTCAGTCGCTCAGTTGTCTCCGTCTCTTTGAGATCCCATGGACTGCAGCGTGCCTGGCTGGCTTTGCCCTCAAATTATTGCAATTGTTTACTGTTTGAACGCATTTCTCTTTGAGAGATGGGATTATGTCTTTTTAAAAAATTATTCCCAGTGTCTGGTATATAGTAGCTGCTCAATAAATATACAGACTAAATCATTCATTTGCAGCAATTGAGATTATGAAAAGGCAGTCCTGCAAACCATATTAGTTGAGATTAAGATCATTATTCCTTATTTAGAATCTTTTCTCTGAGAGCATGTAAATCCCTCGGGTTTGAGGAAAAAAAAAAAAAAACTGGAAGAGTTCAGTGGATTGGCTTTCCTTGAAAGACAGCCAACACTTTTTTCTCCTGATCCATAATTAGAATAAAGTAAGGACAGCCATTTAGATGTTCTTTCAGCAGTTCCTAAATTAATCCAGACTCGCAAGAGAAGGGGGAGGAAGAGACTGGGAGGGAAAAGAAGGAGAAGATAGAAGCAAGAAGAAAGGGAAGCAGAGGAGAGAGGAGGATTGGTTAAGAAATTTACTGTTGTGTTTGTCTGAAGACATTAGCACTTTTTATTTAATTGTAATTTTGGTCCCAAATTTTATTTTTACCACATGTGCCTTGTTTTAAACTAACTCCCAGAACTATGCCACAAAATATTCCTACTTCAACATCACACCTGGGTCCAGTTCAAGAACCTAACTACTTCTAGTCCACATGCTAAAGCCTTGCTCTCATATGCCAGGAAAAATAGCCAGTGCCATTTAAACTTCTGGACCCAATGTACTCTCTTTACTAATTTATATTTTTATAATATTTTATTTACCGAAAGATAAAATTAGTAAAAGTAGATAGTGAAAATCATTTAGAAATTTTAATAAAAATCCAAATATAGTAAACTCAAATTTGTAATTCATACTTTCATGATTTTAATGTTAATATGCCTAAAATGGAAAATGTCTATTAAATGCAACTAACTGCCCATCAGCAGTCAGGCATAAACCTGGGATGTATCCATTCTGTAGCACATATTCTGTATTTCAAATACATACTGAATAGGTTCTAGCTTATCATTAATCCTGGTTCTTACTGAATTTGCATCATCAAAATGCAATACTTAAAAGCAATTTTTCAGTCTTTTGGATGATATAATTTTGGTTGTATCTTCTTTGCTCTATAATAAACCATTTTCAGTTTTACATTTATAAACACAATTTAGAATGATCAATGATTTTTTAAAGTTCTACATGACTTTCTCCCCCAATCACCTTTTATTACATATCTGTCTTCAGCATTTGCTGATTACAAACTGTATCAGGTAAGTTTGGTGTAGAGAGATCATAACAAGTGAAAGAAGGCTGTCACACAGCTTTTAAACAAAATGGGATGGTCTTGTTTTTCTCACAAATATAGCATGGTAATGTGCTTTCTGTGTTGAACAGTTAACTATGAGAAAACCAAATATCTTTTTCATCCTTAAAAATTTATTTTTGATTATGGATTTTTGAATTTGAGAAAATTTATCCAGGACATCATAATCTGAATGTTTGAAATTTTTGCTTATGCAATTAATTTCACTGTCGGATTATAGAGTGTTCCTATCTGTCTGCATTAGGATTCTGAATCATCTTGCAGTTGTGAAATACCTTCCTCTTACAGTTTTTTTCAATTTGCCATTATGGACAGAGTATGAGAAATTATGAGTTTAAAGTTACATTCAACGAAAAAGTGGAGTACAAAGATGATATCTCCAGTCCCCTTTTATATCTTTTCAAAAAAAGAAACCTGAAGCATGAAACAGTAGTGATTGTTTATTTTAATAATTTACTATCCTTCTAGGTTCCTTAATTACTCTTGCATTTGTTTATAATTTTTTAAAGTATATCTGGGAATAATTGATAAGTAATGAGAAAATAATTCCTAGGATGAGTAAATAGCAAATGTTTCAAGAAACAGAGAAGATGAAATCACTAAGAACTTGTGTCTCAAATATGTTAAAGATTCCAATGGATTCAAATGATTATTACAAAACAGAGTTTTATTCTACTTTAATAAAAATAGGTGTATCTTTCTCTTTATTTTTTGGAATAAAGAGAAAGAATAAAAGTCAAGAAATATTAATACCTACAAAGAGAGCTATTCCAAAATAATTAATAAACCAAAACTGGGTCATAGTTAATCAGATACTATAACAAATACTTTAGAACAACAGAAATCAGCAGTATATATTTGTGAGTATGTTGAACCATACCACCCATTCTTACAATTCTGTACAATATTGGGACTAATACTCTGGTGTTCCATTTCCATTTTATTCACTGCAACATTCCTCATAAATCCAATTCAGCATCAGTTTTACTCTGGATCAGTCCTGAGGACTTTGATCTAGCTCACTGCCCCCACAGGTGGAAGAGTGTGAAAATCTTGATTTGGTAAACAACTTGAGCTTTTGATCTGAAAATAAATAGCTTCCACGGAAATAGGACCAAAATATATTTTATTTCTCTGACTCTGTCTCTCTCGTTTTCACTCAGAAACTCCGACTGCATACAAATAACCTTTCTCCACATTTTTGTCTGGGAGCACCCACTAGGTGCTGAAGAAAATGTTAAGTATCTTTCAGGCATAGTGCTTTTTGGTACTTCTCTATTAGGAATAGCCATGTTCCTGGCAGGAATTGCTGGTCCAAGTGCAAAGTTCTCTCACTGATAAATGCAGCCCACAATTTCTTTCTCTTTTTTTTAACAATTTCTTTATCAGTAGATGGTACAAGTCTAGAGGAATGAATGATTCTATTTTTTCCTCTTTAATAATCGACTGGAAGGGTCCCGAAGGATTACTGCTTGGGCCCTAATGTGTTACAGAGTTCAGGGAAGCAATGTGTCCAGATTTTTCCTACAACTCTCTCTTGATTTCCTTTTAGCTTACACAGGATTCCACAACATTTGGCAGGGCTGGCTTTGAGTAGAGGCCACCTGCAAAACTTTTTTTTTCCTGAGGATGACTAAAAACATCTAATTACTGCTTCTTCACTTACTTTTTTTTATATCCTGGTAGGTTTTCTGCAATCTCCTTGAAAATGGATGCCCATTAAGTTCCCTTAACTAATTGGATAGATATGCAAATTTCATTACAACATTCTCTTTCCCTTTGGAAAATTCAAACAATGTACAAAGCTAATGCATGTGGTGGGCTCATCCAAACATTTGCCAAAAAGGGCCCACATTTTATAAAGGCAATGGTGCAAAATAAAAGGCAAGTCTTAAACTACAGTCCCTTTAAATCTAAAGGAAACATATTATTTTTTGTCAATAAATATTATATATTCATATGTCAGAATTTGGAGGAAAACAAAACATGAATGAAGATATGGCCTGTGTCATGTTATGCTCATGATTATTAACCTGAGCTTAAGACAGATATAGAGAAAAGAGATGAATGGTATTTTAAATTTGAAATTCATTTGCCTTAACTGTTTATGCTGTGACAATATTTTGGTTTATTCCTTTTTAAGTTGAATAAAAATGATTGTGTTAAATATTCAATTTTACAAAATTGGCATCACATTGTAAATTTAGCTTTCAGTTCAGTTCAGTTCAGTTGCTCAGTCGTGTCCGACTCTTGGCGACCCCATGAATCGCAGCATGCCAGGCCTTCCTGTCCATCACTAACTCCCAGAGTTCACCCAGACCCATGCCCATGGAGTCAGTGATGCCATCCAGCCATCTCATCTTTGGTCGTCCCCTTCTCCTCCTGCCCCCAATCCCTCCCAGCATCAGAGTCTTTTCCAATGAGTCAACTCTTCTCATGAGGTGGCCAAAGTACTGGAGCTTCAGCTTCAGCATCATTCCTTCCAAAGAAATCACAGGGCAGATCTCCTTCAGAATGGACTGGTTGGATCTCCTTGCAGTCCAAGGGACTCTCAAGAGTCTTCTCCAACACCACAGTTCAAAAGCATCAATTCTTCGGCACTCAGCCTTCTTTACAGTCCAACTCTCACATCCTACATGACTACTTTTATATTCTCCTTTTTCACTTAAATTTATATTTGAGCATTTTCTATGTCATCAAACATTACTTGAAAATACATTTTAATGGCTTCATAATAGATTATTTTAAAGAAAAAATATCACATATTTAACTAATCTACTGTTAGACACTTAAATTGCATCCAATTTTTCACTATTATTAAAAAATATTATAAACAGTATTGTATGTAAGTTTTTGACTGAGTATCTCTGATTGTTGGTTCCTCTGGGATGGATTTCTCGGAATAGACTTACTACTCAAAGTTTATGGTATTTATAAAGCCTCTGAAGATACGACCAACTTGCCCTCCCAAAAGGGTTTATGTATTTACAGTTTATGTATTGGAGCTCGGACATGACTGAGCGACTTCACTTTCACGCATTGGAGGAGGAAATGACAACCCACTCCAGTGTTCTTGCCTGGAGAATCCCACGGACGGGGGAGCCTGGTGGGCTGCCGTCTATGGGGTCGCACAGAGTCGGACACAACTGAAGCAACTTAGCAGCAGTAGCAGCAGCAGCAAGTGTCTTTCAAAGCATTGATTCTAAGTCCAAAAACCTTTTGAAACTTTCTTCTCCCTCATTCCAGAGCTGAAATGTCAAATCAGATGGTTCATTTATTTAGCTGACTTACTTTCCCAGAAGCATGCAAAAATGTGTTTGTTCCGACAAATTCTAGTCTTTTAACATTTCCCATAGGTTATTAAGGTAACATGACCTAATAAGAAAATTCATTTAAAGGTGACAAATTTTGCCTCTGGTTGGGTGACCCAACTTACTTAGAAATATTTTCTTTCATTTTTGAGTGCCTATTTTGATCAAACTTGCCAAGGTCCACACAATTTTGGAAGGGAAGGATTATTGATCCTGTTGTTTGTATGAACGTTGAAGATGACACTTAGAAAGCTTTGTCCCATATGACATATATAATACATGGCAGAGTCATGATTCATAACTCAGGTCTAATCCTATAGACTGGTAGAAAATATTTGCAAATGTACAACCAACAAGGGCTTAGCTTCCAAAATAAACAGATTGCTTCTACAATTCAGTAACAAATAAACAACCAATCCAATTGAAAAGTGGGCAGAAGACCTTAATAGACATTTTTCCAAAGAAGACAAACAGATGGCTAATAGACACATGAAAAGATGCTCATCGGTGCTAATTATTACAGAAATGCAAATCAAAACTAAAACAAGGTATCACCTCATACTAGTCAGAATGAGCATCGTAAAAAAGTCCACAAACAATAAATGCTGGAGAGCGTGTGAAAAAAAGGGAACTTGCTTAACATTGTTGGAGGAAATATAAATTTGTGCAGTCACTATGGAAAACAGTATAGAAGTTCCACAAAATAACTAAAAACAGAGTTACCATATGATCCAGCAATCCCACTCCTGGGCATAAACCCAGACAAAACTATAATTCAAAAAGATTCCTGCACCTTTATGTTCACAGAATCTCTATTTACAACATCAAAGACATGGAAACAGCCTAAACATTCATTGACAGCTCTATTTACAAGAGCCAAAACATGGAAACAACCTAAAGGTCCACTGATAGATAAATGGATAAAGATGTGGTGTGTATACAATGGAAGACTACTCAGCCATAAAAAAGAATGCAATAATGCCATCTGCAGCAACATGGATGGACCTAGATTATCAGTGAGGTCAGAAAGAGAAAGACAAATATCATATGCTCTCACTTATACGTGGAATCTAAAATATGACACAAATTAACATATCTAATAACCGAAATCAACTTAGATACAGAGTACAAACTTGTGGTTGTCAAGGGAGAGGAGAGATGGGGGAGGGAAGGACTGGGAATTTGGATTAACAGATGAAAAGTATATATAAATAAATGGATAAACAATAAGGTCCTACAGGATAGCACAGGGAACTATACTCAATATCTGAGATAAATCAAATCGGAAAGAATATTAAAATGAATATATATATATATATATATATATATAACTGAGTCAGTTTGCTATATAACAGAAATTAAACACACATTTTAAATAAACTGCACTGCGTACTAAGTTTCTTGTCATGTCCAACTCTTTGCAACCCCATGAACTGTAGCCCACCAGGCTCCTCTGTCCACGAGGATTCTCCAGGCAAGAATACTGGAACGGGTTGTCATGTTCTCCTCCAGGAAATCTTCCCAACCCAGGGATTGAACCCATGCCTCCTGCAGCTTCTGCACTGCAGGTGGATTGTTTACTGCTGAGCCACCAGGGAAGCCCAAAGCAACCATAGTAATAGTAGTGTAGTTGTGTCTGACTCTTTGCGATCCCATGGACTGTAGTGCACCAGTCTCCTCTGTCCATAGGATTTTCCAGGCAAGAATACTGGAGTGTGTTGCCATTTCTTCCTCCAGGGGATCTTCCCAACCCAGAGATCAAACTCATGTCTCTTATATCTCCTGCATTGGCAGGCAGGTTCTTTACCACTAGTGTCATCTGGGAACCCCGCCCCCCCAAAATCAACTATAATTCAATAAAATTAAAAGAAAACACAAACCTAGGTTTCTTTGTCTATAGAGTTTCTATAAATTCCTCTGTACTATTCTTCATATCTAACTGGTGAATTTGCAGTCTTCTGTGATATAAGTAAAGTTTCTGTAGCTGAATCCTAAGAATCTAGCATTACCAGGTTGGAGTGGAGGGATTTATTACTTCCCCTCTCCATTCAATCATTCACTTATTCAGCCCTGTTTATTCAGCTTCATCTATGTGCCAGATCTTATGGAACCACTGTTCTTTACGATACCTGGATTTGTATTTCAGGAAGCCCAAGTTTATTTTAATCAAGGAATATTAAATTTTCTACATCTGCTATGTCAAAAATGCAGCACAACAGCAAAGGTGAGTAGGCTCAAATAAATCCCAGGATCTGCTGATGTCAGTCTTGAAACTTTACATGCTCTGATTTTTCTCAATTAACATGGTGAATACTCTGAGGACCCTTTGCTACTGCTAATTATCAGGCCTCAGATTTTTCCCCATTTATTTTCTCTCAAGATATTTTTTGTTACAACCATATTGTTAAATGTGCTTAAGATAGGGAATAGTAAAATGATGTGGTGTATCAGAAAAGTACTACTACTAGCAAATGGAGAAAAATGGGGCTGAATCTGTATTGAAACCACACTTCGGGTGACATTGATTTGTATCCAGAAATGCCTAAAATGCTCTCTAGTGATTCTAAATACTTAACAGCATATTCATTTCCTTTTAGAAGAAACCAAAATTACCCAGTAATTTAATTCTTATTGAACAAGAAAGACACTCAGTTACACACACACATGCATATAAACTCACTGGTTTATCTTAGCCTGTTTCCATGTGCTTCAGAGTGAAAGGTTAGAAATATATTTGTGCAACATAAAATGAGGCAAACTTCAGTTATTGTTAGCATGGCCTTGGGCTTCTTGGAATGTCAACTGATTCATCAAGGAGTTGTAGCCAACTTGCCTGTAACTGAATATTTTCTCCTAGAGAAACAGACTAATATCTATCATACCAACTTGCTTTTCTCAACAACAGCAGTAAAATTACTGGCAGTATAGTAAGCTAAAAAATTTAAAAAGCGGGGGTTGGAAACTTTCACAACACACGTGTTCCTTCTCTTCACTCTTTCTTTTAGTCTGACTTTATTTCTATTCCTGACAAAGTCATTTATTTTCTCTTAAAGGTATTTTAATATATATGGATAATTAATATTCTTGTTTTACCTACAGCTAATGCTTGACAACTGACCTGTTTTGCTGATGAATGTTATCTAAAAATCTTTACTGTAGAATGTAAACTATATATACGAGCTCTATTTTTGAACAGTCAACACCTTTCTCATGTGAAAAGAAGATAGACTCAGAAGTACACCTATTAAAATAAGAGTGACCTTTGCTGGAAACTACTGTCTTCATCTTTTATTCAGAATGCATAGCTTTACTGCAAGAGAGAGGCCTTTCCGTTGCTACAAAAACTTCTCTTATGTAGAAAATTTTCCTTTCGGCTTCTTTGTAGAAAACAACCTACCTGGTTTGTACAAAGAACACTGCTCTCTAGTGGAATAAGGGGAAAGAAATCCATTACCTCATTCACTCACTTTTTTTGCCTCCTTGGCTGCTGCTTACGAAAGGCGGCTGAGCTTTGTCCTGGACTTATGACATGTTATGATATATGGCTACAATTATTGTGATATTATACTGTGAAGTGGTTTTGCTCTTGTAATCAAGCAAAAATCTTTCCCCCCCAAACCTTCTTTAGTAAATTGAAACCAGTAGGTCGCTCCATCCCTTCCTTCTCAGCTGCTGCCTGTACCCCCAAAGAAAAAAAGTCTGCAACTAATAATGATTTAATTTACACAGGAACTTGCAATAATTTAACTCACATCAGGTTAATTTGAAAGTGATTAATGGCAGCATTTATAGGGCTGGAAATTTTTAATAATGCTTTACTTGTGAATTTATGGCATTCATGTTGCAGACCGCGGGCTCCCTTTTTTCTTGTGCTTATCGTCTGTCTTCCCCATCCCCATAAGCGATGTTCATCCCTCCTTTCCTGTCCTCCCATGTGGCATGTATTGAGGGGAAAGGAATAAATGTCCAATGTCACACTTCCTGTCTCAGTGGGAGGGGCTACAAAATTAGTACAAATTTGCTCAGATAGGGTATTCTTTGCCCTGGAATTATTTTTGCCATACACATTACTTTTTTTTTTTTTTTTTAACAATACATACAGGAATAATGGGCTTCTTTCTGGTGTCCTTGATCACCATATTCATACATTCTGAGCTAGCCAGCACAATATGTGACTTTCTGGATTTGCCCTATTGGTTTCATACTGCTAGGCTGGAGCAAATGTATTTGGCAATGTTTATTAACAATGCATTCCAAACAGATGCACACATTTCGAGAGATTAAACCTGAAGCCAGCAGTCCTCCAAAGATTTATAAACATGCCCCATGCCTAAAGCCCTAAAAAGTAACTTTGAATTGGTTTTTCTTTCCAATTTCTCCAACCCTGGGGTCAGAGGGAAGCCCTGCTAGGCTCAGATTCTTTATATGCAACGCACATACATACCATGGTGTCAAGTAAGGGTGCATAATTGCCCCCTCTCACCACTACCACTCTCAGATTCTACCCTTTTACTGACTAGCACTGCAGAGGATTTCAATTAAAACGTTTTTGAGACACAGTCTGAAGAAGCAACTTTTTGTTTCAAAGGTGGTTGAGAATGAACAGGCCTCCACTTCCTTACACTCCTGCTGCTGCTGCTAAGTTGCTTCAGTCATATCCGACTCTGCGACCCCATAGACGGCAGTCCTTACACTCCTAGTCAGCAGTATATACTGAGCTTACCCATAGCCCACTCAGGTTCTGGTCCCATTCTGTTCTGGTTCTATGGGTCATTATATATAGCTGTGAGCAGCAAAAGTAAATAATAAAAAGATTAACAAGGTGTTTTATGACAGTGAAAAGTATACTTTTTTCTAATATTTACTTTATCTCCACCTTTCATACCTGGGTAAAGTTAATAATCTGTAACTAGAAACTCCCTCCAAAAATCATTAATTAAACTCTGTCTTATAGAGAATATAGTAAATGATGCTTCTTTGAAAAGTCACCTTCTCCAAACAACAGATGCGAAGCTTAGCTTCAAAACTATGATCGGTGGGACTTTTTGGTTACCATCTGCATGTGTGTATGAACAGTGGGGGCTTCCCTTGTGGCTCAGATGGTAAAGAAACTGCCTGCAATGTGGCAGCCTCAGGGTCAATTCTTGGGTTGGGAAGATCCCCTGGAGAAGGAAATGGCAGTTCACTTCAGTACTCTTGCCTAGAGAATTCCATGGACAGAGGAGCCTGGCAGGCTACAGTCCATGGGGTGGCAAAGAGTCGGATAAGACTGAGCAACTACATTTGATCCTTGGTTCTGGAACAGTGGGACACCATTGTTCAGCTCGTAGAAGCTGCCATTGAAAGTAGGCCTTGTGAAGTGGGAGGAAAGAGCACTGCAATGAGAGGTACATTCAAGCCTTAGATCTTCCACCAGGACACGCTGAGCTTTGAGTCAAGGCCCCTAATGCAACTAATATGTTCTCCTCTAAGCATTACCTACGTTAAGAATTCTTAATGAAATTCTTGAGATGAAATAATGCAATGTGTGAGAGAGATAACATGATATACTGCACATGTGGAGGAGTAATGAATACTATCCTGGTTCTATGCCAAAGAACCCAGATGAACCCACCTGTTCCAGAGTGTGTGAACTCTGGATTGGTTTCTCAAACTCCCCAAACTTGAGTTTCTGATTCAAGAAAATAGAAATAAGAATCATTTTCTTATTACACAAAGAATTACTCAAAGGGCTATTGTGAGGCTGGAGATAACATATGCCAAACATCTGGTCTAGTTGTTGACACACAAAAGGGGCTGAACAAATGATAAGTGGGATAAAAACAAGTTGATAATAAGGGTTAGAGATAGTTCATGACAAGTGTCTAGTCTAGGTCTGGTCATGCAGCAGGTGCATACTAAACTCTAAGTGGGATTATAATGACAGCGATAATAATCACAATAAAACTGTTGCTACTGATGGTGATGAAGACAATGACAATGACAAAGATTATGATGATGAAAGAAAAGAAATGCTATAAAAGATAACTGGAGAATTTTATCTGGAAGCAATATGGTGTAGTCAAAAAGGGAAATGAATTTTGAATTTGGAAACTGATTTGACTTCTTAGTCATATTTTGAACTTGTAAAAGTTACTAACTTCTCTGAGCCTAGATTTTCTCATCTGTATGAAGTCTGGTATTTCTTAGAAAGGAGATGTCATTAAAGCATGTAATCCAACTGCTGCCATCTAATATATTTTGGATACACATTAGCTCCTTTCCCTCCTTCTGCCATCAACATACATACAGAGACCAGTTCATTTTTTTTTTTTTTTCATTTTCTTTCAAGTTTTGGACACTGGTATACTCTCTACATTTTGGAGAGTAAACTGCTCTCAAAACTATATATACATAAACACACATACACACAGATATATACACATACATACATACTCATATATTATCAAGTTTTATATGGTCGTGTACTAAGATGTAAATAATAAGTGAATTTTAAAAGTCTGATCCACACTAAAGAGTTTGTTTTTTTCCATTCTTTTATAATACAAGTCTATATCTTATAAATGAGAAGAAAACTTTATATAATAAAAGACTCCCGCTTTTTCTGCCCCTTCAAAACAGAAAAGTGGGTATCCCAATATCTAACACTATCAGAGACAAACTGAGATTATCATATATTAATATTATCATACATAAACTAAGATGATCTATATAAAGGTAAATATGCCTACTGTAATAAATAAACTTCCACATCACACTAATTTATCATAAAACATGTTGATTCTTCAAAGGCATAAAGTCTAACTGTGATAGGTTGCCATGGAGGACTCTGTTTCTTACAGGTTAAAACTATCTTCAACAAGAGGCTTGCAAGGGCATGTCAGGCACTGGTATCCAGTCGGCAAATGAGGGGAGAGAGAAGTTTATGTGAGGGAGGATTTGCACAGGCCAAGCCTGGAAGAACACAATTCACTCATATTCCACTGTCGAGTGCCAGTCATATGGCACTAGTTTTACACAGAGAGAGTAGTGAGAGCAAGACTATCTAGCTGAGAAGCCACTTTCCAGCAACAAACAAACTTTATGGAAGAGGAGTCTATGGTGGAGAGTTTGTCATATTTGCCACAGTTAGCTTTCCTTGCCCTCAACTATCCATATCCTTCCTGCCAAACACAGTACACACTCTCCATTTCCCCAAGGCAGGCAACCCAATATCCACTTCATACTCTCCATTCAACTCAAAGCCCAGGATCTCCAGAAGATTCCCAGTCCTCTTATTCATGTCCATTCCTGGCTTCTCAGGTCCAGTGGCCTAAGAGCTGAAAGAACAATCTATCTGCAGTTTTCTACAGATTAACCACGAAACAAGAATGAAGCTGATGCTCACATGGATGCTCATCATGGAAACCAGTTTCAAATGGAAGGTGTCAGCACAGCAACTGTGGAGACCTCCTACCTTGAGGGTAAGAAAGTTTCTTAAATAGCCCAAGATTCATGGTATACCCCCTCTTTCTTTGTTCTCCATGATCCAAGGCTCAGAACTATCTGAGGTTCTTCCTTGTCCATATTTAAAAAGGAAATTGGGACAAATGTACAACTTGGAGACTGAATAACTTCTGTGGACTACTTCTTATGCAAATATGGTGTATCATGAATTGTTTTAACGCTTGACAAATTAAAGGGTATTTTTAAAAGGTTAGTCACATCATCTCTTGGCAAGATAATTTCTTCCACATATTATTAGAACACTGATCCATTTCCTTATAGATTATTTCAAATTCCAGTAACATTGGATGAAGTTGAACTGCACCTGAGACATGAACTCATGAAAAAGAGTGACAATAAAGAAATCCCCCACCATTTTTTGTCCTGGGAAACAGCTTACTACCAAGGATCACTCCTCCCCATATGCCGTAGATAAGGGTGGTCTTTGCTAAAGAAAGCAAGTATATTCCTAAACCCACTGTGAACCAGTATGACACATTAAAGCATTTTATATTTATTTTAAGTGCATTTTATTTATTTATGAAAGATTGTATAACCAAAATGGTTTTATTTAAAGGAAATGTTCTAATCTTACCCATAAATGATAAAATTCACACAATCATAAAATAAACAAATAAGTAGCCTTTCAAAATTATTTCTATTGATAAAAATACATGAAATCAACAAGAAAAAGATTCATAAGGTAAATGATAGCTGAAAAAAATAATACAATGGATTTTCTGGTAAAAAATGAAAACCTAAAGTCAATAAGGAGATGAAGAATGCCTTCATAAACTGTGGCCATAGCCCTAAATTGAAGAAGATGTTTATGTATAAACCATTCAGAAAGATTTCATTTGGTCATCTTCATCATAGCTCATGAAGCCCTGTTCCAGAAAGGCAACAGTGCACACTATTTGAAACATATGAAATTAATGATTATGAGGCCTGTGATTTCTGCAGTTCCAAGTTAGCATCATTATTCCAGTTTTTAATACTCACATTCTTTATAACGAGCTTTGCATTTTCTTTGGGAGATATATTGCAATTCCACATAGCTTAATGGGGAAATTGTGTTAGGATAATACAGGAATAAAAGGTGCCCTTAATTTTCCTTTTTTTGTTAAGACTCTTGAGAGTCCCTTGGATTGCAAGGAGAGCCAACCAGTCCATTCTGAAGGAGATCAGTCCTGGATGTTCTTTGGAAGGAATGATGCTAAAGCTGAAACTCCAGTACTTTGGCCACCTCATGTGAAGAGTTGACTCATTGGAAAAGACCCTGATGCTGGGAGGGACTGGGGGCAGGAGGAGAAGGGGACGACCAAGGATGAGATGGCTGGATAGCATCACTGACTCAATGGACGTGAGTCTGAGTGAACTCCGGGAGTCAGTGATGGACAGGGAGGCCTGGCGTGCTGCGATTCATGGGGTCACAAAGAGTCGGAGACGACTGAGTGACTGAACTGAACTGAAGGGAAAAATAAAGTGTTGTATAACGTGAAAGTGAAAGTCGCTCAATTGTGTCCGACTCTTTGTGACCCCATGGACTGTATAGTCCATGAAATTCTCCAGGCCAGAATATTGGAGTCGGTAGCCTTTCCCTTGTCGAGGGGATCTTCCCCACCCAGGGACTGAACCCAGGTCTCCCGCACTGCAGGCAGATTCTTCACCAGCTGAGCCACAAGGGAAACCCAAGAATACTGAAGTAAGTAGCCTATCCCTTCTCCAGGGGATCTTCCTGACCCAGGAATTGAACCAGAGTCTCCTGCATTGCAGGCGAATTCTTTACCAACTGAGCTATTGTATAAGAAATAGTCAAATAAAATGTCACCAAAAAATATAGTGCAGTTTTTATGTTGCTATTATTGATGTGTGCATGCTAAGTCACTTCAGCAGTGTCTGACTCTCTGCAATCCCATGGACTGTAGCCCACCAGGGTCCTCTGTCCATGGGATTGTCCAGGCAAGAATACTGGAGTGGGTTGCCATGGACAGGCCAATATCAACCATATAAAGAGTTCTCTCTGTCACTCAAAAATGCTGGAATTTTAGGGAGGAACGACAAAGTGTCCTTTATTCTCCCAAGGTTTTTGCCTTTAATTACCATATCAGTTATCAGATATGTAGGAGCTCAAGGATGACAGATGAACTTACTTCAAGGATGGACACTATATATGGTCTTCCCAGGTAGTGCTAGTGGTAAAGAATCCGCCTGCCAATGTAAGATTTGCAAGAGACTCAGGTTTAAACCCTGGGTTGGGAGGATCTCTGGAGTAAGGAATGGCAACCCACTCCAGTTATTTTTGCCTGGAAAATTCCATGGACAGAGGAACCTGGCAGGCCACAGTCCATGGGGCTGCAAAGAGTCAGACACAACTCAATGAATAAGCACATACACACAGACACGATATATACACATACACAGTATAAATGTACAGTCCAAATTTTCTTATCTCAAACACTCTTGTTCCACAAACCAACAAAATGTTAAAAATGTTTGTACATTTCATGTTTCTAACCTTATCAGCCAGCTCTAGACTGTCTTTTAACCTTGAAATTGACACAAACATCCATTAATGGGCCATGTGCCCCTGCTATGTGTTTCTGAAAATATAATCATATTTTCAGTATTTGGCAGCTACAAAAAAAAAAAAAAATTGTGCCTCTGCTCACACTTATCCTAATCCAGAAGTAAGGAAATGAAAACATCCTTTAGGCAATGAAACAGTAAAATCAAAAAAGTCCCACTCAGAGTCCACAAAAATGCACAGCCACTCTCATGCAACAGCCTATTTAGTGCACAAGAGCACAGGCAGCAGTACCAGGCAGCCTGTGTGTGACTTCAGACCCCACCCCTTCTCTCTATGTGCACTGACCAACTTATTCAACCAGTCTGTGCCTCTGTTCTTACCTATAAACTGGAGATGAAAATGGTGGTGGTTTAGTCACTAAGTCGTGTCCAACTCTTGCGATCCCATGGAGTGTGCCCTCCAGGCCCCTCTGTCCATGGGATTCTCCAGGCAGGAATACTGGAGTGGGCTGTCATTTCCTTCTCCAGGGGATCTTTCTGACCCAGGAATAAACCCAATTTCCTGCATCACAGGCAGATGATTTACCAACAGCTATGAAAGAAGTCTGGAGATGAAAATAATGGTACCTATATCTAGTATATCTAGCCTATCCCTTCTCCCTGGGTTAGGAAGATCTGCCGGAGAAGGGATAGGCTACCCACTCCAGTATTCTTGGGCTTCCCTTGTGGCTCAGCTGGTAAAGAATCCACCTTTAATGTGGGAGACCTGGGTTCAATCCCTGGCTTGGGAATATCACCTGGAGAAGGGAAAGGCTACCCAACCCATTCTAGTATTCTGGCCTGGAGAATTATTCCATGGACTGTATAGTTCATGGGGTCACAAAGAGTCAGACATGACTGAGTGACTTTCACTCATATATCATGGCATTTTTTGAGGCCACAATGGTTAATATATTCAAAGTGCTTCAGGAGTGCCTGGCACAAAGGAAGTGCATTTTAAAATGTCTTTTCTCCTCAATGTGTTGTTATTATAATCATCACTGTTACCATTATCATTGCTGTTATCATCATCACTATCACCATCACCATCATCATTCCTGGCCAGAAAGACTAGCTTATAACTAGAATAGATGAAGCAATATAATTAAAGATATAGATGAAAGTAGTTGATTACAGTAAGTCCCCAGGAGAAGGATGTATTCTAAGAGTAAGAAAAAAATCTAGAAAGACTACAAAGAAGGCCAGAGGATGACAAATACACTAATTTATAGCCACTCCACAAGGTATCTTAGAAACAAACCTGTAGACATTCCCCTGTGACCCAACATCCCAAAATCCATTGAATATTTTTCACATCTTGGGACTCCTTTCAGAATGGACTACCAAGAAAAACAGGTTGATCCATTTATTGTTATTCCCAGTTTATTTTTATAAATGAAAACATATTTGTTCTTAGAAAACAAAAAAATACAAATTTTATTTTCTTATGAAACAGTGCAAGGTTTAAAGAAACAAAATTCTCACAGTTGTATAAAGTGTCGGCCTGCAATGTGGGAGACCCAGGTTCAATTCTGGGTCAGGAAAATTCCCTGGAGAAGGAAATGGCAATCCACTCCAGCAGTCTTGCCTGGAAAATCCCATGGATGGAGGAGCCTGATAGGCTACAGCCCATGGGGTCGCAAAGAGTCGGACACGACTGAGCGACTTCATTTCACTTCTTTTAAAGACAGAGTCATTGTTGTCCCACTTAGTACTGGTACCAGACCTTTGTTATTGGTTTTAATAATCCCAGTCTGGTTTGGCTTATTCCAGATGTTAAGGCAGAGGTGCTAAATATATTATCAATACCTTCTTATTACATAAGAAAAACTTAGCATAGAAAAAAGGGTGGATGGAGATGTTGGGCAAATTTGAAATGGAAATCTGCTCTTCTGTTTCTGATAGACCTTGAACAAAGTATTTAACATCTTTCATCATTTGTTTTCTTGACTATAAACTGGGAGAATGATATAATCTATAAAATTAAAAGAGAATAAATAAAATACTATAAGTAAAATCATTGGCACATTGCCAAATCTCAATAAATATTAGCTCCAATCCACCACCCTCTCTGGCTTCTCTGAAAATCAACCACCATCAAAGATACTTGTAAATTTCCCTAGTAAGACCAGGTTAATTACATTTCTGTTCATTCTCCTGATTCTATGCCTTTTTAGCTATTACTTTTAATTATGAATAAACCCTTAAACAAAAATGCAATTCAAATTAAGGAAATCAAACCAATATTTATGGAGCAATTCCCTCATGTTAAGTACGGTGTTTAATTATCTAGTCAATTTTATGAGATTTGTATTATTATCCCAAAGAACTGATAAGATCAAGGCTTAAAGTAATTCATCTGACATAGTTAATAAGTCTTAGAACAGAGTTTTACACTCCTAGCTGACTTCAAAGTTGTCTAGGCTTTTCTCGCTTTCTCCAGGAGTTCTGAACTCTTAAAAGTAAAGGGCATTTTTTCCGTTTAACTTAAATTGAGTCATGTATTGCTTGCAATGAGATAGATGTTAATCTAACTTTCTGGAATACAGTAGTAACCAAAGAGAGAGGCCTTGCTGAAATGGGGCTTACGAACATTGGAAGGAGAGAGAGATCAGACAGTTTATAACATCTATTTTCTATTATATAGAGTATACGAAGACTCTCCATTAAGGTGCCTTTCTAGCAGAGATGCAAATAGCATAAGGAGCAGACATGACAACATCCAGTAGAGGAGTCTTCCGTGCAGACCATGAGCTAAAAGTTGAGTGGGACAAGTCTGGCCGTCATGTTTGTGGAACTGAGATGAGGCCAGTGGAGTGAAGCGGATGGTCAAAAGTGGTGAGTGGTAGGTCATGAAGTAAGCATTAGTGCTGCCTGAAATTGTTATTAGACTGTACAGGTCATGTGAAGGACTTCTGCTTTATTTCAATAAGATAAGAAATATCTCAGTAATGGAGAATTGATGAGAGGAGTTATATGATCTGGCTGATAGGAAGAGAACAGACTGTGAAGGGAAAAAAACAAAAACATAGAGAGTAGGAAATTGTTGCCATACTAGGAAATGCTATTGGTAGGAATTATTACAATACAAGGAAATCTCCAGGTCAGCTTGTTTTCTTCAATTTATCTCCAAATCATTATTCTTTCCTCTTTTACCACTTAATTTAACCAAACTTCACACTTCTCATTTCCTCTGATATTTCCAATCTCTACACATCAAAATACCTTACAAGATATCAAGATTTACTATAAAGTCTAGAAATTAAGAGAGTGAAGTACTGATGTAAAGTTTTCTATCTGTGCAAGGCCAATTGCTCCAGCCACACTGGTCTCCTTGCTGATTCAGAGGAAGATCCACACAAAATCAATATGTGACAGAAGAAACATCACCAATGAGTGGGAGAGGACCAACAGTAAGTAATTCCAGGACAACTGTTTATATGTGGGGGGGAAAATTTTTGATCCCTACTGTACGTCATTTACAAAAATTAATACCAAGAATTTGAACAACATAAATGAGAGGAAATTTTCCAACAAATATGGAAACTTATTTTAAAAATATGAAAGTGGGAGGCTATTTTAAGATTTCAAGGTAGGAAAACTCTGCCTAAATAAGATGCTTAAATATATAAACCGTGAATAAAAAGAAATCGACTCCCCCTCCTAACAACTTTATTCTTTTAGACCTTATATTGCAGGTTGGCAAAAACAGGTTCCTGTTCTGCTGGACCATGACAGATTTATTCACTGTGCAGAGAAATTATAACAGTGAAATATCTAGTTATAGGGCTTTATGCTCATTGGCAATACATACAACAGTTTAGACTGTCTTTTGTTAAATGAAAGGAAATTTTTCTCAATGATCCATTAATCTTAAATACAGTTTCTATACCTGACATCTAAATACTTTCAATTTATCTATAAAATACATAGACAATAATACATTTTCTTACTTTATAAAAATTAAAGTCCAATAAGATTGTGCAAGTTTAAATGCTTTGGGATGTTTTAAGCATGCTAAAAATAACAACTATTATTAACATTAAGTCACATATAGGTTAAAAGTAGAGATCTAAGGCATGCATTAGGAAAACCATCAAATTTTGAAAGTCACTTCTCTTTAGGTTTTCTAGTTAGCTGAGACAAAACTGAGAAGTCCTGATTTATCAAATAAATTGTTTTTCCCCTCTATTTAATTCTACTAGAGTAGATTTGGCCAGTTACTATTTTGACAGATACGTAATCTCTCTGAATAAAATGTAACCACAGTGATTATTCACATTAAGCCCTCGATTTTGCCAAAAATGAGAGATATTTCTAAAATGTTAGACACATGGGAACCACAATTTTTCTCAATTGCATTTTCTTTTTTTTTTCCCTAAAGTATTCAAACTGCTTTGGATGGGATATTATTTTGTGCATTTGAATGAGATAAATCACACATATAAGCAGATGATCCCAGAATGTAGTTTGATGAACAACCACAAAGCACCAGGGAAAACTCTCACACACACACACACACACACACACACACACACACACACTGTGGCTATGTCTCAATAAACAGGCCAAAACAACAAAGAACTGAGATATTTGGTAGATGATTAGCAAAACACAGTCCACTTTTGTTGATATAACTGATACACTTTAGACAGAATCGTTGTGTGTGCTTAGACGACAATGTGGAGATGTGAGACAGCCAGAAAAAGACAAGGTAGGGGCTATTGAACCACTATGGGAAGCAACAAACCTAGGTATAATATTAATAGATCAAGGGCATATGAATTGCAGGTTTCCTCCTAGCTTACACTGCCATCTAGATAGGCCCGTGGTAGCTAGCAGCAGAAATATAGTGTCACATGACATCAAGTTGTACATCCTGCAATCCTTGGTAGTAACTGAAAGAAATCTCTCTCAAGAGCAAGATGTATTAAGGATGTTAATTTATGATCCCAAGGACAAAAGCTTGGTATGGTTGGTATCAGGCACTGCTTTTTTGCTTTTGTCTAGACAGCAAATGCCCAGGAAAAACACTTAACTGCCCAGAATTCCTTGCAGGTAAGAGGAAGCATGTGATTCATTCTGGCCAAAGAGATAGAAATGGAAGTCTGTCTGCCTGAAGAATAAACTCTGTTTTTTTGTTTTTTTTTTTCATGTTAAAAATGAAAACTTGGCTGGCCACCCTGTGCCTTTTGCCTCTTACTCTTCTTTCTCTGTGGAGTCTGGATTCAAGGTTAAGACTGGTGGAGCGGAGGGTTGGAAGGAGGCAAACCCCTCTCTGCCTCCAGATTTTGATTAATGTAAGAGCAAATAAAAACCTCTATTTGATTCAGCCACAAAAGTTGGATTTTTCTTACGTGACACTGAACAAAATCTTGTGTGACACAGCAACCAGAGGTTCATTACAAATGAGTGTTTCTCATTATCTTATAGTGTGATATTCTTAGTAATGGAGACAATTTGGAATAATATTAAATTACATAGTTAGAAGAGTAGCTTTCAGTTATCAATCAGTCTTGATTACTTTAAGGAGGAAAGTCTCAGTTTAGTGCTTATATGCCTTAAACAGCTCTCTAAAACTTGTTTTTCTCCCTTGCAACAAACTGAGATACACTTCAGGCAAGGACCTTTGTTAAGCATAATTATCTAGCTAAAATTTAATAGCAGTGTTTTGTTCCATTAAGTCTGGTTTATAGTTACTGTCTCATTATTGACAGTGTTACTGCATTTCCATTCATGACAATGATATAAAGTTTCTTTATAAAATATACTCATATAAAAAATGTGAATTGATTTGAAGAAAAATACTAATACAAACAAAAGTGATACACAGGGAATTTTTTTTTTTTTTTTTAAGAAAGACAGTGGTATACAAATGACTACAGCTGAGCCCTAGATAAACAATCCTGCCTATAAGAGTAATGGCAGACTCACTAACACTTTTGGGTTATATCCTATTTAACAATTTAAAACAGCCTTGAGAGAATTCACCCTGTTGGTCAAATATCCTCAGTACTGAAAATGAACCAACATAGGAAAAGTTTTATGCAAAATTTCTTTACCTTCCCATAAACTTGTGAATATAAACAGGATGCTTCAGGCCTACTATGTCCTCCTCTAGACTGTTACTAAAATCTCAGTCCAAATTTCATCCTCTTTAATCCTAAAAAATTATTCCACAGTGTTTCCTGTATGGATGATCAATCAATATTTGTACAGTTTCAGTTATTGCAAAGAAGTATTGCCACAGGAATATTCTATTGGGCTAAAATTGCAGATTCATCACCTAGGATCATCTATTCAATAACTTGAAACTTATTAAAATTTGAGAGTGAATGTTGTATGTCAACACTCTGGTCATCTCTCTGTTCATTTGTTTGAAGTAGCAAGTTTGGCTGCTAATACAAATATTATTTGCTGTTGCAAGCTCCCTTATTTGAGAAATCTGAGGTTTTAGTTCTTAGGCATAATCTTATAAGAAAAACAAATCAAAGCAAAGGTCAAATTGTGAATGAAAATTCAAAACCAAAGCTCTGCAACTATGGAAAAGGAAAGCTTAAAATTAAGAATCGCAGATTCTCTGATTTTAAAGTTTTGCCAAATGTCTTCTGTATTCACTGCAGTGCTCAAATAATTATCACATGAATTTCATAACAAAGGCCTTGGAAAGACTGAAAAATTGTCTAGTACTTATACACACTCCTGATAATTTTATTATGACAGTAATTTGTTCAAATATAAGCTATGTGTTTCTTCCTCTTGTTGATTCTCATCATTCCACCTTAAAAATGGACATCTACAGTGAAGTTACAGGCTCAGAAGGATGATGGGTTACTGTATAAGGAAAGGACATAGAAAATAATTCAAATGATAAAAGAACAAGGCTGGAATTGTGGCTTGGATCTGAGGCATGCAGGACAGAGCAGAGGATAAATGGCAAAGAATTACCACCTTTGGAGCTAATGCAGGAATCAAGGGTATAGGCAGGGCTGGAGAAGAGTTCTATAGCTTCAGAGCTGATGCTAAAAGGCAAAATGGGAACTAGATAAATTCTCCAAGAAAAGCTGCCTTACAGATTACATCTTCATTCTAAAATACTGGCCTTGAGATATCCAGTGAGGATATTAGGTGAGGATTTACAATAGCAAGGGACTATGGGTTGACCAGAGGTTAAGAGGTGCTGTGATTCTGACCTTCTGTTGTGCCAAGCACCCACTGCATTATGTTAACTCTCAGACTTCAGCACCACTTGGGGAAAAGAACTATTGGGCTACAAACTGAACCTTATCATTTCTGGCTGGGCTAATCTTCTGCAGTCTAGAGAGTGAATGGTGAATGAATGGTGAAAGTCGCTCAGTCATGTCCGACTCTGTGACCCCGTGGACTTGTCCATGGAATTCTCCAGGCCAGAATACTGGAGTGGGTAGCCTTTCTTGTCTCCAGGGGATCTTCCCAACCCAGGGATCAAACCCAGGTCTCCCACATTGCAGGCGGATTCTTTACCAGCTGAGCCACAAGGGAAGCCCAGTCTAGAGAGTATTCCTAGACTACTGTGAATCAGTCTGACAAGCTGAATACAACCTCATCTTTGTTCTACCATCTTTAGAGTCAAGTCAAGTGGCTGGTTCTACAAAAATTGGAAATTTGGGCACATGTATCTGAGAGCAAGTAGTAAACAATAATCACTGTCCTGGGAGAAAACACAGCTTAGGACAAAAGATAATTAAAAACCAGGAAGTGATCTGAGTAAGCATGGGCAAAGCAGAGATCACAAAAAGCAACAGTAACTCCTAGTGGGTTTCTGTTCTTAGAGGTAGCTTGATCATATTTCAGCCAGACTAGGAGTGTCTCCTAGTCTAAGGTGCTTTGAAAATAAGATACAGTTGGTAGCACTGTCTCTTCCGTACAAGAATGGTCATTATCTATTCAGAAATAATATTGTCTTGATATATCTAAAACTGTCATAAAGTAACAAGATCATTCAAGCTTAGTTGGATGTACTTGTGTGAGCATGAATGTGAGCTTTAAAAGAGACATAATACATATGAATAGATGAGAACAGCAGGTTTTTTTTAAACCTTCAGGTTACATAAAAGAGTGATTGCTGAGTAAATGTGCGGCTGCTGACTATAGGGATGCTGAGCCAGTTTTGAATATTTAAGCAATAATTGACACTGTCTTCAAAGTGATGAATGGCTCCCATGTTGAGACCACATATTGTTATGTTTACTTAGAGGCTGAGTTGATGATAGGCTTTATATTACACGCAGGAAAGAAATGAGAGTCTCTGAAAGATGTTTCATACTAATATTATTGTCAACACACAAGAGAGACAGACTGGGTTCTGATATGAACTTTATAGATTTCAAACTCTTCATGAGGAATTAGAATTAAGTTTTAATTGAATCCTTAATTAGCATTATCAAATTATATTTGGGAACTGATTCATAGTATAGAAATTTGTTCAGATTAATGTTCTAGGGAAGGAGGAAGTGATCTTTTTTAATATTCAGAAGGGAATATCCTGACATTCAGACAGGCTCCTTTTGAATTATAACCTACAATTTGTAAACATCTATAAAATAACCAGATATTTTAAGTGTAATATATACAGGGAAATTTGACTAGATTAATTCTTTCTCTCACCTAAGCATTCATTTTGTTTTTGTTTTTGATTACACAGCATGGCATATAGGGTTTCAGTTTCCCAATTGGGGATCAAACCCACACCCCCTGCACTGGAAGTGCAAAGTCTTAACTAAAGGACCACCAGGAAAGTCCCATCTGTCACCTAAATGTTTTACTTTGGTTTGGAAGTGTGGTCCAAGAGGTGAGGTAAACGTGGTGGTAAGAGATATCTAGGAAACTTCTGACTGAGTGAAGTAAACAGGGTTCCTAAGGAAAAAGACCAACATTCTAACCTATCTTCTAGACAGTTCTCCAGCTGTAACTCAATTTATTTACTGCTTTTGTTTTATATTCATTCTATGCAGCAGAATGACTATCTTACATACTGAATTAACTAATTCAAGAATGTTAGATTCAATGTTTAGACAATCTAGATGTTCCCCCGCAATGTGTAATAACCAGTTAGTAAGTGTAAATTAACAATATAAATTGGGTATGCTAAAGTAAGTGAAAGAAAGTGATCCACAGACACTCTAAGGTTAAAAGGTGACCCCAGAAGCCAACTTCTTTCTATATTTCCTAGGTGTGAATTACCAAAAAATAATGGAGCAGAACTGAAGTTTCAACCTTAGATATATCTTTAGATGTATCCATGGTAAGAATATTAGTATGAACATCTATGCTTGGAATATTCTTAGAGAGCTCACTGACCCTTGCTCATCTCTTGAAAATGTAATTTATTGGGTGTTGTGAATTTAATCCACCTAAAGCTCCCAAGTGTATCACCTATCTTTCATGCAACTCAATTTGGCCAGCTCACTCTCTCTGCTGAGACCATGAAGATCCTTTTAAGCCTCTGTAATTCTTAGAACATGAAGGTATTTCATATCTTCTTTAAAATGACCATATCTATTTTAGGCATAGCTCTATCTTGATATGGAGAGCTTCTTATAGGCAAATAGAAGTTAAGTGGGATTCTTTAGGACTGATTCATTTTTTAAAAGATTTTATAACCATGACATTAACATGAAAATATAATCTCCCTTTAAAATACCCTACTAGTCATTCTTAGATAAGATGGGAGAACATAGTTTTATATTTATTCCAAGGCAGTCAAATATCAAGCTAGTGAAAAATAGCAGGTTAGGACTGCTACACAAACATTGATAATTAAATTTTTAAAATATCTTAACAGAGAACTATATAGTCATAAGTTTTTAAAGAACAGCCCATAAATTATGATTTAATCAAAAATTTCAGGAAGCTGTGGTTTTTTATCACAATAGTTGTTTTTCTCCACCACTTACTTGTTCTCCTATTTTCTCACGTTGAGTAATCCTTATAAGCATTCATTTTATTTTCCCAGTAATTTAGAAATGGTGCTGTCTACACACAAATGGAAAAGGAGTATGTAAAGGCAGTATATTGTCACACTGCTTATTTAACTTATATGCAGAGTACATCATGAGAAACGCTGGGCTGGAAGAAGCACAAAGCTCGTGGCTCCACAGATAAGCTTCTTTTGCCTCCTTCACAGGGTGTGCATATCTTCCTAATATTTTCTTCCACTTACTATTTTACAGGCACAGAAGCCCCTCCTGAGGATAACAGCATTCACAGAGAAAGGTTGGTCACAAGGTCCTTGATTTGAGAAAGCACTACAGTTTCCCCCCAGATTTTCTGCTCTTCCAGGGATCAACACCTGCAAATCATTTTTTCCAAGTGTCAGTCATGCAAATGGCATCTATTCTTTTATTTATTCATTCCAAAGGGGAATTTTAAAAAAGAGGGATTTCCTATTTTATTTGCTTCTAGAAAGAATTTTTTTTTTAATAAGAAAAGAATAAAATCCCTAGGAATACATCTACCTAAGGAGGTAAATGACCTATACTCAGAAAATTATACATAAGATGCTGATGAAAGAAACTGAAGACACAAAAACAGAAGGAAAGATAACAATATTATGGATTAGATTAATGTTGTTAAAATAACCATACTACTCAAGGCCATCTACAGACTCAAGGCAATCCCTATTGAAATACCAAGTGCATTATTCACAGAACTAGAACAATTTTAAAATTTGTATGGAAACCCCTGAATAACCAAAACAATCTTGAGAAAGAACAACAGAGCTGTAGGAATCATGTTCCCTGATTTCAGACTATATTGCAAAGCGACGGTTAATCAAAACACTATGGTACTGGCATAAAAACAGACATAGAGATTAACAGAACATAATATAGAGGCTAGAAATAAGCCCACACATTTATGGGTAATTAATCTATGACAGAGGAGACAAAAATACACAACAGAGAAAAGACAAGTCTCTTGAATAAGTGGTGCTATATGTAAAAGAATGAAATTAGAACATCCTCTCTAAAACCATACACAAATATAAACTCAAATGGATTAAAGACCAGAATGTAAGACTAGATATCATAAAACTCCTAGAGGAAAATATACGCAGAACACTCTTTGACATAAATAATGGCTATATATATATATATATATATATATTTTATCCATCTCCTAAAGCGAAGCAGATAAAAGCAAAAATACATAAATGGGACCTAATTAAACTTAAAAGCTTTTTCATAACAAAGGAAACTATCAGAAAACCAAAGAGTCTACTGTATGGGAGAAAATATTTGCAAATGATATGATTCATAAGGTGTAAGTATCTAAAATACACAAATAGCTCATACAACTCAACATCAAAAAAAAAAAAAAGTAAAAAATGCACAGAACAGGAGAGAATTTTTTCCATAGAAGACATATAGATGTCCAACAGACACATGAAAAGATGCTCAACACTGCTACCCTTCAGTTCAGTTCAGTTCAGTCACTCAGTCATGTCCGACTCTTTGCAGCCCCATGAATCTCAGCATGCCAGGCCTCCCTGTCCATCACTAACTCCCGGAGTTCACTCAGATTCACGTCCATCGAGTCAGTGATGTATATATATATATATATATATATTTTATCCATCTCCTAAAGCGAAGCAGATAAAAGCAAAAATACATAAATGGGACCTAATTAAACTTAAAAGCTTTTTCATAACAAAGGAAACTATCAGAAAACCAAAGAGTCTACTGTATGGGAGAAAATATTTGCAAATGATATGATTCATAAGGTGTAAGTATCTAAAATACACAAATAGCTCATACAACTCAACATCAAAAAAAAAAAAAAGTAAAAAATGCACAGAACAGGAGAGAATTTTTTCCATAGAAGACATATAGATGTCCAACAGACACATGAAAAGATGCTCAACACTGCTACCCTTCAGTTCAGTTCAGTTCAGTCACTCAGTCATGTCCGACTCTTTGCAGCCCCATGAATCTCAGCATGCCAGGCCTCCCTGTCCATCACTAACTCCCGGAGTTCACTCAGATTCACGTCCATCGAGTCAGTGATGCTATCAGCCCTCTCATCCTCCGTCGTCCCCTTCTCCTCCTGCCCCCAATCCCTCCCAGCATCAGAGTCTTTTCCAATGAGTCAGCTCTTTGCATGAGGTGGCCAAAGTACTGGACTTTCAGCTTTAGCATCATTCCTTCCAAAGCAATCCCAGAGTTGATCTCCTTCAGGATGGACTGGTTGGATCTCCTTGCAGTCCAAGGGACTCTCAAGAGTCTTCTCCAACACCACAGTTCAAAAGCATCAATTCTTCTGTGCTCAGCTTTCTTCACAGTCCAACTCTCACATCCATACATGACCACTGGAAATACCATAGCCTTGACTAGATGGACATTTGCTGGCAAGTAATGTCTCTGCTTTTCAATGTACTATCTAGGTTGGTCATAACTTTCCTTCCAAGGAGTAAGCATCTTTTAATTTCATGGCTGCAGTCACCATCTGCAGTGATTTTGGAGCCCCAAAAAATACAGTCTACAGTGTTTCCACCGTTTTCCTGTCTATTTGCCATGCAGTGATGGGACTGGATGCCATGATCGTCATTTTCTGAATGTTGAACTTTAAGCCAACTTTTTCACTCTCCACTTTCACTTTCATCAAGAAGCTTTTTAGTTCCTCTTTACTTTCTGCCATCAGAGAAATGCAAATAAAAACTATAATGAGATATCACTTACTCCTGTCAGGTTGGCTATTATCAAAATGACCACAAATAACAAATGCTGGCAAAGATGTGGAGAAAAGGGAATTCTATACACTGTTGGTGGGAATGTAAATCGGTGCAGCCACTCTGCAAAACTAAAAACTATGGAGTTTTTTTTTTAAATCTAAAAATAGAACTACTGTATTAACACTTCTACACCTAGGTATATATCTAAAAAGAGGAAAAAACCCACAAATTAAAATGATATGCATCCCAGTGTTCACATCAGTATTATTTGCCATTGCCCAGAAATGGAAACAACCTAAGTTTCCATCAACACATGAATTCATAAGGAACTGTGGTGTGTTTGTGTATGTATTTAAACACACACACAATAGAGTAATACTCAACAATAAAAGGGGTTCCCTGGTAGCTCAGATGGTAAAGAATCTGCCTGCAATGCAGGAGACTCGAGTTTGATCCTGGGTTAGGAAGATACCCCGGAGAAGGAAATGGCAACCCAATCCAGTATTCTTGCCTAGAGAATCCCATGGACAGAGGAGCCTGGTGGGCCACAGTCCATGGGGTTGCAAAGAGTTGGCATGACTGAATGACTAACACACAATCATAAAAAATAATTATATTTTGACATATGCAGTAACATGGACGGACTTGGCTAAGTGAAACAAGTCAGAGAAAGACAAATATGCATGATATCACTTTTAGTGATTCTAACAATATAAGAAACTACTGAGTATAAAAAAAAAAAAAAAACAGTATCACAGATGTAGAGAGTCAACTAGTAGGTACTAGTGAGGAAAGGGAAGGGTGAAGGGGCAATATAAGGGTAGGAGATTAAGAGATACAACCTAGTAAGCATAAAATTAACCTTAAGAATATTTAAGAATATACTCTACAACATGGAAAATATAGCTAAAGTTTATTATGAACAAAGATATTGGAGGTGATGGAATTCCAGCTGAGCTATTTCAAATCCTAAAAGATGATGCTGTTAAAGTGCTGCACTTAATATGCCAGCAAATTGGGAAAATGTAGCAGTGCCCACAGGATTGGAAAAGGTCAGTTTTCTTTCCAATAACAAAGAAAGGCAATGCCAAAGAATGTTCAAACTACTTCACAACTGTACTCATCTCACATGCTAGCAAAGCAATGCTCAAAATTCTCCAAGCTAGGCTTCAACAGTACATGAACCAAGAACTTACAGATGTTCAAGCCAGATTTAGAAAAGACAGAGGAACCAGAGATTAAATTGCTAACATCCGCTCAATCATATGAAAAAAGCAAGAGAATTCCAGAAAGAAACAGCTACTTTTGCTTCATTGACTACTAAAGCCTTTGACTTTATGGATTACAATAAAGTGTGGAAAATTCTTAAAGAGCTGGGAATACCAGACTACCATACCTGCTTCCTGAGAAATCTATATGCAGGTCAAGATGCAACAGTTAGAACTGGACATGGAACAACAGTCTGGTTCCAAATTGGAAAAGGAGTACATCAAGGCTGTATATTGTCACCCTGCTTATTTAACTTATATGCAGAGTACATCATGAGAAATGCTGGGCTGGAAGAAGCACAAGCTGGAATCAAGACTGCTGGGAGAAATATCAATAACCTCAGATATGCAGATGGCACCACTCTTATGGCAGAAAGTGAAGAGGAACTAAAGAGCTTTTTGATGAAAGTGAAAGAGGAGAGTGAAAAAGCTGGCTTAAAACTCAACATTCAAAAATGATGATCATGGCATCTGGTCCCATTACTTCATGGCAAATGGATGAGGAAACAATGGCAACAGTGGCAGTGAGAGACTTTACTTTCTTGGGCTCCAAAATCACTGCAAATGGTGACTGCAACCATAAAATTAATAAAGGCTTACTCCTTAGAAGAAAATCTATGACAAACCTAGACAGCATATTAAAAAGCAGAGATGTTACTTTGCCAACAAAGGTGCATCTAGTCAAAGCTATGGTTTTTCCTGTGGTCATGTATGGATGTGAGAGTTGGACCATAAAGAAAGCTGAGCACAGAAGAATTGATGCTTTTGAACTGTGGTGTTGGAGAAGACTCTTGAGAGTCCCTTGGACTGCAAGGAGATCCAACCAGTCCATTCTGAAGATCAGCCCTGGGATTTCTTTGGAAGAAATGATGCTAAAGCTGAAGCTCCAGTACTTTGGCCACCTTATGTGAAGAGTTGACTCACTGGAAAAGACTCTGATGCTGGGAGGGATTGGGGGCAGGAGGAAAAGGGGATGACAGAGGATGAGATGGCTGGATGGCATCACCAACTCGAGGGACATGAGTTTGAGCAAGCTCTGGGAGATGGTGATGGACAGGGAAGCTTAGCATGCTGCAGTCCATGGGGTTGCAAAGAGTTGGACACAACTGAGCGACTGAACTGAACTGAACTTATATAATATTATACAGCAAATACAAATAAAAAATAAACATAAAATAATTTTCTGGTTGTCAGAAGTTATATAAAAGCTACTCTAAATTGGTGATTTCCAAGTGAAACCATTAATCAACTAATCTCTGCCACTAGGGCACTTCCTGGCCTCCCTCAATAATAATACCAATAATGCCTTTTCACTAGAGGGCAGTCCTGTGCAGTTCCCTCACTGGTCTTGACCTGTGAGGACACTTATTAAAACCATTAGGGAGCATTAAAACCTCATTAAAACCCTGGTATTGTGTGAAGCTTGTAATGAAAATCGTCTGCTCCAGAGATCTGACAATGGGACTGCCTAGAGAAACTCTGCACCCTGGGGCTGGCTGAGCCATGCACACTCAGACTGATCTTGTCCACATTAGACTGTGGCCTTGAAAGTCTCTTATGTCTCTACATCTTTGGACTTTGATCTCTGAAAACTACATAACATCTCTTAAGTCCTAAAACTAGATTATTTCTTATTTACATATTAACACTTATGAAATGGAGAGCAATCACAGAGCCAAATATATTTAAAATAGTATCTCTCCATTTTCCCAATGCCCAAAACTATCATTAAGTCAATAGTAGGTTCTATCTGCAGTAGAATCTTTGAGATGAGAAAATATCACAATAAAGTATTTGAGAGACAAGGGTGCCCAAAGTAGGCTAATAATTTCAAACTCCTTCAAATATACACTATTTACATATTCTTTATTTATGCATTTATTTCATGAAGTTAAGGGAATAAATGAATTTCTTAGGGCTAGTGGCATGAGCTTCAAGGACTTTTCAACTTGCATATGTCCATCCCACCACTTCATGGAAAACACATGGGGAAAAAGTGGAAACAGTGACAAATTTTATTTTCTTGAGGTCTAAAATCACTGTGAACAGTGACCGCAGCTACAAAATTAAAAGACGCTTGCTCCTAAAGAAGCCTGGCATGCTGCAGTCCATGGGATTGCAAAGAGTCAGACACAACTGAGCGACTGAACAATAACACCTAAAGAATAGATGTTATCATTGTCTCTATTTATAAATGGAGAAACAAATGGGTAAACATATTCTATAAACTGCTCAGCATCTCCCAACTTATAAAAGGCAGAACCAGAATTCAAATTCAGGGCTCTCTGACTTCAAGTGAAGTGAAATGAAGTGAAAGTTGCTCAGTCATGTCCAACTCTTTGTGACCTGATGGACTCTACAGTCCATGGAATTTCCAGGTCAAAATACTGGAGTGGGTAGCCGTCCCCTTTTCCAGTGGATCTTCCCAACCCGGGGATTGAATCCAGGTCTCTCGCACTGCAGGTGAGTTTTTTATCAGCTGCAAGGCCACCAGCAAGCCAAGAATACTCAAGTGGGTAGTCTATCCCTTCTCCAGAGGATCTTCCTGGCCCAGGAATTGAACCAGGTTCTCCTGCATTGCAGGTGGATTCTTTCACAGCTGAGCTACCAGAGAAGCCCATTTCTGAATTCAAGGTACAGATATTTTCACTGCCTCTATGATGGCTTCATAAAATTTGTAGAACAGATTCAAAACACAGTATTTTGAAAAAGCTGCTCCCTGTCTCTTAGGGGAAACTATTCCAAACTCACTTGATTATGTCATGATCTGTAAAACATATACAGCAAATAAGATAAAAGAACAACCAAATCCCAGAAATAATTTTAAATCATTTTACTTTTTCATTGCCAATTCATTCCTAAGTATTTTTTTCTTTGTTGGTTCTTAGAAGTAATACTATCAAAATCTCTCGGTATACATAAAACCATTTATTATTATTAATGGTTTTAAAAATATTTTCATGTTTGAAATAGCATCTTTTTCAGAAAAGAATGCACATTTCTTATTATTTTCATGGGGTTATTAGTATGATATTGGGGGTTTTATCAAGAAGTTAATTTTCTGGTTATTCTTTTTTTATTGTAAAGTGAAGAAGCAGGGTCTAGAGAATAATTTTCAACATTGAATAAAAACGAGGAAGCCAATGAGTTGTGAATGCAGATACTGAGTAAAGGTAGAAAGCAGTAACTCATATAAATGTCTATTTTTTTCTGGTCTTTTATGATGTATTACAATGATAATCTGAGGTGCACTATAATGTAGGATTTAAAGGAAGTGATAGCTGTAAAGATATACATTATCCTCTGAATTTATAAACATTTAAATAATACAAGCATCACAGTGATAGAAAACAGGTGCACTGGCACAAAAATGAAATTGTAATGTAGTGTTCTGTCAGATATTCGATTCATTTTCAGAGTCTTCAAATTTATTTCAGACAAAGTTGTGTCCATGCTAAGTCACTTCAGTTGTATCTTACTCTTTGTGACACCATGGGCTGTATCCTGCCAGGCTTCTCTGCCATGGGGTTCTGAAGGCAAGAACACTGGACTGGTTGGCCATGTTCTCCACTGGGGGATCTTCCCAACCCAGGAATAGAATCCATGTCACTTATATCTCCTTCATTGGCAGGTGGGTTCTTTACCACTAGCACCACCTGGGAAGCCCAGCATAAGTTAGGTAAACATTAAAGTTACAAAATAACTGTCATTTGTCAAAAACAGAAATGTAAAATATTCAGGGGCTATTTTTTTTTTTAAGGATCCACATCAGCACCATGATCTGAAAACTACAATGTTTATGACCAAACTGAATATTTGTTCCATTCCTTTGAGACACTATTGGCTGGCAGCTTTTGGAGAATGGATAGATTGGTTTTAGCTCTACTCTGATGGTTAGGCCAGTTAGCTACACTGATGTATTTAATTACATGGTTTTAAAATTCTGTTTCTGCCTTCAGTGGAAATTAATGCAATTATAATTTAAAGTTAGTTTCTTCTTTTTTGTTGCTAGGGACACAAATCTACACAAGAAGAGGCTTTCCTAGTGCTTTGTCTTTTATTTGAACATGTATCCTTGAATTTTTTAGCTCCCAGACAGAGTTCGATAGCAGCCATTTGGGTTAGCAGAAGAACCAATTTGGGGTCTGGGAGTCATGAATTGGTCTGCAAAAATTAAGTACCATTTACAATAGCACTCTCATGGAAAACTGTGTTCTAAGTTTACTGACACAAGACAAACTTACGAAACCATCTGCACATAGGACTCTTAATTTTGCCTAATGAGTCCATATATTTCTGTCTATTTACAGGTCAGGAAGCAACAGTTAGAACTGGACATGGAACAACAGACTAGTTCGAAATAGGAAAAGGGGTACGCCAAAGCTGTATATTGTCACCCTGCTTGTTTAACTTATATGCAGAGTACACCATGAGAAACGCTGGGCTGGAGGAAGCATAAGCTAGAATCAAGATTGCTGGGAGAAATATCGATAACCTCAGATATGCAGATGACACCACCCTTATGGCAGAAAGTGAAGAAGAACTAAAAAGCCTCTTGAGGAAAGTGAAAAAGGAGAGTGAAAAAATTGACTTAAAGCTCAACATTCAGAAAATGAAGATCATGGCATCCAGTCCCATCACTTCATGGCAAATAAATGAGGAACCAGTGGAAACAGTGCCTGACTTTATTTTTCTGGGCTCCGAAATCACTGTGGATGGTGACTGCAGCCATGAAATTAAGAGGCTTACTCTTTGAAAGGAAAGTCATAACCAATCTAGACAGCATATTAAAAAGCAGAGACATTGCCAACAAAGGTCCATTTAGTCAAGACTGGTTTTTCCAGTGGTCATGTATGGATGTAAGAGTTGGACTATAAAGAAAGCTGAATGCAGAAGAATTGATGCTTTTGAACTGTGGTGTTGGAGAAGACTGTTGAGAGTCCCCTGGACTGCAAGGAGAGCCAACCAGTTCATCCTAAAGGAGATCAGTTCTGGGTGTTGATTGGAGGGACTGATGTTGAAGCTGAAACTCCCATACTTTGGCCATCTCATGCAGAGAGCTGACTCATTTGAAAAGACCCTGATGCTGGGAAAGATTGAGGGCAGGAAGAGAAGGGGACGACAGAGGATGACACTGTTAGATGGCATCACTGACTCAATGGACATGAGTTTGGGTAAACTCCAGGAGTTGGTGATGGACAGGGAGGCCTGGTTTGGGGCAGTTCATGGGGTTGCAAAGAGTCAGACACGCCTGAGCGACTGAACTGAAACTGAATATATATCCAGTGCATCACTGCTATTAAAAGTAATAGAAAAGGCCTGAAGATTATGAAAAGAAAATTTAAGCTATATACTTAACAAGATCCAGAGAAAAAGGTAAGTTGTCTTTTTATTACAAATGTTATGCTTTTTTATTTGTTTTCTTAAATATGTACCATATTTCATGTTAAATATTGCTTTAGATTAGAAGCTTTTTCTCCTTTAAATAAAACATGAAGCCTGGCTCTTAACATTACAGAAATTTCCTACTGTAATATGTTTATAAATACTGACTTTTAAAAACCTTTGTTTTCATTTTTTTCTTTGTTTTTGAAATGTACTTCATCGTCAATGTTTGATTTAACTCAAAGTCACTATATGGGTTGGAACAGTTTCTGAAAGTCTCAAAAGTGAAAGTGTTAGTCATGTCTGACTCTTTGCAACCCTATGGACTGTAGGCCACTGAGCTCCTCTGTCTATGGGATTCTCCAGGCAAGAATACTGGAGTAGGAAGCCATTCCTCCCTCCAGGGGATCCTCCCAACCCAGCGATGGAACTGGGTCTCTTGCATTGGTAGATGGGTTTGTTACCATCTAAGCCATAAAGGAAGCCCCGAAAGCCTCTTTACTACATGTTAATGAGTATGAGAAAGAGTGGCAAAGGGAGAGAATGCACAGTTAGACTTGAAAAGTATAATGTTGAATTCAGGCAAAGAGTATGCTTCAGTGGGAGACAAATGGGATTGGAGGGAAGGGAGTCAGTAAAGCAAGCTCAGTTAACAACCTGTGCTGCTGCTCTTAAGTTGCTTCAGTCATGTCCGACTCTGTGCAACCACATAGACTGCAGCCCACCAGGCTCCGCCATCCCTGGGATTCTCCAGGCAAGAACACTGGAGTGGGTTGACATCTCCTTCTCCAATGCATGAACATGAAAAGTGAAAGTGAAGTCACTCAGTCATGTCTGACCTTTGCGACCCCATGGACTGCAGCCTGTGCATCCCTGGGCAAAAGTTGCTCAGGTCTCCATCTATGCTTAGAGAGAAGAATTAGGCAACCCTAAGAGTTGGCCATCTCTGCAAACTAGTTGTTGCTGTTTCTGTGGTTTAGTCACTAAGTCATGTTGTGAAGTCAATTTGCTTCTGGCTTTAAGTAAAACAGACTTTGAAACTCCATGTATTGTAGCTCACCAGGCTTCTCCATCCATGGGATTTCCCAGGCAAGAATACTGGAGTGGGTTGTCGTTTCCTTCTCCAGTGGATTTTCCCAACCCAGAGATCAAACCTGCATCTCCTGATTGGCAGGCAGATCCTTTACCACTGATCCATCTGTGAATCCCCTCTACAAACTATAGGAACAGATAATCTATATAAAAATTGTATAAAATAGAGACCTTTGGGGTCTCTTCAGCCATTCTGGCAGGAGACCCCAGTTCAATTCCTAGGTCTGGAAGATCACTGGGGAAGGGATAGGCTACCCACTCCAGTATTCTTGGGCTTCCCTGATGGCTCAGCTGGTAAAGAATCTGCCTGTAATAGGGGAGACATGGATTCGATCCCTGGGTTGGGAAGATCCCCTGAAAAGGGAAAGGCTGCCCACTCCCATATTCTGGCCTGGAGAATTCCACGGACTGTATAGTCCATGGGATCACAAAGAGTCAGATACGACTGAGCGACCTTCACTTTCACTTCACAGTCATTCTGGCATGAGTTGTCTGTGTCTTGTGATGTTAGAGAGACATGTTAGAATGAACTGCAGCATATGATCTCATCTGTGCTTATTCAGAAATGACATTTACTCTTGAACTTAAGTCTCTGGGAAACAAAGTGATTTTAACTGCATGTAATCTTGGTACAGAGAAAAGTAAGTGAGGAGTTAGGTTAATTTTCTTTACTATAATAAAAGAGGAATTAGGCTTAGATGAACATTTTTAAAAAGCTTTCTCTGTCTTTAGGTATATATTTTGCTAAAAGATGATTAGATGACTTCACGCTGAAGAAGTTTAAAGTGAAAAAGGCAAGCCTAGTGGATTGCATCATTAGCTGATTAAAGAAAATGTTAACTAAAACGTCACCATCAAGCATATGACCTGATCTAATTAGTTGATTACTAATTCAGATTTAGTGTTGAGTACCTTTACTTTGAACATCAATTTCAGCTTAACAGAAGTTCTTCCTGCTTCTCTGTCATCATAGAAAACAAGGTTTGGCAATTGAGCAATTAAAGAAATGAATGAATAAATATTAGATTAAGGCTTTTCCTGACATCCATTTCTGAAAGCTAAAAAAATGTTGTTCACAGCATGTCATTACAGAATAGAAAGCCACGTCTCCTTTCCAAACAAAATGACATCTTTCAACTTATCAAAATCTCTCTCCATCCAAAACTATATTATCATTTTTTTTTAGCACTAGTAAGTTCCTGACCCTGTGCTCTATTCTGTGAATCTCAGGACAAATGAGATAGAGAATCTATATACAAGTACCACAGTGTACTGGATTAGAAAGTCACATTAACAACCTCCTGTGATTAATGATGGAAGGAGAAAGTGGCCATTGGTGATTACAATGGAGAAAAGAAGAAATAACTATAACCCATGTGGGTAGGTAGACAGAATTAGAGAAGGCAGTTCTGTATTAGAACAAGGGAAGATGAAAGGAATGCCCTCTGCCTTTCTAACTTATTCCCTTTATCGGGTTTTTAAAAGGTGGATGTCATTACCTGGCTCCATTTCTAGTCTCTCTCCCATTTTATCAAGGTTTCTTTCTCTTGCTCCTAATCTCTCATATTCCTTTCCTGCTAGAGACCAATAGTCTTACCTGTGCAGTGGCAATGATCTGAAGGTCTACTGACTAATAATTTCATTAATTCTCATGATACTTTTCATAAAAAATAATATACAAATGGCATTCATTACTTCAATTTCACATATGTAAAATTTAAGTCACAAAGAATGAGACAGATTTTACTAGGGTTACATAGAAAACAGAGGAGTCAAGATGGGAATGCATGAAACCCCAGAATTGCATCCTTAGATGAGCTGCTGCTGCTGCTGCTGCTAAGTCACTTCAGTTGTGTCCGACTCTGTGTGACCCCATAGATGGCAGCCCACCAGGCTCCCCTGTCCCTGGGATTCTCCAGGCAAGAACACTGGAGTGGGTTGCCATTTCCTTCTCCAATGCATGAAAGTGAAAATTGAAAGGGAAGTCGCTCAGTCGTGTCTGACTCTTCGAGACCCCATGGACTGCAGCCTACCAGGCTCCTCCATCCATGGGATTTTCCAGGCAAAAGTACTGGAGTGGGGTGCCAACGCCTTCTCCATCCTTAGATGAGCATTTCATATCATATATAGTCACCCTGAACTTCATTAATAGACTTATTATCAAAATAGAAAATGTCAGATTTCATCTAGAAATATCATAACCATATTCATGTTATAGGATATTGCATTATACATTTTAAAATAATTCTAAAGATTGGAACATATATTTTACATTTTCAGTTTTTATAATATCATTATCATTCACTAAATTTGCAATACTGTGAAACGAAAAATGCATTTCTTAGGTTGAGTCTGTGAGTTTGTATGTTTGTTCATATGCATGTGCGTGCAATGTTTAGTCTGTTACAATGGCGGTTTGAATGCTTGGTTAGTCTGTAGAGATTGGCAGTAATTAGCATGACAGACAAAAGGAGGAAATGTAGTCCACTTATGCCTCAGGCCGAACTAATTTTAGTGTTAAGTATGAATCTAATATCCATAAGTAGGGAATAGTTATTAAAATGTATTGACTCAGAATTGTATTTGTAGCTTTATAACAAAGGTAAGAACTGCCTAGCTTCAATAAGACCACACACAGGTTTTGTTAAAGATAATATTATGAAAATATTGTCTGGATATAACTCTGCTAGGAAAATTAGTGTCTAACAATTCACGGACATAAAATTTGAGCTTATCATTTCTGTTAAATGTTAATGTTTTTGGTACAACATGTACTCAATTAGGAAGTAAATTTAACAGATGAGTTGAAAATAGGATCTTTATGCAATATGCATATATGTTTACAGACTATATCTCTCTACCTCCAAGATGAAATTAATTTGCTTCTGGCTTTAAATAAATTAGATAGCACCTCAGTGTAGAGAAAGCTGGACTCAAGTTATGATAGTATCAGGAGAATTGGAGATTTGGGAATTTGATTCCAGTGATTTTTTTATGATCTCTCAGTCACTGTCATGTTATTAGAGTATCATAAGAAAAATTGTCATGTCACTTCTAGATTTTCAGAGAACTATGGAAACAGTAGAAAATCTGACTCTCCTTCAACATATCCTAGTCCTATACCCTTTCCACAACTGTACTGTTGGAACCTGACACATGTAAAGAGATAAGTGAAAGGACATGTGATTAAAAGAGAGCCACAAGGGCACTGTCCCCTTGGGATCAGCAAATTATACATGAGACCTTAAGTAAGTAAGCTAACCTCTCAGAATTTAGTCATTATAACTGTAGAGGTAATACAGACCTGACCACATCATGAGACTATTTAAGTATCTCATTGATTGCTGACTATTAAAACAGGTCAATAATACTGTCTAAAATACAGTGTTAAAAATAATACTAACAATGAGCATGTGCTATAACTATTAGGGCTAATAAACAATTTCAGCAATATTTCAGTATATAATATCAAACATAAAATCAATCATATGGCTATGTACTAGTTATATAAAAGTGTAATTAAGCAAATAAGTCTATTTATCATAGCAACAAAAGGAATAACATGTTTAAGAATAGACTAAATGAAAAATCTGTACATTGAAAAGTATAAAACACTGAGGAGGACATAAATAAATCAAAAGGTATGCTATGCTCATAGACTGGAAAGCTTAATATTGTTAAGACGGTAATACTCCTCCAAATGAGGTACAGGTTCAACACAGTCTGTCAAAGTCAAAGTTGGATTTTTTTTTAATTGACAAACTGATTCTAAAATACATATAAAAATTAAAGGTTTTCAAAATAACCAGAACCATCTTTCAGAAGAATAATAAAGTAAAATGACTCACATTTTCTAAGTTCAAAACTTATTATCTAGCTACAGTAGCCAAAGCAATGAAGTATGGCAGAAGGGCAGATATATAGATTAATTAAACAGAATCAAGAGCTCAGAAATAAACCCTTACCCTTACAGTTAATTAATTTTTTGACAAGAGAGCCAAGGCAATTCAAAGGAGAAATAAAAGAATTTCTATAAATGGTGCTAGGAAAACTTGACACCTACATATGAAAGAATGAGGGTGAACCTCTAATTCACCCTACATACAAAAATTTATTCAAAATGAATCAAACACCTAAATGTAAGAGCCAAAGTTATAAAAAGGCATAATAGAAAACCTAGGCATATATCTTCATTAACTTGGATTCGGTAGTGGTTGTTTAGACACCACAAGTACAAACAGGAGACAAAAGAAAGAATTAACTGGACTTCATCAAAATTTAAAACTTTTGTGTTTCAAAGGTTACCATCAAGAAAGTGAAAAGATAATCCGCAGAATAGGAACAAAATGCTTGCAAATCATGTATCTGATGGACTCTAGTGACTGAAATATATAAGAACAGTCATAACTTAAACATAAAAATATAACCCAATTAAAAAATGGCCATAGGCTTATATAAGGGTTTCTACAAAGAAGATACACAAATGGTCAATAAACACATGAAAAGGTGTTCAATATCATTCAGTTCAGTTCAGTTCAGTCGCTCAGTCGTGTCCGACTCTTTGCGATCCCATGAAACGTAGCACGCCAGGCCTCCCCTGTCCATCACCAACTCCCGGAGTTCATGTAAACTCCCATCCATCGAATTGGTGATGCCATCCAGCCATCTCATCCTCTGTCGTCTCCTTCTCCTCCTGCCCCCAATCCCTCCAGCATCAGAGACTTTTCCAATGAGTCAACTCTTCACATGAGGTAGCCAAAGTACTAGTTAATGCAAATCAAAATCAAAATGGGGTACTAGTTCACACCCAGTATTGCAACTAAAATAAAAAAATAAAAAAAGGAAAATAAGATGTGTGGATAAGAATATGGATAAATTAGAACCATCACAATCTTTGGAAAACACTTGGGCAGTTCCTAAAAGAGTAAATCAGAGTGTTACTGTGTTGTCCAAGAATTTCACTCCTAGATTTGTACTCTCCAAAACTGAAAACTGTATTTACAAAATAGCTGTAAGTGAATGCCCATTGTAGCATTATCTATAATAGCTAAAAAAGGACAAGCAGTCCAAATGATGAACCCAACTGATAAACTGAAAATAAATGTAATAAACCTGTACAGTAGAATATTATTTAATAATAAAATGAATGAAACACAGATATATGCTAGCACAGGGATAAATCTTGAAAAGGTTATGATTTTTAAAGGAAAAAAGTCAGAAACAAAAGGTCACAGAGTGCATGATTCTATTGCTAAGAAATATCCAGGATAGGTAAATTCATTGAGATGTTCTTTCACTGAAAGCAAATTTACTGGTTGTTAAGGAATGAAGTGGGGAATAGAGACAGAATGCTAATGCGTATGGAGTTTCTTTTTAGAATCATGAAAAAAGTTCCAAAATTAGACAGTGATGATAGTTTTAAATCTCTGTAAATATACTAAAAACCACTGAATTTTATACTTTAAAAGAGTATTTATGGAATGTGAATTATATATCAATAAAACAATAAGTAGGCATTCCAGTAATGCATTCAAGGCAAGAAAGACACAGTTTGCTACAACACACAAAATTCTTTTTGTTAACTGAAGTTGAAGACAAAGGTTAACATTTAAATCTTTTCTGGGATGATGAGCAAATATTTCTTTAAACAATAAGTTTGTTCAGACAGGTAAACATTTTGGGAGACCAGGGAAGCCTGAAGACTGAGTGTCCCTTAAAGTAGGGTCCAGAAGTAAAAAGCTCTGGGTCACCTATGGGCAGCCTAAGAGACTTGCCATCTTTGTGCAGAGGTAGACAGATTGATTAAAGAAAATAAGAAGATTCAGAAAACATACAAAAAGAAAGAATGAAAAAAACAGATTAGAAAATAGAATTCATCTTCATCAAATTTTGCCCAGATCTAACACTGCTCAGAAACGTAATCCTCACAAAATCACTCCCTATGCTTTAAGAAGCAGTGGTTTTTAAAACATTATCTTTTTCTTATATGTTTTCCTTTGCATATTACAAACATCCCACAACATATTTAGTTGGATTCTTTTAAGTGTATGTCTTCTAAACTTGCATCAAATTCTGCAAACAGATCCTTAATGTCACATGTATCAAAATTGTGTAATAATTACACAGGCATAAAAGCTAAGGTAAAGAAAATTTACCATAATGTCCAGTTCATGAAAAATTATTTGTTCTATACTTATGAGGCTCAGAGTGTACTTATCAGAGGAAGTTGGAAGTAAAAATTTCCTTAGATCATTAATTATCATGTTACACAAAATCATGTCATACTCCTATGTCTAATTTGAAGTAGTAATATTATTTTAGAGCTATACTCTTACAGAGAAATGTCCACTTAGAGAAATGAACTTTTAGGTCATGTCTATATCACCATAAAGAGTGTAAAAAAATTTACTATATCCGTGGGCTATCTTAATTAACATTCTGCAAGTGGTAATACCAGGTCACTGCCCTTGGCATAGTCATAAAAATGTAACCAGGCAGAAGAACTAACCATTATTATTTCTTATTTTCCCCCAATAAGATTATGCTATGGTTACATAGTCCTAGCCTAACAAGCCAATTCAATAGAACAATTAGTTAAGCTATCCCAAAGGAGGCTGTTGAATGTTAGTGAAAGGAGCATTTCACTTGAATTCAAACAAGCTTAGTCCCAGCATTTGTCATTAAAATTTAATATGGTAGTATATGTAAGAAAGGCACAGAAAGTTTCTCTTCTTCCCTCTACCCTTCCCTCTCTTCATTCCCTCCTTCCTCCTTCCTTCCCCCCATTTTTCTTTCCTTTCTCCCTCTCTCCTGCCTTCATCTTTCTTTTATCCAATAACTTTCTAAATACCCTTTTCATATTACTATTTAGAATATTTCCTTAGAAGTATCATTGTTGTTATCTGACTATCTCTTAAAGGAGGCATGGACTATAAAATATTCAGTAATTCTTCAGAGTACAGTTTCAAGAGCCATCTAACAGAACTACATGTAGTGACAGACATGCTCTAAATATGCAGTCTGTGAGTTGTCACTACTGAGAATTTGAAGTGAGATTAATGCAATCTGTGTGTGTGCATACTTAGTCAAGTCCAACTCTTTGCGACGACATGGACTGTAGCCCATCAGGCTCCTCTGCCCATGAGATTTACCAGGCAAGAATACTGGATTGGGTTGCCATTTCCTTCTCCAGCGGATCTTCCTGACCAGGGATCAAGCCCGAATCTCCTGTGCTGCTTGCACTGGCAGGCAGATTCTTTACCACCGAGCCAGATGCCTGAGGTTTTGAATTCTGAATTTAATTATTTAAATATGGCAAGTTGCTATATTAATGCCAGCTTGGAATTAATTTAAATACTTAAGCACATATAAATTACCAATAAATTATTAATAAAATTTATAACATTCTATTACACTAATAAAATATTAATACAGGTATAAATATATTTATAAATTTATATATATTTTTTATTAAAGTAAAGATATACAATATTAGTTTCAGGTGTACAGCATAAGATTCAATATTTTTATAGATAATATTCCATTTAAAGTTATTACAAAATAATGACTATATTTCCCTGGGCTGCACAATATATCTTTGTTGTCATTTATTTTATAGTTAGCAGTCCGACTCTTTGCCACCCCATGGACTATCGCCCACCAGGGTCCTCTGTCCATGGGATTCTCTAGGCAAGAATACTGAAGTGGGTTGCCATGCCCTCCTCCAGGGGATCTTCCTCACCCAATGATCAGACCCAGGTCTCCCGCACTACAGGCACATTATTTTCCATTTGAGTTAGCAGGGAAGCCCAAGAATACTGGAGTGTGTAGCCTATCCCTTCTCTAGGAGATCTTCCTGACCCACAAATCACACCAGGGTCCCTTGCATTGCTGGCAGATTCTTTACCAGCTGTGCTACCAGATGTACAAAATGGATTTACAAAACAGAGGAATGAGAGGTCAAATGGCCAGTATTTGTTGAATCTTAGAAAAAGCAAAGGAATTCCAGAAAAACATCTACTTCTGCTTCACTGACTACACTAAAACCTTTGACTGTATGGGTCACAACCAAATGGAAAATTCTTAAAGAAATGAGAATACCAGATCATCTTACTTACTCCTGAGAAACCTGTATGCAGGTCAAGAAGCAACAGTTAGAACCAACATGAAACAACAGATTGGTTCAAAACTGGGAAAGGAGTATGTCAAGGCTGTATATTGTCACCTGGTTATTTAACTTCTATGCGGAGTACATCATGTGAAATGCCAGTCTGGATGAAGCACAAGCTGGAATCAAGATTGCTGAGAGAAATATCAACAACCTCAGATATGCAGATGATACCACCCTAATGGCAGAAAGCAAAGAACTAAATAGCCTCTTGATGAAAGTGAAAGAGGAGAGTGAAAAAGTTGGCTTAAAACTCAACATTCAAATATCTAAGATCATGGCATCCAGTTCCATCACTTATGGCAAATAGATGGGAAAAAAGTGGCAGATTTTATCTTCTTGGGCTCCAAAATCATTATGGACAATGATACAGCAATGAGATTAAAAGACACTTGCTCCTTGGAAGAAAAGCTATGACAAACCTAGACGGCATATTAAAAAGTAGAGACATCACTTTGCAGACAAAGGTCCATATAATCAAAGCTATGATTTTTCCAGTAGTTATGTATGAATGTAAGAATTGGACTAAAAAGAAGGCCTGAGTACCAAAGAATTGATGCTTTCGAACTGTGGTGTTGGAGAAGATTCTTGAGAGTCCCTTGGACAGCAAGGAAATCAAACCAGTCAATCTTAAGGGAAATAAACTCTGAATATTCATTCAGAGGACTGATTCTGAAGCCGAAGCTCCAGTACTTTGGCCATCTGATGTGAAGAGCCGATTCACTGGAAAAAACCCTGATGCTGGGAAAGACTGAAGGCAGAAGTAGAAGAGGATGACAGAGAATGAGATGTCTGGATAGCATCACCGACTCAGTGGACATGAGTTTAAGCAAACTCTGGGAGATGGTGAAGGACAGGGAAGCCTGGCATGCTGAAGTCCATGGGGTCACAAAGAGTTGGACACAACTTAGTGACTGATCAACAACAAAACTTTTAATGCCCCTTTGGCTTGGCAGTTTAAAAATTTTCAATTGCAGATTTATATAATATATGAAGTTTTTATTCTCTTAGAAATGTTATCGCTGAAACTTGAACAAAGCTGGGGTAAAACCTCAGAAAGTTTGGATGATACCATTAAACACAGCAGAATCCATACAGAATCAATTCCAGTGTGAAGAGGAACCACCAGGGCCAGCGCGAGATTGGGTAGATTTCTCACCTCAGCCTGGCCAAACCTAAATTCTTTGGAGCCTACCTTTGAACTAAAATGCTTACTCTGGGAATCTTGCAAATATAGTTTAAGAAAGTACAGTTTGATGAATAGAGCCTGTTTCACTTGCAACCTATTCAGAAGTATATATTTTTTTATAATGTGTTCTGCAAAACTAAGGTGAGAACAAATTTAGAGAGATTCTTAGAAAAAGTAAAGCCAGCAGGTAAATGTCTCATCCCACAGCAAGCTAATACATTTAATTATAAAATCCCCAAATCCTTATAGTAGACTACATCTGCCAGGGATATGGTAGATTTCAGTCCAGCTCTGTCCACCGCTCCCTCTCCGCCAGCCTTTAATCAAACCACTCTTTCAAAATAGGAGATAGTATCATTAGTGACTATCTTCTTCTTTTTTTTTTGGTGATATTCCTCCAAACATTTTTAGCTATATTGAGAAAATTCTGCTTTAAACATGTTGCATATTTAATTTTTTCAAACTGTTAGGTGGATTTTTTTTTTTTTTTAAATTTTGGCTGTGCCAGGTTTTGCTGCAAGGGCTTTTTTCTAGTTGTGGTGAGTGGGGCTATTCTCTAATTGTGGTGCACAGGCTTCTCATTGTAGTGGTTTCTCTTGTGGAGCACAGGCTTTAGAGAACCTGGGCTCAGTAGTTGCAGGGACAATAGTTGTGGCTCATAGGCTTAGCTCCTCGGCATGTGGGATCTTCCTGGACCAGGGATCAAACCAGCATCACCTGCATTGGCAGGTGGATTCTTTATCACTGAGCTACCACAGAAGTCCCAGTTAGATATTCTTAACCCACTTTATAGATATTTACATGTCAAAATAGTTAATAAATGTACTCTAAATCAAGCAGCCAGTTATTGCCAGAGTTAGAAGAAAAATGGGAGCTTAGCTTTAGGAGTTTACAGTAATTTTCAATCAGAAGCAAGTGAGTTCAGTTGCCAATGAATGTGTCTATGACCAAGTATTTCCAAACCTACTCAACTTACTAGGCTCTTTACCTTCTCTCATTTCTCTTGCCACAGTCCCTAGTGGTCTCTGGGTCATTTTCTGAACCCAAGCTGAGCTACACTGTCAATCATTGTTCATTAATAAATAATACTAACAAAAAACTAGGATATCATTCACTGTAATCAAAAAGGAAGTTTTCTTCAAACAAAAATGTCAGTTGAATATAGTCAAATTAAACAGTTTCAATTACTGGAAGAAAACAATTAATATAACATTTTTCTTAGTTTCACCTAGTTTTCTAAAAATGCATTGAAGAAAAGGTCACATGAAAAAGTAAAGAAAAATTAATTTTAAGATGTAAACTGCCACTCAGATTTTTTAAGTTTCTCATTTCATTTTAAAATAACCATACATTTGGTTGCTAAATATTTAATGGTTGCTAAATGGTGAAATAAAATTTATCTTATTTAACTTGTCTTACATCTTTATGTACTGTCAGCTATTAGAATGTGAGCCCCTAGAAGGCATGAACCATAAGGTAAATATGTTTCAGCCTCTCAATACTTTGATATGTACTTATATATTATAAAAATTCAATAACATAATGGTTTAAAACTTATATTTTCATTTCAAATAAGTATTTTATGTCTCAAGTAATTGTTTTCCATTTAAAAACTTAAAAATATTTTTCCACTTTATTTGTTTTTAATTGAAGGATAATAAAAATAATTTTATTTTACATTGCCATGTTAGTTTCAGGTACATAGCAAAGCAACTCAGCCATATGTAACATATATCTACTTTTTTTCTAATTCTTTTCCCATTCAGGTTATTACAGAATATTAGGTAGAAGTTCCCTGTGCTACACAGTAGGTCCTTGGTTATCTATTTTAAACATACCAATTGTTTAAGATTATGATGAATATGTTGAACATAAATGACTTGTCCATGTATTAACTGAGCCGGGGAAAAATTATTTGTGAACTACTATCAAAACAATCTATACATTTTAGAAAATGGATGTACAACCACTTTGGACCATCCACTGCTATGGATCTCTTGGTCTGGCATCAAAATTTTGGGAGAGATGAAGCACAGAAGGAGAATATAAAATCCGCTTTATAAATGGGAAGAGAGGTGGAAGGAGCCTGTGTAGTTTATTTTTTTAATAATAAAAGTAAGGATCTAATATGAAATAATCAGTTTGTTCCACTCTCAAAATGAACTGATTTGTGTTCCTGCTTAGAGGGATAGAAAAAAATTAAAGAGTAATAGCTATAATAATGATGAATTATTTGCTCTGAATTTATTTAACTGAACTATCCATTTTTCTTTTCTTCTTATCCTATATCACGTGTAGTTCAAACCACTGTGAGGAGAGGCCACAGAGTTAAATTAAGATATAATAACATACCACATGTATATATCTGTATGTTTATATTATAATGTACATGTGTGTACCTCACTACCTTCTTTGCATGAATCAAAATATTTTTTTAATCCAGCCTTTCTTTTCTAACCATTTAAATATTTTTCTACCAAAATAGGGCACTTATTTAAATAGATCAGAAATGCTCAGTGATATGTCAAACAGTTCAGTGACCACTGGTAATAGTCTGAGGGCTTGTGGATATTTTTCTTCCAGTAGCTACCATTCCAGTTTTTAATAAAATAGATTAAGCCATGCAATGAAATCAATAAAAAAAAGAAACATAATTACATTACCAGCTTAGTCACTTGAAATACTGATATTTGAAGGATAATTTGTATAGTATCTCTTAGGTGCACAGATGATTGATATTTTACTTTTTAAGGGTGAATATATTCATTATTTATTGCTATGTAAGAAAGCACCATTAAAATACAGTGATTTAAAGTAACAACATCAATTTATAATCTCTCACAGTCCTGTGGATCATGAATTAAGTCATGGCTCAATTAGTGGTTGTGTCTCAGAGTCTAGAATGAGACTTATAGCTAGATATTGAGTGGGACTACAGTTATCAGACAGCTTGGAGGGTCCGTATGGCTTGTTCAGGGGCTTGGAAAACTGGTGTTGGCCATTGACTGGGACCACAGTTCCTCTCTACATGAGCCTCTCTATAGGGCTACTTGGATAATCTCACAGCACAGTGGCTGGCTTCGAAACTAAGTGATCCAAAAGAAGAAGGCAGAATTTGCAAGGCCTTTTAGACTCCAAAAATCACACATCACCACTTTCATTGTATTCTACTGGTCACTCGGAGCAAGCCCGGATATAATGAGGGAGGGCAAGGATACTAGGACAGTAGGATCATTGGGAGACATACTCAGTTCAGTTCAGTTCAGTGCTCACTCATGTCCGACTCTTTGCGACCCCATGAACCACAGCACGCCAGGCCTCCCCGTCCGTCACCAACTCCCGGAGTTCAGCCAAACTTGTGTCAATTGAGTCAGTGATGCCATCCAGGCATCTCATCCTCTGTCATCCCTTTCTCCTCCTACCCTCAATCCTTTCATCAGGGTCTTTTCAAATAAGTCAGCTCTTTGCATCAGGTGGCCAAAGTATTGCAGTTTCAACTTCAACATCAGTCCTTCCAATGAACATCCAAGACTGATCTTTAGGATGGACTGCAGTCCAAAGGACTCAAGAGTCTTCTCCAAAACCACAGTTCAAAAGCATCAATTCTTCTGCATTCAGTTTTCTTTATAGTCCAACTCTCACATCCACACATGACTACTGGAAAAACCATAGCCTTGACCAGATGGACCTTAGTTGGCAAAGTAATGTCTCTGCTTTTGAATATGCTATCTAGGTTGGTCATAACTTTCCTTCCAAGGAGTAAGCATTTTTTAATTTCATGGCTGCAATCACCATCTGCAATGATTTTAGAGCCCCCCAAAATAAAATCAGCCACTGTTTACACTGATTCCCCATCTATTTGCCATGAAGTAATGAGACCAGATGCCATGATCTTAGTTTTCTGAATGTTGAGCTTTAAGCCAACTTTTTCACTCTCCTCTTTCACTTTCATCAAGAGGCTCTTTAGTTCTTCTTCACTTTCTGTCATAAAGGTGATGTCATCTGCGTATCTGAGGTTATTTATATTTCTACCAGAAATCTTGATTCCAGCTTGTGCTTCATCCAGCCCAGAGTTTCTCATGATGCACTCTGCATATAAGTTAAATAAGCAGGGTGACAATTTTCAGCCAAAACATACCCCTTTTCTTATTTGGAACCAGTCTGTTGTTCCATGTTCAGCTCTAACTGTTGCCTCTGAGCTGCATACAGGTTTCTCAAGAGGCAGGTCAGGTGGTCTGGTATTCCCATCTCTTTCAGAATTTTCCACAGTTTATTGTGATCCACACAGTGAAAGGCTTTGGCATAGTCAATAAAGCAGAAATATATGTTTTTCTGGAACTCTTTTGCTTTATCCATGATCCAGCAGATGTTGGCAATTTGATCTCTGGTTCCTCTGCCTTTCCTAAAACCACCCTGAACATCTGGAAGTTCACAGTTCACATTGCTGAAGCCTGGCTTGGAGAATTTTAAGCATTACTTTACTAGCATGTGAGATGAGTGCAATTGTGCAGTACTTTGAACATTCTTTGGCATTGCCTTTCTTTGGGATTGGAATGAAAACTGATCTTTTCCAGTCCTATGGCCACTGCTGAGTTTTCCAAATTTGCTGGCATATTGAGTGCAGCACTTTCACAGCATCATCTTTCAGGATTTGAAATAGCTCCACTGGAATTCCATCACCTCCACTGGCTTTGTTCATAGTGATGCTTTCTAAGGCCCACTTGACTTCACATTCCAGGATGTCTGGCTCTAGGTGAGTGATCACACCATCATAATTATCTGGTTTTTGAAGATCTATTTTTATAGTTCTTCTGTGTATTCTTGCCACCTCTTCTTAATATCTTCTGCTTCTGTTAGGTCCATACCATTTCTGTCCTTCATGAAATGATCCCTTGGTATCTGTAATTTTCTTGAAGAGATCTCTAGTCTTTCCCATTCTGTTGTTTTCCTCTATTTTTTTGCATTAATCGCTGAGGAAGGCTTTCTTATTCTCTTTGCTATTCTTTGCAACTTGCATTCAAATAGGGTTACCTTTCCTTTTCTCCTTTGCTTTTGGCTTCTCTTCTTTTCAGAGCTATTTGTAAGGCCTCTTCAGACAGCCATTTTGCTTTTTTGCATTTAGTTTTCTTGGGGATGGTTTTGATCCCTGTCTCCTGTACAATGTCACGAACCTCCGTCCATAGTTCATCAGGCACTCTATCAGATCTAGTCCCTGAAATCTATTTCTCATTTCCACTGTACAATCATAAGGGATTTGATTTAGATCATACCTGAATGGTCTAGTGGTTTTCCCCACTAGACATATTGGAGTTTGGTAATTACTACGGTGAAACAGCTTTCTTATTTGAAAAAAAAAAATATATTAATCTTTGTAAAATGTGTTATTCATGTTCCTGCCATAGAAAATGTTGTACTTTGAAAAGAGAAACTTTTCTTTTTTATGAGGTCAGGACATAATGAACATTAGTGTAGTATTGTGTTGTAGATCAACAAAGACTTCAGAGGTAACTGAGGTATTAAGAGAGAAGTAGTCCTTTGTGGACTAGTCAGAAGAGGCATGCTATTTTACTGACATGCTGTCGCTGTGTGACCTTAATACCAGGAGGATGTTTAAGTGTGCCCTTTCATTAAATATACCCAAACTATAATATATTTTCTTTTCTTTTCCCCAGTGGCAATTTCTGGGCTTTACTGTCATTTTATATGGCTATCAGTGGTTCCAAGTCTTGCCACTTCAATTGTTTTTATTTTTGCTTGTACTGAAACTGTCAACAATTACTTATCTACAAAGTGTCGAGGTTCACTTTTTTTTTTTTTTTTTTTTGGTTTTGCCTGCCTTTAAAGCTTTTCTTTAAAGGCAAAAATTCAGGAATTAAAATTTATAACACTGGTTCAGGATAATGCCTTTCAACAATCCAAACACAAGTTAACCTTTTTCATCTTTTGGTTGTCAGGTTTTTATGGGTATAAGATAAAATCAGGATTATTTTATATAACTATCATTGCTATATACTATATATACAACCATTCAACCACCTTGAAGAAATATAACCTTCAAAAGTTCAATATGGAAACACCTTAATTCTGCCATCTTCTCCATTGGCACTGCTTACTTAACAGAAAAGAAAAAGGTAATAACTCACTTCTTTCCTATTTTCCCAGCCTGTACTTCTCCTCTCCTCCCTAGCTTGCCAAGAGAAGTTTCTTATCTTTAGGGTCATGGAAAAAGATGTAAGGAGCAGCAAGAAACAACAAAAATTCTTGATTTTTGCTCTTCGAGCTACTGCCAGGCTTCTCTTAGCCCAGCCTTGTTTAAAGTTGATTCTTCCTTTCTTGATACTTCAGTGGGTTCCTAGGCTGCCTTCCTTCACTGGTGTAGTAGAAAGAAGAGCCTCCCAAAGATATCCATGTCCTTATCCCTAGAACCTGTGGATATGTTACCTAACATGGCAAACTGAAAGTCACTCAGTCGAGTTCGACTCTTTGCGACCCCGTGGACTATACAGTCTATGGAATTCTCCAGGCCAGAATACTGGAGTGGTAGCCTTTCCCTTCCCCAGGGAACATGGCAAAAGGACTTTAAAAAATGATTAATTAAGGATCTCAAGAGGAGAGAGTGTCATGTATTATCTGGTTGGGTCTAATGTCAATCATAAGAAAGAGTCAGTACAGTCCAAGACATGGAAGGTGAAGTGATGATGGAAGAAAAGGTACAGAGAGAAGGATTTGAGGATTCTAAGTCATTGGCTTTGGAGACAGAGGAAGAAGCCACAGACAAGGAACACAGGTGGCTTCTAGGAGATATAAAAGGCAAAGAAACAGATTATTTCCTAAAAGGCTCCAGGAGGAATGCAGCTTGACCTCACTTGGACTTCAGACTTTTGACCTCTAGAACTGTAACAGAATAAATCTGCATTCTTTTAAGCCACTAAATTCATGGTGATTTGTTTCAGCAACAATAGGAAAATAATACAACCAACAATCCCTGAACTGAATTGCTCTGGTAAAGATGAATGAAGCTTTTACAGAAAATTTCTTAGGATTCCTGCCTCAGTCTTGAGTAGCCATTAATATACCATCAGGCTATGTCAGTTGAGGCCTCCTCACCTCTCTAGTTAGAACTTTTGGGCAAGATTTAGGACCATCCCATCATACCCACCCAAAACATATATTTTGACCCAATGTAGTGACTTCTTAACTGCAATTTTCCACTTTATTTGTACAGCCTGGTTAAGACACCTTCTGGCCCTTTACCTTTTTCCAGTGGCAGTAACTCACTGTGTCCCCCAAGCTCTATGGAACTGTTATCAAAAACAACTCTAACAGATATACAGTAAAGATTAAGCAATTCTCTCCCCTCCCTAACAACTTCCACTAAAGAAAATTCTCTCTTGAGACTGTAACTTCTCTTTTAGTCTCTTCAATCTTAGCTTAAAACAGAACATGTACAAATCTTGATTTTAACAAATGTAACCTAGCCCCTTACTTTGTAATATTAAAGTCCCTGCTAAATATGTTCTTGGTGATATAACTAAAACCAGGATATACAGAGTTCCATTTTTAACATCCCGTTATAATGATTAAGTCACAATCTGGGATACACATATGAGAAAACCAAAGAGAGCAGTACAGCTTCTTAAAAGAAATAACTAAACAACAACAAAAAAAAAAACTTCTAAATTTAAAAAGTTGTCCTTGATATCTATTTCCACAGAGATTATTATTTTTTCTTAATACAAAATTCTAAAACAAGTCAGTGATCTGATATTTTCTAAAACATATTATTTGAAATGGCAAGCTAAAAAGAGTGGATTGGACAATTGGAGAGTAAAACAAGACAACCCTGGAAAGTAATGGCTGACAGTACAACTGCAGAGGGGAAGGTACTTTTATTCTTCCAGCTTTACTGAGATATGATTGACATATAAAATTGTGAATATAAGGTCTACAATGTAATGATTTCACATATATATATTGCAGCATGATTACAACAAGGTTAATTAAACACAACCATCACTTCATATAATTAGATCTTTTGTTTCACAAGTTTGGGGAGCATTTTAAAAATATACTTTTTCTTTACTTTATTGTTTTGGGTTCGGGTTTATACACCCTTTTTGTGTTTCCTGTCTAGAGAATATCCTTTAGCATTTGTTGGAGGCTTGGGGCTGGTGCACTGGGATGACCCAGAGAGATGCTATGGGGAGGGAGGTGGGAGGAGGGTTCAGGATTGGGAACATGTGTACACCTGTGGCAGATTCATGTTGATGTATGGCAAAACCAGTACAGTATTGTAAAGTAAAATAAAATAAAATCTGAAAAAATAAATATATATATACTCTTTCAGCAACTTTTAAATATATAATGCACTACTGTTAACAGACACCAAGCTATATATTGTATCTCCAGAATGTCTTCATCTTATAATTAATTAGAAGTTACACCAGCCTCACTCCTGCCCTTCAGTTCAGTTCAATTCAGTTCAGTTGCTCAGTCGTGTCTGACTCTTTGCGACCCCATGAATTGCAGCACACCAGGCCTCCCTGTCTATCACCAACTCCCGGAGTTCACTCAAACTCACATCCATTGAGTCGGTGATGCCATTCAGCCATCTCATCCTCTGTCATCCCCTTTTCCTCCTGCCTCCAATCCCTCCCAGCATCAGAGTCTTTTCCAAGGAGTCAACTCTTCACATGAGGTGGCCAAAGTACTGGAGTTTCAGCTTTAGCATCATTCCTTCCAAAGAAATCCCAGGACTGATCTCCTTTAGAATGGACTGGTTGGACCTCCTTGCAGTCCATGGGACTCTCAAGAGTCTTCTCCAACACCACAGTTCAAAAGCATCAATTCTTCAGCGCTCAGCTTTCTTCACAGTCCAACTCTCACATCCATACATGACCACTGGAAAAACCATAGCCTTGACTAGACAGACCTTTGAAACCATCAATATGTTCTTGTTTCTATAAGTTTGGACTTAGATTCCACATGTAATGAACTCATTCCACATTTATCTTCTCTCTCTGACTTATTTCACTTAGTATAATGCCTGAAAGGTTCATTTATGCTGTCACAAATGACAAGATTTCTTTCTTTTTTTATGCTGTATATCTATATATGTGTGTGTGTGTATAATATTTTATTCATTCATTCTCAATAAGAGCCTATTATGAACAACTACAGCCAACAAATTAGACAACATAGAAGAAATAGATAAATTCCTAGAAACAGAAAATCTACCAAGACTGACTAATGAAGAAATAGAAAATCTGCATAAACCAATAACAAATAGGATATTGACTGTAATCAAAAACTTTCCAACAAACAAACAAAATCCAGGACCAGATGGTTTCACTGGCTAATTTTACCAAATATTTAAAGAAGAATTACTCCAATCCTTCTCAAACTCTCTCAATGAACTGAAGAGAAGGAGACTCTCCAAAACTAGACCAGCATTATCCTGATAGCAAAGTCAGAGAAGACACCACAAGGGAAGACAATTAAAAACTACAAAAAAACTCCCATATCCCTGATGGACACAGACACAAAAATTCTCAATAAAATACTAGCAAACTGAGTTTAATGGCACATTAAAAAGATCATATACTATATACATATATAGTCCTTCACCTTTAATCATCAATAGTCTAATAGGGAGGAGTGCACATAAAATATTCTCAAGAACCAAGCCAAACTAGTACATTGGTTATATGTTTCACCACTGGTGGGTTTTAGAAGATAAGCTCAGATTGATTCGAGATTGACAAGATCTAGTGTGTTTCTGTGTGTGGGAATGGCAATGGTTGGGGTTTTCGCTGGGTTTCTCTTCTGTATGGTCACCCCATCTCTAGGGGTCTGACATATTCTCTGAAATGTATCATATACATGATATCATTCAGTCCTAAGCACAACTCCCTTGAGGAAACAGGAGCTTAGGAAGACTGATTTAGCTGGCAAATTTCACAGATAAGTGGTAGAAAGTAAATAAAAAACTAGAGAGACTGAATTTAAATTCTTATTAACTACAATACAGTACCACCTCCCAGGTAGTAGACAGATGTATATTATTACACATCATTTTTAAGGGAGAGATTCTAGAGTTCAAGAAATACTTCAACATACCACGTAGGATAATATATTTATTCATCAATCAGTGTATTTTACCCTTAATCTCTACTATACCATGACACTCCTTGCTTTAACATTAGCAATCATTCCAGTACAAAATTTATTTAGGAGGCCAGGGAATAAAAAGGTCAGATTCTTGGCTTTTGTTTTCAAGAACAGTAGTCCACTTGTGAAACAATAATAAAAAAATAATATTTAATATTGTTGATCACCAAAGGTGTTTTCCATTTCCCTTGGAAACTAGATAAATGTGTCAACGTCTGGTTGAAGAGGAAGAATACGGCAGTTAGAAGGGTAGAAGTCCTGAAACTAGAGGATCCCACATGCAAGGATCAAGTGGCCAAGAACAAAAACTTCTCAGAGGCAGCTACCTCTTAACAAAATCTCTATCAATACCACCAGGGAGCCAGAGTAGCAGTTGGAGGTCCAATCTCCATGTGAGAGAGCCCTCAGTGAGTCAGTTCAGTTCAGTTTCTCAGTCATATCTGACTCTTTGCAACCCCATGGACTGCAGCATGCCAGCCGTCCCTGTCCATCACAAACTCCCAGAGTTCACTCAAACTCATGTCCATTGAGTCGGTGATGCCATCCAACCATCTCATCCTCTTGTCCACTTCTCCTCCCACCTTCAGTCTTTCCCAGCATCAGTGTCTTTTCAAATGGGTCAGTTATTTGCATCAGATGGCCAAAGTATTGGAGTTTCACCTTCAGCATCAGTCCTTCCAATAAATATTCACAATTGATTTCCTTGAGGATTGACTGGTTGGATCTCCTTGCAGTACAAGGGACTCTCAAGAGTCTTCCCTGACACCAGAGGTCAAGAGCATTAATTCTACAGTGCTCAGCTTTCCTTATAGTCCAACTCTCACACATCCATACATGACTACTGGAAAAACCATAGCTTTGACTAGACGAACCATTGTTGGCAAAGTAAAGTCTCTGCTTTTTAATGTGTTGTCTAACTTTTGGTTGGTCATAACTTTTCTTCCAAGGAGTGAGCATCTTTTACTTTTATGGCTAAATCACAATCTGCAAAGATTTTTGGAGTCCCTCAAAATGAAGTCAGTCACTGTTTCTATTGTTTCCCCATCTATTTGCCATGAAATGATGGGATCAGATGCAATTTTCTTAGTTTTCTGAATGTTGAGTTTTAAGCCAGATTTTTCACTCTCTTCTTTCATCAAGAGGCTCTTTAGTTCTTCACTTTCTGCCCTAAGGGTGGTGTCATCTGCATATATGCGCTTATTGATATTTCTCCCAGAAATCTTGATTCCAACTTGTTCTTCATCCAGCAAAGCATATCTCATGATGTACTCTACATAAAAGTTAAATAAGCAGGGTGACAATATACAGCCTATTTGAAACCAGTCTGTTGCTCCATGTCCAGTTCTAACTGTTGCTTCTTGACCTGCATGTAGATTTCTCAAGAGGCAGATTGGGTGGTGTGATATTCCCATATTTTTAAGAATTTTCTGTACTTTGTCATGATCCACATAGTCAAAGGCTTTGGCATAGTCAATAAAGCAGAAGTAGATGTTTTTCTGGAACTCTCTTGCTTTCTTGATGATCCAGCGGATGTTAGCAATGATCTCTGGTTCCTCTGCCTTTTCTAAATCCAGCTTGAACATCTGGAATTTCACGGTTCATGTACTGTTGAAGCCTGGCTTGGAGAACTTGGGGTATTACTTTGCTAGCGTGTGAGATGAATGCAATTGTGTGGTAGTTTGAGTATTCTTCGGCATTGCCTTTCTTTGTGGTTAGAATGAAAAATTACCTTTTCCAGTCCTGTGGCCACTGCTGAGTTTTCCAAATTTGCTGGCATATTGAGTGCAGCACTTTCACAGCATCATCTTTTAGGATTTTAAATAGTTCAACTGGAATTCCATCACCTCCACTAGCTTTGTTTGCAGTGATACTTCCAAAGGACCACTTGACTTCACATTCCAGGATGTCTGCCTCTAGGCGAGTGATCACACCATCGTGATTATCTGGGTCATGAAGATCTTTTTGTATAGTTTGGTGTTTTATTGCCATCTCTTCTAATATCTTCTACTTCTGTTAGGTCCATATCATTTCTGTCCTTGATTGTGCCCATCTTTGCATGAAATGTTCCCTTGGTATCTCTAATCTTCTTGAAGAGATCTCTAGTCTTTCCCATTCTGTTGTTGTCCTCTATTTCTTTGCATTGATCACTGAGGAGGGTTTCCTTATACCTCCTTGCTATTCTTCAGAAATCTGCATTCAAATGGTAAATCTTTCATTTTTCTCCTTGCATTTCGCTTCTCTTCTTTTCACAGCTATTTTTAAGGCCTCTTCAGACAACTATTTTGCCTTTTTGCATTTCTTTTTCTTGGGGATGGTCTTGATCCCTGCCTCCTGTAAAATGTCCTTAACCTCTGTCCATAGTTCTTCAGGCACTCTATCAGATTCAGCCCCTTGAATCTACTTCTCACTTCCACTGTATAATCGTAAGGGATTTGATTTACATCATACTTGAATCATCTCGTGGTTTTCCCTACTTTATTCAATTTAAGTCTGAATTTGGTAATAAGGAGTTCATGATCTGAACCATAGTCAGCTCCTGGTCTTGTTTTTGTTGACTGTATAGAGCTTCTCCATCTTTGGCTGCAAAGAATATAATCAATCTGATTTCGGTATTAACAATCTGGTGATGTTGATGTCCATGTGTATAGTCTTCTCTTGTGTTGTTGGAAGAAGGTGTTTGCTATGACTAGTGTGTTCTCTTTGCAAAACTCTATTAGCCTTTGTCCTGCTTCATTCTGTACTCCAAGGCCAAATTTCTCTGTTACTCGAGGTATTTCTTGACTTCTTAGTTTTGTATTCCAGTCCCCTATAATAAAAATGACATATTTTGGGTGTATTTTTAGAAGGTCTTGTAGGTCTTCATAGAACCATTCAACTTCAGCTTCTTCAGCATTACTTGTCGGGGCATAGACTTGGGTTACTGTAATACTGAATGGTTTTCCTTGGAAACACACAGAGATCATTCTGTAATTTTGAGATTGCATCCAAGTATAGTATTTCAGATTCTTTTGTGGACTAGATGGCTACTCCATTTCTTTTAAGGGATTCTTGTCCACAGTAGTAGATATAATGGTCATCTGAGTTAAATTCAACCATCCAATCCATTTTAGTTTGCTGATTCCTAAAATTTCAATGCTCATTCTTACCATCTCTTGTTTGACCACTTGCAACATGCCTTGATTCATGAACCTAATTAATATTCCAGGTTCCTATTCAATATTGCTCCTTATAACATTGGACTTTACTTCCATCACCAGTCACATCCACAACTGGGTGTTGTTTTTGCCTTGGCTGTGTCTCTTCATTCTTTCTGGAGTTATTTCTCCATTCTTCTCCAGTAGCATATTGGGCACCTACCAACCTGGGGAGTTCATCTTTCAGTGTCCTATATTTTCCCTCTTCATATCTTTCATGAGGTTTTCAAGGCAAGAATGCTGAAGTGGTTTGCCATTCCCTTCTCCAGTGAACCGCATTTTGTCAGAACTCTCCACCATGACCCGTCCACCTTGGGTGGCCCTACACGCCATGGCTCATAGTTTCATTGAGTTAGACAAGGCTGTTGTCCATGTAATCAGATTGCAGTGGTGGCTGTGCACTGCTGGAGCCTCAATGCTAGTCCTTCTCATTGTGGTCCAAAGGAGATTTCATCCTAAGAACGGCCAACGAATCTCTTGTTGATCTTTTTTTTTTTTTTTCATTTAAATGTATTTATTTTAATTGGAGGCTAATTACTTTACAATATTGTATTGGTTTTGCCATACATCAACATGAATCCACCACGGGTGTACATGTGTTCCCTTTAAGCGACGTCCAAGTCATGGGACTCTGTCCAGGCTGTATTCAACTCAGTCCTGCTCAACCCCATTTGAAATGATGTATAATGCCAAATGCCCTTTCCTCAATGTAAATCCTCACCCAAGGCAGGAAATATGCTAGGACCCCTAGAGAAGGTGTGACCATATCAAACAAATATCCAGCTAGACCCTCAAACAAACCTACTCCCATACACCTAAACACACTAGACCATGTGAGACCAAATCAACTGAGCTTTTCTTCTGAAACCTACCAGTGGTGAAACACATAACAATACACTAGCTTAGCTTGATTCTTTGGAATGTTTTATGTACTTCTCCCTATTAAACTATTAGATCATTAATGGCAAGGATCATACCTTTTCTTTTTTAAATTACTCTCCCATTACTTGTAACATTAGTTTAGAAGAAATTAGGATGAATGTTTGTCTGATGGGCAGCTTAATCAGTGAACCCTAGAATTCAGGCAAAAAATACTGAACATAAAGCAGATCTCCCTATCCTCTCTCTGTTATCACACAGTAAAAGAAATGGAAATCTATAACACTGTAACAGAAATCCCTAAGTACATGGGCACTTTGGCTGAATTGCTAATACTTAGGAGTGAGGATTAGCTTTGGGGCCCCTATTCCAAAGCACCAGGTACTCCAACTAGAGGAAATTATCAATGATCCCCCTAGGAAGGATTTAGCACTATCTTCAACAGAGGACAAGTATCTCTTTGCCTGTTTCTCCTTCTCTCTTGGTCTTACTTGCAGCATTTTGTAGTTCACTAATTCCTAGCATGTTTTTTTCTTTGTTTTTACGTGAAAAAGTATATTTTAAAAATGACTGTTCTCAAGACTGCTATATCAGGTTTTTTGTTTGTTTGTTTGTTTTTTGTATTCTTGTTATTTAACTTTTACAAAGCAATTGGGTTTATGTTTTGGTTTTGTAACAAGACTTGTCAAGAATGACATGAATCTTACTTAAAACTGCAGGAAACTAGAGGAGATTGCCTGACCGCCAAGACGCTGGAGACATTTACTGTAAACAGTCATGCCAACTAATTTTGTGCAGCTTTTAAATTACTTTTTTATTCACTTTCTAAACACCCTTTTCACTAAATTCCAAGTTGGGCTCCATTCTTTGTCAGTGCTAACTCCAAAGCATTCTGTTAGTTTCCGAACCCAAGGAGAAAGCAATCATAGATCTTTCATGCTCTCAAAAGGCTGCTCTCACAAAGTACCCCAAATTTTTGAATGTTAAAGTTCCTTGAAACTTTTAAACAGACTCAGAAAATGGTTAACAGGAAAACCAATTTGGTTGAAAGGTAACATTTTTAGATGGGATTAAAACAGCCTAGAGCCATCCTAGCTGTCTTCTAGCTTTTTTTCAGCTCTTGTACAAAATAGAGTTTAAACTGTGTTAAAGTCTCTGGTAATGTTTTCTTCCTTGCATATACCAATGTTTCAGGCATATGAAATCTGATTAAAAGACCCAGGCAATCCAGTATTTCTGACAAATCAGTTTGAAGGGTGCACATTCATCCTGCTTTGTATAGATATATTTATATTTGGAAAACAAATAGTGAATAATACAATTACTAAGATATTGACTAAAGCAGTTGCCAGATATCATACCCATTTTGCTTCCCAAACTAACTGACAGCAAAATCTTTAAATCAGATTAGCTAAAAGTTGTTTGCATGACAATGTCCAAGTTAGCTGCCAAGCTCGAAGTTTCATTTTATGCTTAAATTTGAGGGCAGAGAATACTGATGCAAAGACATGCAGCAAACATTCATAGAAAACCATAGAACTAATGCTATATTGAAGAAACAGTCTGGCCATTGTCAGATCTTGTATCTCAAGTTCCCATTCTGACAGTTGCTAGATTCTATCAGCTATTTTTAATTCTTCAGATTTGAACTGTTTCCTCGTCACTGTTATTTTTCTAATAGTTTGGTTCAGGCACCCAAGCATCTTTCACACTCTCCTTGAAGGGTGCTCTGGAGAGCTCTGAAGCCAATTACATCATTATATCCTTAGCAGTGTTTCAATATAAACTCCAGTTTATAAATGAGGCCACAGAGTCACCAAGAGGTCAAATGACAAATTCAGTCTTCATGGAGTGTCTCAGCCAAGCTTAACATTTATCCTAGAAGCCCACATTATCACACTTGAGAGCTTTGCTCAAGCTCAGAACTCTGAAACTAAACAAAAATTATCCATAGTTTACAAAAGATTTCACAGAATTCACTACTGCTACTAATGGAAACTTGCAAAGACTTAGATATTTGTTTCGCTAAGCAAATACCAGTTTATATGTGGATGTGAGAAGTTTATTAGCACAGTAATTTTTTCATAATTATCCCAGAATGAAGTATTGTACAAAGGTGACTCAACCTCAATATTTTGCCTTTTATTTTAATTTTTCTGACAATATTTTTATCTAATGAAAAGCTTTACCCCCTTAAGCAGTTAAAATTGTATTAACATAATTCAGTTTTACATTAATGATTCAAGATCATTGTTATGAGACTCCTCAGTGACTCTAGGAGAAAAAAAAATGGGCTAAATTTTTTAGTTAAGTTAATCAGTCAGTGTTTATTGTAAAATTATTTAATCAATATTTAGGAGAAATATGAATTCCAGTTTGTTACTGAAAATTTAGAATTTAAAATGTCTTCTAAATCACCAAGTGAAAAATTTATGTAGACTAAAAATGAAAAAGAAACACCAAGAAAGCATAAAGACTCAGTTAAAAATGAGGTTTTTTTAATTATTTGCTTACAAAAAAGTCTTTTTTTTTTTTCTGTACATAAAATTTACAAAATAAATGCCAACAACTGAACTACTATATTAAATCAAAGACCCTAGGACTAGGTCAAAAGCAAAATCCAAATATAAGTTGTTTCACCTTAAAGCAGAGTAAATGTTTCAATTTAAATGTTCAGAAAATACTAAACAATAGCAATTTGCTAGGATAGAACAAAAATTACATATTATTTTATTTAAAAATAACTTTTTGACTACTCTCCACACCCTGCCTGTTGCAGCCACCAAGCTGTTTTCTGTACCTATGAGCTTTTTTTTTTTTTTTTCCATAAAAATGAGATCATATGCTATTTGTTTTTCTCTGACTTATTGCAATTAGCAAAATGCCTTTGAGGTCCATATACATTGTCACAAACAGTAAAATTAAATATAACTTGTTTAAACAATCACAACATATTGTACCTTAAAGGGATAAAAAGAAATATATATATATATATATATATATATATATCTCCTATCCTGGGCTTCCCTGGTGGCTCAGAGGTTAAAGCATCTGCCTGGAATGCAGGAGACTCGGGTTCGATCCCTGGGTTGGGAAGATCCCCTGGAGAAGGAAATGGCAACCCACTCGAGTACTCTTGCCTGGAGAATCCCATGGAAGGAGGAGCCTGGTAGGCTACAGTCCATGGGGTCGCAAAGAGTCGGACACGACTGAGCGACTTCACACACACACATATATATATCCTATAAACCATTATTAATGACATGAACAACAAAAGTGGACAAAAGTAAAAACAGAGATTTCATGAAAGAATTAACAGCTTTTGTCATTAAATATTTTAAAAGATGGTCAGCCTCATTAGTAATTCAGTTCAGTTCAGTTGCTCTGCCATGTCCGACCCTTTGTGATTTCATGGACTGCAACATGTCAGGCCTCCCTGTCTATCACCAACTCCTGGAGTTCACCCAAACTCATGTCCCCATCTTATCCTCTGTTGTCCCTTTCTCCACCTGCCTTTAATCTTTCCCAACATCAGGGTCTTTTCAAATGAGTCAGCTTTTCGTATCAGGTAGCCAAAGTAATGGAGTTTCAGTTTTAACATCAGTCCTTTCAATGACTATTCAGGACTGATTTCCTTTAGGATGGACTGGTTGGATCTCCTTGCACTCCAAGGGACTCTCAAGAGTCTTCTCCAACACCACATTTCAAAAGCATCAATTCTGCGATGAACATTGGGGTACACGTGACTCTTTCAATTCTGGTTTCCTTGGTGTGTATGCTCAGGAGTGGGATTGCTGGGAACATGTGTATACCTGTGGTGGATTCATGTTGATGTATGGCAAAACCAATACAATATTGTAAAATAATTAACCTCCAATTAAAATAAATAAATTTATATTTTTAAAAAGTGAAAAAAATGCATCAATTCTTTGGCGCTTAGCTTTCTTCACAATCCAACTCTCACATCCATACATGACTATTGCAAAAACCATAGCCTCAACTAGACGGACCTTTGTTGGCAAAGTAATGTCTCTGCTTTTGAATATGCTGTCTAGGTTGGTCATACCTTTCCTTTCAAGGAGTAAGTGTCTTAATTTCATGGCTGATGTTACCAACTGCAGTGATTCTGGAACCCCAAAATTAAAGTCTGCCACTGTTTCCACTGTTTCTCCATCTATTTGCCATGAAGTGATTTAACCAGATACCGTGATCTTAGTTTTCTGAATGTTGAGCTTTAAGCCAACTTTTTCACGCTCCTCTTGCACTCTCATCAAGAAGCTCTTTAGTTCTTAATGTTCTGCCATAAAGGTGGTGTCATCTGCATATCTGAGTTTATTGATATTTCTCCGGGCAATCTTGGTTCCAGCTTATGCTTCTTCCAGTCCAGCGTTTCTCATGAGGTACTCTGCATATAAGTTAAATAAGCAGGGTGACAATGTACAGCTTTGATGTACTCCTTTTCTTATTTGGAACCAGTCTGTTCCACGTCCAATTCTAACTGTTACTTCCTGACCTGCATACAGGTTTCTCAAGAGGTAGCTCAAGTGGTCTAGTATTCCCATCTCTTTCAGAATTTTCCAGTTTATTGTGATTCACACAGTCAAAGGCTTTGACATAGTCAATAAAGCAGAAATAGATGTTTTTCTGGAACTCTCTTGCTTTTTTGATGATCCAACAGATGTTGGCAATTTGATCTCTGGTTTTCTGCCTTTTCTAAATCCAGCTTGAACATCTGGAAGTTCACAGTTCATGTATTGCTGAAGCCTGGCTTGGAGAATTTTGAATATTACTTTACATGTGAGATAAGTGCAATTGTGTGGTAGTTGAGCATTCTTTGGCATTGCCTTTCTTTGGGATTGGAATGAAAACTGACCTTCTCCAGTCCTGTGGCTACTGCTGAGTTAGTAATTAAGAGATTACAAACCAGGAATGCTATGAAATATGGTTTAGACATTATCTTAATAGACAAGAATCAAGAAATATTGCCTTCCAAGTGACGGATTGAGTCGAGACAAAATAAATTTATTTAGGTTTGTGGTCATACAGCTACTTTGGAATAACCTGATCACCTAAAAATTAACTATCCAAAACTCAGAACGAAGGTTATTGTTTTAGATATACACCCCAAAAAAACTCTTCCAACATGAGGAACTCTGTCCATAAGCGGCTGAGACAAAAGTTTTCTAATAACAAACACCTGGAGAGGATGAAGTAACCACTGAACTGGAGAATGGTTTAACACACTGTCTGCCACCTTGTCACCCAAAGAATATAATAACAGCAGTCAAATTGAATTAACCAATAAAAATAGGGATCATCTCATGAATATAATATTGAATTAAAAGAGTAAACAATAAAATATTTTAGAGAAATCATACCCACTAGGAAATCAATTATCTAGAAAAGAAATGGAATAATGAGCACATCAGGCAAGCAGTTAACTTGAATGGAGAGGGGCAGAGAGTAGGACAGTGCAGAACAACATACGCTGACATCAGGTATTGTTAGTGTTCCAGTTTCAACGATGGGTGATAATTATACTGATATTTATTAGTAAAATTTTTTTACATGATAATAAATAACTGTAAATTTCCCTTAGCTTTGGTGAAGGGAATGCCCCCTGGAGTGCCCCCATTGGTTAAATTTTAGCAGGTGGGTGAGCAGGTTTTAATGTAAGTCCATGCTATAATTCCAATCTCCCTAAACCTTTCAAATAGTTTTCTCCCCAGTGTACCATGGAAGTTCTGACATTTTAACTTCATCTTGTGTAAGCCATATTTGCTACAGGCTTCAGTCAACCAAAAAACTAACCTGTTGAGGGCCACTCTCATTTCCTCAAACTAACATTTAAACTCTCTCTGCTGTTTAGCCCCTGATGAAGAATTTGGTCTGTCCAACTTGGTGGTCTTTTCACCCTAATGTCCTACCTTAGGATCAACTTCTGCATTTGTTTTCCAGTTTACATTAATACTGTTGCCATTTAGTCACTAGATTATGCCTGACTCTTTGCAACACCATGAACTGTAGCTTACTAGATGCATCTGTCCATGGGATTTCCCAGGCAAGAATACTGGAGTGAGTTGCCATTTCCTTCTCCGACTGATTGGATCTCCTTGCAGTCCAAGGGACTCTCAAGAGTCTTCTCCAACACCACAGTTCAAAAGCATCAATTATAGGTGTCTGCAAGTAATAATTTAAATAACTGTTTTATGACTGCATGCCAACAACAATTAGTGTTCCCTAAACAAATCGAATCAATGCATTTAAATTTAATTACTCCTGAGAACTGGCAAATAATACAGAACTAATTAAGAGAATCCATGTTTAACTTTATTTTCTTCTGAAATTACTTGCATTCAGTATGCATAAATAATCGCTCTTCCAAAAGAAAAGGAATATTATGGAATAAAACTTATACCATGTTGAGGGCTCAACACCAGTCTCTGTTTTTGGACAGTTAAGCATCAGCAATATCATTAGCTAGGTCAGTTTTCATGGAGAGAAGTCCAGACTATAATGTCTATACATAACCTTCCTCGTGGTGCTCAGGGCCAATTTGTACAATGACCTACCAAGCAGACTGAGGACAGAGACTGGCTGATATCCAGAGAACATGTTATTTTGTTTACCCAGTTCTTGAGAGCCTCCTAGAAAATATATGCTCCTTGGTGAGCATAGACGTGGTACATTAAATATCTTCACACTCTTTTCTCATGCCAAGGGGTCTACCTACATAATTCTTCCTCACACTTTCTTGCCACCATTTTTCAGCCTGCTCTTTTGAAGTCTCTGACTTCCCAGTTCTAACCTACTAGCAACTATTCATGTATCAGCACAATGGGTAAGTATGTCTCATTTGAGGCAAAGTAAAGACAGTATATTGCTTGAAGTTCTGCCCACTTTGGGACTTCCCCATCATTACTATTCGTCACAGCCAAAACTCAGTGAGGCTGAAATTCTGCAACCATCCATCTGTCAGGCTGGTGCCAGAAAATCATGCAAAACATCTGTAAGTCAGGTTCAAGGTGTTTGCTCTTCAGTTAGTTGGCCCCAAGAAATCATCTTGAGAATACAGGTGAGGGTCAGGGGAAGAAAGGCAATGCAGGAGAAATTGTCAAAGGAATCTCTATTATGGCTCCTGCAATTTAACTGTGTTTTTTCAACCTTCTGTAACCTTGTTCCTTGTATACCCTTTCAATTTGGTGATTTGCTCTGAGTACCTAAGCTGAAGAGGTGCATGTAACACTGTTCCTGATAAGTAGCTCAAATTCCACAGTCATTTGGTATTCACTGATTAAGTATTCATTCCCTACGATGGCCCACTAGCAAAGCAGAAGCTGTTTCTCCACAAAAGGTAGATAATAATATCTTCACCAGAGGGCATGGATTTACTCTAAGATACAGATGTTCGTGCTGCTCTTCTGCTACAGAGGCTTGTAAGAAATTCCAAATAACATTTGTGTTTATAGACATTTCATGAACTAGTTCCTAAGTCTCAAGTAGAAAAGTAGTTGGAGTTGCAGCTGGACTTCCTGCAGAATTTTTTCTTTCTCAGTTTCTACTCAAATGGGGCAGTCATTTGTATTAATTACACATGGCTCACATTAGCACACAAAAATAAAAAAACACTTTTCAAAATCAGAAAGTTTCCTAAATTATTGTGCTTCTTTCATAGTGGTACATGTGCAAGTACATTGACTTTTTTTTTCCCACCAAAAGGAATATCAAGATACACTGCAGACTACTGAAACCTCAAAACTTTACTGATGTGGTAGGTTTATGGATTTATCTGGGGTGTATCTTGACTCACTTATGTCTGACTAAGGCATTTAAAGTATTTGAAGCTCCCAAACAATTTTGGTCCAAAGATCCTCATGTCAAAAATACAGTGACAATGTGACATTCCCATGTCAAGATGATCAAGGCTAGGACTATACTACATCAGAGAGCAGTACAATTAACATAACTCTGAGGCAAGACTACGGAGTTGTCCTTTTCATGTAAAAGTATGATTCTTAAGACCTTCATAAATTGGTACAGAAAGCAAAGTGATTTACAGGTCAACAGCTCCATACTAGATTCTAGGAACAAGGGTTGACTGACTTCAGGGAAGATACTACATCTGGAACAGCAGCTAAAATCAGAATCAATACTTTATAAAGATATTAATAATCCAAGATCCATTCCCCTCTGTATAAGCAAAGAGGCAAGTTAAAAAAATATGTGAACCCTTCAAGTCATTGGTGGTACTTCCAATTCCTCCAGGGATATGGCATCACTTATCTACATATGGACATCACGAGATGGTCAACACTGAAATCAGATTGATCATATTCTTTGCAGCCAAAGATGGAGAAGTTCTATACAGCCAGAAAATAAAACAAGAATAGGAGCTGACTGTGGCTCAGATCATGAAATCTTATTGGCAAATTCAGACTTAAATTGAAGAAAATAGGGAAAACCATTAGACCATTCAGGTATGACCTAAATCAAATCCCTTATGATTATACAGTGGAAAGGAGAAATAGATTTAAGGGACTAGATCTGATAAATAGAGTGTCTGATGAACTATGGACGGAGGTTCGTGGCACTGTACAAGAGACAGGGATCAAGACCATCCCCATGGAAAAGAAATGCAAAAAAGCAAAATGACTGTTTGGGGGGGCCTTACAAATAGCTCTGAAAAGAAGAGAAGTGAAAAGCAAAGGAGAAAAGGAAAGATATAGGCATCTGAATGCAGAGTTCCAAAGAATAGCAAGGAGAGATAAGAAAGCCTTCCTCAGTGATCAATGCAAAGAAATAGAGGAAAAGAACAGAATGGGAAAGACCAGAGATCTCTTCAAGAAAATTAGAAATATCAAGGGAACATTTCATGTAAAGATGGGCACAATAAAGGACAGAAATGGTATGGACTAACAGAAACACAAGATATTAAGAAGAGGTGGCAAGAATACACAGAAGAACTGTACAAAAAAGATCTTCATGACGAAGATAAATGCGATGGTATGATCACTCACCTAGAGCCAGATATCCTGGAATGTGAAGTCAAGTGGACCTTAGAAAGCATCACTAAGAACAAAACTAGGGGAGGTGATGGAATTCCAGTAGAGCTATTTCAAATCCTGAAAGATGATGCTATGAAAGTGCTGTACTCAATATGCCAGCAAATTTGGAAAATGCAGCAGTGGCCACAGGACTGGAAAGGGTCAGTTTTCATTCTAACCCCAAAGAAAGGCAATGCCAAAGAATGCTCAAACTATCACACAATTGCACTCATCTCACACACTAGTAAAGTAATGCTCAAAATTCTCCAAGCCAGGCTTCAGCAATACGTGAACCGTGAACTCCCTGATGTTGAAGCTGCTTTTAGAAAAGGCAGAGGAACCAGAGATCAAAATGGCAACATCCATTGGATCATCAAAAAACCAAGAGAGTTCCAGAAAAACATCTATTTCTGCTTTATTGCCTAAGCCAAAGCCTTTGACTGTGTGGATCACAATAAACTGTGGGAAATTCTTCAAGAGATGGGAATACCAGACCATCTGAGCTGCCTCTTGAGAAACCTATGTGCAGGTCAGCAAGGAACAGTTAGAACTGGACATGGAACAACAGACTAGTTCCAAATAGGAAAAGGAGTACGTCAAGGCTGTATATTGTCACCCTGCTTATTTAACTTACATGCAGAGTACATGAGAAATTCTGGGCTGGAAGAAGCACAAGATGGAATCAAGATTGCTGGGAAAAATATCAATAACCTCAGGTATGCAGATGACACCACCCACACAGCAGAAAGTAAAGAGGAACTAAAAAAGCCTCTTGTTGAAAGTGGAAGAGGAGAATGAAAAAGTTGGCTTAAAGCTCAACATTCAGAAAACGAAGATCATGGCATCTGGTTCCATCACTTCATGGGAAATAGATGGGGAAACAGTGGAAACAGTGTCAGACTTGATTTTTCTGGGCTCCAAAATCACTGCAGATGGTGACTGTAGCCATGAAATTAAAAGACACTTACTCCTTGGAAGGAAAGTTATGACCAACCTAGATAGCATATTGGAAAGCAGAGACATTACTTTGCCAACAAAGGTCCATCTAGTCAAGGCTATGGTTTTTCCAGTGGTCATGTATGGATGTGAGAGTTGGACTGTGAAGAAACTGAGTTCCAAAGAATTGATGCTTTTGAACTGTGGCGTTGGAGAAGACTCTTGAGAGTGCCTTGGACTGCAAGGAGATCCAACCAGTCCATTCTAAAGGAGATCAGTCCCGCGTGTTCTTTGGAAGGAATAATGCTAAAGCTGAAACTCTAGCACTCTGGCCACCTCATGTGAAGAGTTACTCATTGGAAAAGTGTCTGATGCTGGGAGGGATTGGAGGTAGGAGGAGAAGGGGATGACAGAGGATTAGATGGCTGCATAGCATCACTGACTCAATGGACGTGAGTTTGGGTGAACTCCTGGAGTTGGTGATGGACAGGGAGGCCTGGCATGCTGCAATTCATGGGGTTGCAAAGAGTCGGACACGACTGAGCAACTGAACTGAACTGATGCTTCAATCATTTGGTCAGTGGGGTATGTATTAAGGGCTTCCAAATGCCTCCCTCCCATTACAGCAGTCAAGTAGGAATTTTTTTATTCTCAAATCTGTCTTTTCTAACCAAAATTTAGGAACTGAGAAAGTAACCATAAATTACTATGAACTTACTGGGCCAACTATGGTCCAAACTTTAACCAATGCACTATTTATCACCTAACTTCCATTAGACTCTAATTTAATCAAGAAATTACAACATGCTTTGGGTTCTCAATGATTATTGTTAGGAAATTCCTAGTCCAATAATTTCCTACTGCAAGTTCTAGCTATTCTCTTCAACAGTGCTTACTCTATCAGTTTCTTTAGGGGGAGGCCTGAAGTAAGAGTTATAATATATACAATATAGGCTGATAGCAACATTTCAAGATCACTCCTCAAGAAACTCAAACCTTCCCCCTAAGAAAGGGGTTCTATATGTTGACCAATATTTGGACTTAATTAAGTCTTGAAAATGGAAGAGAGGCCATAGCTATTCATTATAAAGATGACTCAAGTAGGACCACTCTACAGTTCTGCAGTTTTACATGTTATATAAAGTAACATTTTTCTTGACTGCCCAACTACTTCATTCTTAGGGATACCATGGTATTTGAGACTTAACATCTAAGGAACACCTCTTCTTCATTCAGTTCAGTTCAGTCACCCAGTCACGTCTGACTCTCTGCGATCCCATGAATCGCAGCATGCCAGGCCTCCCTGTCCATCACCAACTCCCAGAGTTCACTCAGACTTGCGTCCAATCGAATCAGTGATGCCATCCAGCCATCTCATCCCCTGTCATCCCCTTCTCCTCCTGCCCACAATCCCTCCCAGCATCAGAGTCTTTTCCAGTGAGTCAGCTCTTCGCATGAGGTGGCCAAAGTACTGGAGTTTCAGCTTTAGCATCAATCCTTCCAAAGAAATCCCAGGGCTGATCTCCTTCAGAATGGACTGGTTGGATCTCCTTGCAGTCCAAGGGACTCTCAAGAGTCTTCTCCAACACCACAGTTCAAAAGCATCAATTCTTCGGCGCTCAGCCTTCTTCACAGTCCAACTCTCACATCCATACATGACCA
>SJXQ01010556.1:125669-144130 GCA_006408695.1 Aepyceros melampus | reverse complement strand
TGGGGGGCACATGTTCAGGAAAAACCAGGGAGAAATCTGATGACTCAAATTGCCCTGCCATCTGAGTTTGCCACATGACCCTGTCACAGGTGGGATCCCTCACGCTGGCCCCCGACAAATACTTATGGTGGATTCATGCTGTTGTATAGAAAAAACTGACACAATATTGTAAAACAATTATCCTCCAATTAAAAAAAATTAAAAAGATTCAAGTTCCCGAAAAAAAAATGTACTGTAATTGTCAGGTTAGATGTTCGGTCTGCATTTTGTCAACATGAATCGACTGAAGGTAAAATCTGATCCCTTGTAGTTTCTTTAGTAAAAGGTAGAACCATGGGGTTCACTACCCAAACTCCAGACACAAGAAAAGAGGTAATCCCTCCCAAAACCCCCCTTCCCGAATAATGCCAAATCAAGATGCTGATAAGAAGGGGGAAACAGACACTATGCAGACAAAGTAATGGTAGACTTCTATTAGCCTTTGGCAGTTTCCACCTTATTAGATGCATGCAGTAGAGTGTTAGCAGAGTGTCGTGCAGCTATCTGCAAGTTCAGACAGAGTAGGTGTTGGTCAGTATTCTACCACCTAGTTGCTGATTGTCAATAGCAAATCACATGACCTTTAGGAGCTCCGATGTTCTCATCTGTATAAAGAGGCTAGCGAACCTAACTTATTAAGTACACAGCCTAAATTTTACATGAGACAACTTATATTACAACATAGCATCTTAAGGTAGCTGCTATTAGTCCAAATCTCAGTTTTTAAAATGATGGTCCTAGTTGCAGCCTTCTGTAGAGCATTCCTTCATGCATGCTAGTAAAATAATCAAGAGCAAAGGATGTGAATCAAACAGACTTCTATTTACCATCAATATCAAATTACTTACCTCTCTAAATTCCCATTCTTTGAACATAAACTGAAAATAACAAATGCTTCAAAAACTTAATTCAAGGAAAAAATAAGAATTATGCATATAAAGCATTTAGTACAGAGTCTAACACTTAGAAGGCTTCCTGGGTAGGCAGTGGTGAAGAATCTGCCTGCCAATGCAAGAGACATGGGTTCGATCCCTGGGTCGGGAAGATCGCCTGGAATAGGAAAGGGCAACCCATTCCAATATTCTTGCCTGGGAAATCCCATGGACAGAGAAGCCTGGAAGGCTATATATAGACTACTGGATGACAAAGAGTCCGACATGATGGCGCATGCATGCACGTATGGACACTAACATGTAGAACATGTGCAAAGATGGCAACTATTCTCATTATTATTACATTATCATTATTATTACGTAAGAGATGTTCACTCAAGCTATACAACTTCCCGGAAATAGTGCTATATGAGAGTAGGAAAATTTGTATCAGTTCTACAATATGATTCTAAAGTGTAAAAATAAGCTTTATTTGATGTAGCACTGTGAAACAGCTTTAAATGGATAAAGATAACAATGACTGATTGCTCCTATTACTCTATTACGGTCTTATAAAATGTATTGCATGCCCACAGTGTACTATAGATAACAGAGTTGGTACTTGCCCATGGGGACTATTTGCCTACACTTAAGATCACAGACAAACTCTTACTCAATTATGGAATTTGTCTGGAACCTAATTATAACCCTGATCTTCTCCCCCACTACCTAATTCTTCCTAGATGCCTCAAAAGACTAATATAAAATAGAGTATGGGGAAAGGGCATATGCCCAAAGTGAAAGAATAATTAAAATGATGTCTTACCAGCCTCAGGAGTGCAAATTGCCACAAAAATCACTTTTATAAGACTACATTCACTCAGGGATTACGGCATAAAATCTACCAACAGCAAGGTGGGAGGCAGATCCTCTGGCTTCTGTAGAGATTTATTCTTTTCTAGGCACATTATTGATCCATTACTTCACATTTATTGAGCATCCACTATGCACAAAGCTAATTATTCAGGAAAGATATGCATCGCATTAGCCTCAATCCTTCAAACTGAAAGAATTAGGTGTACATTCATTATTCCATTCCTGTGTGCATCCACAGACTCAATGCGAATTTAATGGCATCTCCTAAGTGCCAGACCCTCTACTTAGGAAAGAGATATGAAGATAAATAAGAGAAAGTTACTCAGATGCCCAAAGTTTGATCCAATGTAACCTACTGCCTGTGAAACATATTTGCTTCTTGGCACCTGTGAGTTCTTCCTGTTGGGGTGGTGGGAGAGGATTCCGGGGATTGGGCTAAGGTTGCAGAGAATGGGGCAAAGAGTTAAGTCATGCCCAGGGACACTAAGCTCGGAGCTACCCTTCTCCTGGGGGAGAGCTGAGAGGACTGGAATCAGCAGCACACGTATCAGGGCAGAGGTGGCACCAACATGCATCAGTGGAACTGACCTTTGGAATTTAGAGAAATGCCCCTTGAACAAACAAACATTTCAGCAACTCTGGGAGAACGGGTTTCAGAAACCCGTTGTGCAAGAATTGACCTGGGGCAGTTGGTGTGGGATGGTTTTTTCTCCTGTACAGTCTCCACTCTTGTTCACAGACTGTCTGCAATTAAATGTGCATGTCTGGAAGTTAACGCTATCTTGTGCTGCTGGTTCTGGCTGCCCCAGCTCATGAACTGGTGATGGCCGAGGTTATTTGCAATGTCTATCCTCCCTTCATGGCTTCTAGGCGGTAATTCCAGCCAGTTCTGATAAACAAAGGACACAGGGAACTGGAACAGAGGTTGGAAATTGCTTGCTCTGTGCCAGTTACCAGGCTGCTGCAGGTCAGTGCCCTGAGCAGCTATAAGAACCCAGCATTGGGAAGGACAGTTTTCTCCAAGCTTGGCATTTGGTGGACAAAGTGGGGAGGGCCCAGGGTAGCACGAGTGACTTCTTAGAGATGAAAGGGACCCTGAAGGATCACTGAATGAGAAGGCAGGTGGGGAACAGGGCCGGAGAGTGGCCTCCTTTCCCTGGCTTTTCCTGCTTGTTATGGGTTTGTCAATATCTTCTCCAAAAGAAGGTCCCGAGACAAAGACTTGGGTGGGAGCACTTTACCTGTGATGTTGTCTCTCCATGCACAAATGAGAGAGTGAGACAGAGGGTCAGGGAGGGAGGAAATCCATTCCAAGGTGTGCTGTTGAGCAGCCCAGCTCTGCAGGAAGCTGGGGCTCCACCTGGTGCTGAAGGCCTGGCGAGGAACTGTGAGGAGGGAACCTACCTCATACCTGTGCCGCCGGAGAGTGTGGTGTGACTCATCCAGGAACCTCCATCCCCGTTAATCGGGTACTGCTTCCCAGGCCATCGAAACCCCCTCTCCACACTGCTGGCTTGCACTGGCGTGCAGGGGAGCAGGTACAGGTTGTGCTGAGAAAACCTGGAGCAGCGGGAAAGAGGCATGGGGGTTTTCTTTTTTAAATTAATTTTTATTGCAGAATAGTTGCACTACAATGTGTTAGTTTCTGCAGTAAGTACAGCAAAGTGAATCAGCAGGAAGTACAGATATTTATGCTGAGCCATGCTAAGTCCCCTCAGTCATGTCCAACTCTTTGCGACCCCATGGACTGCAGCCCGCCAGGCTCCTCTGTCCATGGGATTCTCCAGGCAAGAATGCTGGAGTGGGTTGCTGTGTCCTCCTCCAGGGAATCTTCCCAACCCAGGGGTCGAACTCACATCTCTCATGTCTCCTGCATTGGCGCGTTCTTTACCACTAGAGACACTTGGGAAGCCTATATATATATTTATATCCCCTTCCTTTTGGATTTCCTTCCCTCTTAAGTCTCTGCAGAGAATTGAGGAGAGTTTCTTGTTCCGTACAGTAGGTTCTCATTAATTATCTGTTTCATACATAGCAGTATATACATGTCAATCCCGATCTCCTGATTCATCCCACCCTCCTGGAGGGGCTTGAGGTGGAAAGTTCCCCACATTCTGGAAGCTGTCTATTGGCACCACAGGCAGACTCAGGCATGGACCATGCGGACAAGGGGTAGGGCATCAGCCGTGTCAGGAGCAGTCAACAGACATAGTGTTTGCATTTGAAGAGAAATCAATGAAGACACACCTAGAGAGAAGGAATCTCCTTTATGTGAAAGAGGAAGCCAAGACCTGAGGCCTTCAACATCAACAAAGATTCCAATAAGAGGTCACCCCATCACTTTCTTTGTGGCCCTCCACGGTTGCCTGAATTTTTAGAGATCTCAATCTTCATATCTGTGAAACGAAATCTGTAAGATCAGTTCCACCTTGCTGGCAGAAGTTTTAAGAGAACAAAATGAGAAAGTGCTTGTGCAGATATTTGCACAGAACCAAATGTTGACTCTTGGTAAAGAATCTAACTGCAATGCGGGAGGATCCCTGGGTTGGGAAGATCCCCTGGAGGAGGGCATGGCAGTCTACTCCAGTATTCTTGCCAGGAAAACCCCATGGATAGAGAAGCCCAATGGGCTGCAGTCCATGGGGTCACAAAGGGTCAGACACAACTGAAAAACTAACATGAAGAGTATTATATCCTGAATTTCTTTATTCCACCATTATTATCTGATGCCTGCATACTAGAGGTCAAGACCTGTGCTAAGCATTAAAGATAGCAAAGTGAATGAGACCAATAATGTTCTCATTCACAGACCTAGTAGTTTATTGAGGGATATAGGAAAAAAAAAAAAAAGGAAGTTTAATGAAGTGTAGTGACAGTGGGAGTGTAGCCACCATAAAGGAATAAATACAAGGTGCTATAGGAATGCAAATAGGAGCATAAAGGAGGCTTAAGAAATCAGTCCTGAATGTTCATTGGAAGGACTGATGTTGAAGCTGAAACTCCAATACTTTGGCCACCTGATGCAAAGAGATGACTCATTTGAAAAGACCCTGATGCTTGAAAGATTGAGGGCAAGAGGAGAAGGGGATGACAGAGGATGAGATGGTTGGATGGCATCACCTACTCAATGGACATGAGTTTGAGTAAACTCTGGGAGTTGGTGATGGACAGGGAGGCCTGGTGTGCTGCAGTCCATGGGGTTGCAAAAAGTCAGACATGACTGAGAGACTGAACTGAACTGAACTGACTAAAGGGAGCTCAAGAAAAGCTTCCTGGAGGATGTGATATCTAGGCAGAATCTTGGAGGAAAATAAAGGGTTAGTAGCCTGGTGATGGGGCTTCCCAGGTGGTCTAGTGGTTAAGACTCTGTGCTCCCAGTGCAGGGCACCTGGGTTTCATCCTTGGTCAGGAACTGGATCCCACATGCTGCAATGGAGATTAGAGACCCTGCCTGCCGCAACTCAGACCCTGTGCAGGCAACTAAATAAATAACTTTTTTTTTTTTAGTTAACCTGGTGAATGGGGAGACGAGTGTTTCAATAAGGGCTGATAGAGAGCCATGGGAAGAGAGAGGGTGTGAAGGAGGTACAGGCCCAGCAGAGGTCTAAATGAATGAGGAATGACAGAGGATGTGAGCACAGTCCAGGAGGGCTGGAGTGAGAAGTTAGGGAGTGAGGGGTGGCAAAGGCAGGAATTAGAGGTCCCTGGGGTTCCAACAACAGGTCTTGGAGCTGTGTTAGGGGCTGTGGCTTCATCTGGAGGGAACAGGGACTCAAGGTTATGTTTTAGAGAGAGGAGGTGTGATCACGTTTGGCAGTACAGAAAGATCAGCCTGCCTGCTGGCAAAGGAAAAGCTGACCATGGATGTGACTGTCCTGGTCCTCGGGCTTTGCACCCAAGCCCCTACTGGAACTGGAGAAGCACAGACCACAGCCATCTCCTGCCAAGGGTCTCCTCCAACATCAGGCCCCATCCCCTCCACAGTCTTCTCACCAACCCAGATCTTTGCCTTTGCTGTATGAGCTCTTTTTTTTTTTTTTAATTATGGTACAATACACACATCATGTTTACAGCCTTAACCATTTTTAAGTGTATATTGTTGTATAACGATCACCACCATCAATCCATCGATCTCTTTTCATCTCGCAAAACTGAAACTCTCTGCAGAAAGTCTCCTACATACAACTGAGTTCTGTGCTGAGAGCACGTTGGTACAGAAGTCCAACCTGTTGATAAAGCCAACAATTTAGCCCAGGTACCCAACTAATATAATCGGCTATATAGTACTATACTGTGATAAGTTTTAATACTTTTCACACAAATAATACATGAACACAAAGAATAAATAATTTTAATCTTACCATACATTTCCTTCACCAGGACGGCAGTACAGGACAACAGCTGGCATAGAGCTGGCATCAAATGAATAGGCAAGAAGAGTTATGGACTTGAGGAGGGGAAAGGAGATGGGAGATGGTAGAGCTGACGGACTGTCAGCAAGAGGAGGGCAAGCTGCAATCTCACTCATGCCCAGTGTTGACGGAAAGCGTGTTCGCACCTTCAGAAGTTCGCAACTTGAAGGTTTGCATGCAGGGGACTTACTGTACCTATTAAACAATAGCTCCCCATTTCCTTCCCCCCTCCCCAGGTCTTTCTGTCTTTATGACTTCTTTAGTTACCCATATGGGTGAAATCATCCAGTATTTGTTTTTTCATGACTGACTTATGCTGTAGCGTTTGTCAAACTTCCCTTCCTTAGAAAGGCTGAGTACACAGACCACATTTTGATTATCCCTTTATCTATTCGTCAGTTCAAGGACAGCTTTTGCACTCAGCTTTGGTGGCTGAGAAAGGTGCCACTGTGAACATGGGTGAGTCCCTGCTGTCAATTCTGAAACTGTGATCTCTTGCCATTCGTCATTTTTGACCAGTTTCCACATGGAAATGCACATCTTTTCTCCTTTACTGGAGCATATGGAGGCTCTTGCAGTAGACAGAGTTCTCTTTCTGTTGGGAGTATTCATCAAAACCCCCGTCAATCCTGTTTTCCCAGCAGGCATGTAGAATAAGGAGAGTGTAGATGGCACGTGGCTCCACTTCTAGTCCTTCCACTTATTAACTGTGTAGAACTAAGCAAGTCATCTTACTCTTTAAGTCTCAGCTTCGTAGTCACTCAGTCCTCTCCAGCTCTTTATGACCACATGGACTGAAGCCTGTCTGGCTCCTCAGTCTGTGGAATTCTCCTGGCAAGAATATTGGAGTGAGTAGCCATTCCATTCTCCAGGGGAGCTTCCAGACCCAGGGATCGAACCCAGGTCTCCTGCATTGCAGGCAGATTCTTTACCGTCTGAGCCACCAGAGAAGGCCGAGCCACCAGGGAAGTCTTAGCTTATTGTTCTTTAAAATAAGGAGGCTGTAACCACAGGACTGGAAAAGGTCAGTTTTCATTCCAATCCCAAAGAAAGGCAATGCCAAAGAATGCTCAAACTACCACACAATTACACTCATCTCACATGTTAGTAAAGCAATGCTCAAAATTCTCCAAGCCAGGCTTCAGCAGTACATGAACCGTGAACTTCCAGATGTTCAAGCTAGTTTTAGAAAAGGCAGAAAACCAGAGATTAAATTGCCAACATCTGCTGGATCATGGAAAAAGCAAGAGAGTTCCAGAAAAACATCTATTTCTGCTTTATTGACTATGCCAAAGCCTTTGACTGTGTGGATCACAATCAACTGTGGAAAATTCTGAAAGAGATGGGAATAACAGACCACCTGACCTGCCTCTTGAGAAACCTGTATACAGGTCAGGAAGCAACAGTTAGAACTGGACATGGAACAACAGACTGGTTCCAAACAGGAAAAGGAGTACGTCAAGGCTGCATATTGTCACCCTGCTTATTTAACTTCTATGCAGAAACGCTGGGCTGGATGAAGCAAAAGGGAATCAAGATTGCCGGGAGAAATATCAATAACCTCAGATATGAAGATGACACAACCCTTATGGCAGAAAGTTAGGAAGAAGTAAAGGGCCTTTTGATGAAAGTAAAAGAGGAGACTGAGAAAGTTGGCTTAAAGCTCAACATTCAGAAAACTAAGACCGTGGCATCTGGTCCCATCACTTCATGGGAAATAGATGGGGAAACAGTGGTTGACTTTTTTTTGGTGGGGGGGCTCCAAAATCACTGCAGATGTGACTGCAGTCATTAAATTAAAAGAGGTTTACTCCTTGGAAGGAAAGTTATGACCAAACTAGACAGCATATTAAAAAGCAGAGACATTACTTTGCCAACAAAGATCTGTCTAGTCAAGGCTATGGTTTTTTTCTGTGGTCATGTATGGATGTGAGAGTTGGACTGTGAAGAAAGCTGAGTGCTGAAGAATTGATGCTTTGAACTGTGGTGTTGGAGAAGACTCTTGAGAGTCCCTTGGACTGCAAGGAGATCCAACCAGTCCATCCTAAAGGAAATCAGTCCTGAATGTTCATTGGAAGGACTGATGCTGAAGCTGAAACTCCAATACTTTGGCCACCTGATGCGAAGAGCTGACTCATTTGAAAAGACCCTGGTGCTGGGAAAGATTGAAGGCAGGAGGAGGAGGGGACAACAGAGGATGAGATGGCTGGATGGCATCACCAACTCAATGGACATGAGTTTGGGTGGACTCCGGGAGTTGGTGATGGACAAGGAGGCCTGGCGTGCTGCGGTTCATGGGGTCGCAAAGAATCGGACACGACTGAGTGACTGACCTGAACTGAACTGCTCTGAGGAACTAAGTGTGATGGGCTTCCATCTTGGGGCTTCCCAGGTGGTGCTAGTGATAGAGGATCCTCCTTCCAATACAGGAGACATAAGAGAGATGAGTTCCATCCCCAGGTCAGGGAGATTCCCTGGAGGAGGGCATGGCAACCCACTCCATTATTCTTGTCTGGAGCATCCCATGGACAGAGGAGGCTGGTAGCCTGCAGTCCATACCATAGCACTACTCAGAGTCAGACGTGACTGAGTGGCTTAGCAGGCAGCACAGGTACACAACAGTAATTATACAATGTGTTCATAACCAGCGTAGTTTAGGAACTCAACACCTAAACAGTGATGTTAAAAAAAAAAGTGGCTATTCATCTTACAGGTGTTTAGTGAGATATTTTGAATTCACAAGTGTAGGAGTCAGCAAGGGAACAAGTGAGGTGGCTGGAACATCAGGACTGAGCCAACTGGGGGCATCTTGACCCCCCTGACCGGGGGCAGAGATACCATGGCTGGGAAAGGGGCTCCACCCACCTTACTGCAGGCACAACCCAGATCTAGGTGACTCAGGACTCACATGGCACCTTGCCACACAGGCTCCCAAAGTCATCTCATTAGTTTGGGACACATATTTGGGCTGGAGAGGAAGAGACACAGAAGGTGACCTTCCCATAGTCCTGCCTTAGTCCAGTAAAGCCTGGGGAGGGTTTTTCAGAGATCCTGGCACATTTCTATACAGAATTTTTAGCCAAGACACATTCCCCTTTCCCATAACCCACAAAACTGTCTTCTAACACTCCCCAGAAGCTCAATCTTATATTCCTATCAAAACTTTCCCTTGCAATTTGGCAAATGGCTTGAATCTTTCATGGAATGAGGCACAATCCAAACACTAGCATTTAGCCATAGTACTTGGTTGTCAGAATATAAAATACATGATTTTATTTGGAGATGGGCATCCTGCAAACTCGATGTTGTAACAGTTTAAAAATACTTTCAGGCTCTAGAAAACATTAGTCTACTTTCTGTCAGTGTTTGATGGAACCAGAAATCACCATCACACAACCAAAATGTGTGGGTAATGAACTTTCTCAAAAGGTTAGCAAATCTTAGTCTCTAAGGTAAGAAACAAACCAAGGGGAGCTTTGTTCAACTCTTGGGAAATAACTTTGCAAGGCGGAAACATGTGGCCACTTTGTCACTCCAACTTCAACATTAAAAAAAAAAAATTAAAAAAAGACATCAAAACCACAGCCCTCAGATCCAGAAGTCAGTGTACCAGAAACTGCAACAGGTCGTTAGAGTGTTTAGTCCAAGGCGTATTTTCTTCAAAGTTTCGAGAGCAAGCAGTCTCCAAAACAAAGATCAAAGGTTTCTGCAAATGAAGGCATTTGTCTGCAGCCACTTACTTCCTTTTAGAAAGTGCAAATAGCAGGTGACTCAGCCTGGTGAGTCTTCCACCAGAGTGCCTTTCGCTTCAGGAAGGGCCAGCTATCTCTGATATTCGTTCAGGGAAGCATGGGGCTTTCCGTTCCCAGACCTCAGTAGAGACACTTAGAAAGGGAAAATGAATGTCAGATATCTTCCTGAAGTCTCAAAAAGGAAAATGCCTCGTTCCCTCAAAATTCCTTCTTCTGAGCACAGAATTGTAATATATTGCTGCAATATACAACAAGCAATGAAGCATGTCATAGTTCCAGGCTCTGAAAAAGAGCAAGGTAAGGAAGAACAAAGAGTGGTGAGACTTAGAAACGATTCTCTCCTCCCACAATTCCAGATGAGGCTTCTTCTAGTAATAGATTTGACAAGTCATATGTTAGAGAGTTTATGATATCCCCTAGGTTGTAGCCTGTGGTTGAAAGATTAATCAGCTGATCTAAGAAAGAAATGAGAAATTTTACTGGAGCCAAATTTGAGGATTATAACCCAGGGAGAGCATTTCAGAAGGCTCTGAGAACTGTTCTGCCCATTATGTAAGTGTTTTGAGACAGAAAGCTGTACATCAAACAATGTATTATTGACGGTTCATATAATATAGACCTAAGCATCGTGGTGGTGGGTCACGTGACCCCCTCCTTACAAGCTCAAGAAGGAATGTTATCTTTAAGGAGTTGTCTTGTTGATACCAGGAGAATGTTGCTCTTTATGATGGACCAAATATTTCTGCCAAAAGGTGATGCCTAATATGGATACATGACGTGCAGTAGGGTGAGAGAGGAGGCCAAAGGGCAGAGATCTTTTTTTATGTTTGACTTCCACTTGTTTTGCCATAAGATATGAATTTTGTCTCACAGGCCTTTTTTAGATGCTTGTCATACGTGTATATATTGTGTGAATGTGTAGGCAACTAGGGCAGGACCTGGATTAGAATACTGGACAGTGTCCTAAAGTCAAAGGTCATGAACCTGTGAGTCAGATCCCTCTCTGTTCAAATCCCACCATGCAATCAGCTGCTCTGAGGCTCAGCTGTCTCATCTGGTATTGTTTTCCTCATATTTCAGATAGTAACACTAAAAACAAAAACATCCAGCACACTGTTTAACTCACAGTTAGCTGAAGTAAGGGGATGAAATAAGAGAAGTGCATGAAATTATACATAAAATGGCTGACAGGTGGGCACTACTCAATACGTGAAGATGTTCTTGGTATTACTAGTAGCAGCACAGCCTCCCTGGGCTTGCTGATCTATAGTATAATTCGTTGCGATCTTTTAGCTTTTTTATTTTTCAACAGTTCTTTATTGAATTGATTTGGCTGTTTCAGGTCTTGTAGCAGCATGCGGGATCTTCCGTTGCAGCATGTCGAGTCTCTAGTTGTGGCCCTCAAGTTCAGTAGTTGGGGCTTAGTTGCCACGAGCTAAGTTGCCCCGTGGCATGTGGGATCTTAGTTCCCTGACCAAGGATCCAATCTGCATCCCCTGCTTTGCAAGGCAGAGTCTTAACCACTGGACCCCCAGGGACATTCCATCTCTTCAGTTTTATAATGTGATTACTCTTGGTCAGCAGTAGAGTACCAGAATCTGGAAGTTATCTCCCAGACTCCTCTGAGAGCTCTCTCTAGGACAATATGTATCAGAATAACACAAGATTAAGAATGATTTCTGTTGTGCACATCCCAGACCATCATTAAAGTTCAAAGTGACAGGTTCAAAAGTAACAGTGAGAAAGCAGGGTTTCTAGAAATGAAAAGCTAGATAATCAGCAGTTTAATGGTTCAACTCGACGTTTGAAGTCAGCTATCTTATGTATTAAATTATTTTGCCATTCATCTGGCCATATGTATTTATTAAGTACCTAATACATGTTGGGCTCTGTGTAAATAATGATGCATGAAGGAGACGTTTCCCCTAATAAATGGGACTGACATTTTAAAAAGAAAGGAGACACAGAGTTGCCCATTGTGTGGTACACAATGAAGATACAGGTTTTGTAGTTCATTCATCAGATCAGAGATGGCATCTCTGAGGAAGGTGTGGTGAAGCGGATATTGGAGAACTAAGTGGGAGTTAGTGGGCAAAGGAAAGAGGGGAAAGCATTCCAGACCCAGGAACCCACATCCTGAGGACCTCAAGGAAGGAAAAGACATGAGAACCTGAAAGAAGACGGGAGTGCCATGAGAATAGCAGCCTTGCTGCGAATCTGGGGAGAGGAGGAGAGGCTGGGGGGTCAGCAAAGGCAAAGCACGTGCGTGGTGCTCTGGCGGCCGGGAGGGAACGTAATGCAGAGGTGAGTCGACTTGGTGCTGGGACAATGGCGCCTCACTGGCCAAGGGGTTCCCGACTTCGGGCATGTTTGAAAAAGCAGTGTGTCTTTCAGACTCCTGAACAAAGTCCAGAACAGGGGAGGACTGACCGACTGCTCACTGACAGAAAGGAAAATGAAAACACATCCATCCTTAAAGGAGCAAGGAGCCTGACTACTTCCTGGAAATATAACTGGGAAAAAATACTCTTTGCGAAATGGAAGCCCCAATCTATGCTCTAGAAAAAATGGGAGAAAAAGCTGGCATAAATATTGGTCCCATAAAGATGTACTAAGATCCTGATTTAAGTAGATAGCTAAAGTGAAAGTGAAGTCCTTCAGTCATGTCCGACTCTTTGCAACCTCATGAATTTTAGCCCCCAGGCTCCTCAGTCCATGGGATTCTCCAGGCAAGGATACTGGAGCGGGTTGCCATTTCCTTCTCCCAGGGATCTTCCCGACCCAGGGATCGAACCCAGGTCTCCCACATTGTGGGCAGACACTTTACCATCTGAGCTACCTTTGGCCCCAAAAGGTAGCTAAAGCTGATAACTAAACCAACTGTTGTTTGGAAGTATTTTTCTCCCAGCATGAATATGCAGATACACACACACATCTCAGCTAAATAAATAGAAACACACAAAAATTACAAACCACTCAAGAAAATAATCTGTCCTGAGGGGGAATCTGCTTAAAAAGTAATACTAGGAATAAATTTTCAAGAGTTACAACAGAAAAACCATAAAGCATGCTTAAAATCATTAAAGATTTAAAGATATAATAAAATTATAATAAAGGGCAACATTTTAAAAATGTTTTCTGAAAGAAAAACAAAACTAATTTTAAGAAACAAAAATATAATCAGCAAAATTAGATGTCCAAAATTTTGGTTAAACATCATGTTGAACACACTTAAATAAAGAATCTTGAACACAAATGACTAAAGAATCAGTGAGCTGAAAAAATAGTCTGCAGCAATTACTACAGGAAATAATAACTCAGTGGGATATGGAAAAGTAAAGATTGAATGTCATGGCGGGTAGAATAAAAGTAGTTGTATCTAATAAGAACTCCAGAAGAAAAAAATAAGGGGAAAAACTGAGTAAAAACATTTGTGTTCAGTTATGTGTAACTCTTTGTGACCCCATGGACTATAACCTGCCAAGCTCCTCTGTCCATGGAATTTTCTAGGCAAGAAGACTGGAGTGGGTTGCCATGCCCTCCTCCAGGGGATCTTCCCTACCCAGGGACTGAACATGCATCTCCTATGTCTTCTGCATTAACAGGAAGATTTTTTTACCACTGAGCCACCTGAGAGGCCCTAAATCAACTATACTCTATCATAAAATAAAAATAAAAGTTGAAAAAAAAAAGAATAAGTTGGAGATGAGGAAGTAAAGTCAGCAAGAAAACACACTTAAATGTTTGTGTGTTTTTTAATGAGGCTGCAGGAGGTTGAGAACTAGAAAAGTTCCTTTACAATTTAACATTCACATTTTCCTTCTTCTGAATAAAGACTAATGTGCCCAGTAATGTGATAAAATTACCCACCACAACATATTCTTAAACATGCATATCAAACTCTGGTTCTTACCGCAGGCACCTACTGATTGTACATTGTAAGTCCTCTTCAGTAAATGCTTTTTATTGAGCCATTTACAATCTGGTATTAAAGCATAATCAACCAAATCAAACTGTATTAATTCGGAAAATGCCTAACAGGTGTTCCTTTAGTTACAGCATTGATTTCCTGGGTGTTGCATTAGGAAAAGAAAGTTGGTGGCCTTCATGTCACTCTGCATGCATGTGTACTGAGTTACCCCAGTTACGTCTGACTCTTTGTGACCCTAGAGGTGTGTAGCCCACCAGGCTCCTAGTCTAAGGGATTCTCCAGGCAAGAATACTGGATGGGTTTCCATACCCTCCTTCAAGGGATCTTGCCGACCGAGGGATCTTACATCTCCTGCATTGGCAGAGGGATTCTTTACCACTAGCCCCACCTGGGAAGCCCTCTTTTCACTCTGCTCCTGCTGCCAAGCGCTTAGTTGTGTCCGACTCTGTGCAACCCCATAGACAACAGCCCACCAGGCTTCTCCATCCCTGGGATTCTCCAGGCAAGAATACTGGAGTGGGTTGCCATTTCACTCTACTTGGTAGCAAAACAGATGAGAAAGTTTGCACAAATTGAGCTTTGAAAAAGCTTCCTTTGAAAAGTCTGGGATGTTTGCTGACTCTAGGCATTTCTCTCTCTACTCACATGCTCAGCTAATATTTCTCTCCAACCAGCTCCTCCTAACCTTGGACACCCTTCCCCTTGCTGAGAATTCCACAAAGCAAAATTTCCTTTTCAAACATAACCCAGGGCTTCTGAAAAGGTCCCTACCGCTTACAGTAGCTGTCAGGTCCTCACAGTGATGCCATTTGCCTTCTTGGGGGTATTCCACGGTCCCTGAAGCCAGTCTGCGCAAAACAAAGACACCTTCTTGCTTCTCTTTTTCACTTGTAGATTCATGATTATTTGAAAATGAACTGGGTTGAAAACACTTGGATTGGACATGCTTCCTGCTTTTAACTGTTCCTGTCACATTTGGTTAATTTCCTGGAACCAGATTGTGTGGGTGCACCAGATGATTCTGGCTTTATTGTTGGTTCCTCTCTCAACTTACAAAAAAGGTGCACAAAAGGAGAGTCGCCGGTTAAGTTCTCCTTGGGGCAAAATGAGGACTGCAGCCTGAGAGACAACACCGCAGATAGCTCTGAGAAACGGCTCCAAAGAGACAGGGGGAAAGGATAGTATATACGTGATTTTGGTGAAGGGAAAGTACATGCAATCAAGCACATGTTTTGCTAGAAAGTTTCTGCTCTTCTCATGAGGCTTCCTATTAGTCACAACAAACAGTCGTCACTGTGAAGGATTTTAATGCTTTTCTAGATATGAGGAGATACAAGGATTGGGCTCATAAAATCAGCTCCTGAAAATATCTGACTATCTAAAGGCCTGTTCTGCCCGTTTTCCCCAGAGCACAGAGTGCCTCCTTTCTACTTTCCACCCTGAATTGCTTCAGGGGTGTTGAAGGTCAGCAACTTCACAGGCACCTGATTGAATTCTTGTGGAGGTAGAAGGCAAACGCCTACAGCAAGTGCCAACTTTCTAATTAGAGTCTTTCCGCAAATTGTATAGAGGATACCTCTGCCCTAGCTTTCCATGTCAGGTGTGCTTTGGTACATACTCTCACTGCTAGGATATCTTTAAATTAATCAATATTCTATTTAGTCTCTCTTCTTGATGTTTGACCTCTATGCGAATGAAAAAGCAACAGTTATAATTGGACATGGGACAATGGACTGGTTCAAAACTGAGAAAGGAGTGCATCAAGGCTGTATATTGTCACCCTGCTTATTTAACTTACATACAGAGTACATCATACAAAATGACAAGCTGGGTCAATCATAAGCTGAAATCAAGACTGTTGGGAGAAATATAAAAAACCTCGGATATGCAGATGACACCACCCTTATGGCAGAAAGCCAAGAGAACTAAAGATCCTCTTGAATGAAGCTGAAAGAGGAGAGTGAAAAAGCGGCTTAAAAGTCAACATTCAAAAAACTAAGATCATGGCATCCAGTACCATCATTTCATAGCAAACAGAAGGGGAAAAGGAAACAGTGACAGATTTTGTTTTCTTGGTTCTAAAATCACCAAGAATCAACTGTGGATAGCTACTGCAGCCATAAAATTAAAAGACTCTCTCCTTGGAAGGAAAGCTCTGACAAACCTAGACAGCATATTAAAAAGCAGAGATATCACTTTGCCGACAGAGGTCCGTATAGTCAAAGCTATGATTTTTCCAGTAATCATATATGGATGCGAGAGTTGGATCACAAAGAAGGCTGAGCACTGAAGAATTGATGCTTTTGAACTGTGATGTTGGAGAAGACTCTTGAGACTCCCTTGGACAGCAAGGAGATCCAACCTGTCCATCCTAAAGGAAATCAACCCTGAATATTCACTGGAAGAACTGATGCTGAATCTTTGGCCACCTGATGCAAAAAGCCGACTCATTGGAAAAGACCCTGATGCTGGAAAGATTGAAGGCGGGAGGGGGAGAAGGGGAGGCAGAGGGTGAGATGGTTGGATGGCCTCACCGACTTATGGACATGAATTTGAGCAAGCTGCAGGAGACAGCAAAGGACAGGGAAGCCTGGTGCAGCTCAGCAAGGAGCTGAATGTGAGTTAGCAAATAAACAGCAATTCAGTGATGGAAAGACTTCCAGTTGTGAAAATACTCCTTGGGAAACCAGGGTTCAACCCCTGGGTTGGGAAGCTCCTCTGGAGTAGGGAATGGCAACCCACTCTAATATTCTTGCCTGGAGAATTCCATGGACAGAGAAGCCTGGAGGGCTACAGTCCATGGGGTCACAAAGAGTTGGACATAACTGAGTGACTAACACACTCACAGACATTCCTGAGGTATCTAATGTCATCCTTAAATTACTTGAATTGCTCTCTTGACTAATGATTTATCCAAAGAAACTTTGCTAGGAATCAATATGTTATTATTATTTCCCTCTGCAAGTTATTGGCACCCTTATTCTGAATCTTAAATTTATGTTCTCCTGTTTGGATTTTTTTGGGGGCCGGGGGGGGGGAATGTTCTTGATCACTGCCTCCTGTACAATGTCACGAACCTCTGTCCATATTTCTTCAGGCACTCTGTCTATCAGATCGAATCCCTTAAATCTATTTCTCACTTCCACTGTATGATCATAAGGGATTGGTCATACCTGAATGGTCTAGTGGTTTTCCTTACTTTCTTCAATTTAAGTCTGAATTTTGCAATAAGGAGTTCATGATCTGAGCCACAGTCAACTCCAGGTCTTGTTTTTGCTGCCTGTATAGAACTTCTCCATCTTCAGCTGCAAAGAATATAATCCATCTGATTTTGGTATTGACCATCTGGTGACATCCACTTGTAGAGTGTTCTCTTGTGTTTTTGGAAGAGGGTGTTTGCTATGACCAGTGTGTTACCTTGGAAAAACCCTGTTAGCCTTTTCCCTGCTTCATTTTGTACTCCAATGCCAAATTTGCCTGTTAGTCCAGGTGCCCTTAACTTCCTACTTTTGCATTCCAGGTCCCTAGTGTGAAGAGGACATCTTTTTGGGGTGCTAGTTCTAGGAGATCTTGTAGGTCTTCATAGAACTGTTCAACTTCATCTTCTTCAACGTTACTGGTCAGGGTATAGACTAGGATTACTATGATACTGAATTGTTTGCCTTGGAAATGAATGGAGATCATTCTTTCATTTTTGAGGTTGCATCCAAATACTGCATTTCAGACTCTTTTGTTTACTGTGATGGCTACTCTGTCTCCACAATAGTAGATACAATGGTCATCTGAGTGAAATTCACCCATTCCCGTCCATTTTAGTTCACTGATTCCTAAAATGTCGACGTTCATTCTTGCCAACTCCTGTTTGACCACTCCCAATTTACCTTGATTCATGTGAATGTGAAAAGGCAAAATGGTTGTCTGAGGAGGCCTTACAAATAGCTGAGAAAAGCAGAGAAGCTTAAGGCAAAGGAGAAAAGGAAAGATTTATCCATTTGAATGCAGAGTTTCAAAAAATAGCAAGGAGAGACAAGAAAGCCTTCCTCAGTCATGAATGCAAAGAAATAGAGGAAAACAATAGAATAGGAAAGACTGAGATCTCTTCAGGAAAATTAGAGATACCAAGGGGACATTTCACACAAGGATGGGCTCAATAATGAACAGAAATTGTATGAATCTAGACTGCAGCCATGAAATTAAAAGATGCTTACTCCTTGGAAGAAAAGTTATGACCAACCTAGATAGTATATTCAAAAGCAGAGACATTACTTTGCCAACTAAGGTCTGTCTAGTCAAGGCTCTGGTTTTTCCTGTGGTCATATATGGATGTGAGAGTTGGACTGTGAAGAAGGCTGAGCACAGAAGAATTGATGCTTTTGAACTGTGGTGTTGGAGAAGACTCTTGAGAGTCCCTTGGACTGCAAGGAGATCCAACCAGTCCATTCTGAGGGAGATCAACCCTGGGATTTCTTTGTAAGGAATGATGCTAAAACTGAAGCTCCAGTACTTTGGCCACCCATGCAAAGAGTTGACTCATTGGAAAAGACTCTGATGCTGGGAGGGATTGGGGGCAGGAGGAGAA
>SJXQ01010556.1:0-125661 GCA_006408695.1 Aepyceros melampus | reverse complement strand
GCTTTTGAACTGTGGTGTTGGAGAAGACTCTTGAGAGTCCCTTGGACTGCAAGGAGATCCAACCAGTCCATTCTGAGGGAGATCAACCCTGGGATTTCTTTGGAAGGAATGATGCTAAAACTGAAGCTCCAGTACTTTGGCCACCTCATGCGAAGAGTTGACTCATTGGAAAAGACCCTGATGCTGGGAGGGATTAGGGGCAGGAGGAGAAGGAGATGACCAAGGATGAGATGGCTGGATGGCATCATGGACTCAATGGACATGAGTCTGAGCGAACTCCGGGAGTTGGTGATGGACAGGGAAGCCTGGCGTGCTGCGATTCATGGGGTCGCAAAGAGTCAGACACGACTGAGCGACTGAACTGAACTGAACAGTTTGGCTTGCTTCGTTGGAAATCTCTTCCGTTTCAGTTCAGTTCAAGCCAGTCACTCAGTGGTGTCCGATCTTTGCAACCCCATGGACTGCAGCATGCCAGGCCTCCCTGTCCATCACCAACTCCCGGAGCTTGCTCAAACTCATGTCCATCGAGTTGGTGATGCCATCCAACCATCTCGTCCTCTGTCATCCCCTTCTCCTCCTGCCTTCAACATTTCCAGCATCAGGATCTTTTCCATGGAGTCAGTTCTTCACATCAGGTGGCCAAAGTATTGGAGATTCAGCTTCAAAATCAGTCCTTCCAATGAATTTTCAGGACTGATTTCCTTTAGGATGGACTAGTTGGATCTCCTTGCAGTCCAAGGGACTCTCAAGAGTCTTTTCCAGCACCACAGTTCAAAAGCATCAATTCTTTGATGTTCAGTTTTCTTTATGGTCCAACTCTCACATCCATACATGACCACTGGAATGACTACATGGCTCCTGTCTATACCTGTTTTGAATCGCCTTATGATTTTGACTACCAGAACTCCATTAAAGTGGCAACCAGTGAAGGCTATAATATTTGCAAAGATGTATTTATAAAAAGATTCCAGAGACTGGACCATGTGGTGGGAGCTAAGACTCCATTCTCCCAATGTAGGGGGTCCAGGTTCAAACTCCAGTCAGGGGACTATAAACAGAGTCTGCATGCAGCAACTAATGATCCCACATGCCACAACCAAAGCTCCTGCATGCTCTACCTATGACCCAGTGCAGACAAATACATAAAAATAAATATTTTTAAAAGAGTCCAAGTCAAAGAATGCCCAAGTGTGTCAACTCTGTAACTTCCTATATTGTCATTTCTCATCTCTACATGACATCTTCTTCCTTTGAGAACACAGAGTGTCTCTATAAAATATTGTCTTCATACCCAAAGAGAGTTATAGTGCTTGTACAGTTTTTTTGAAATTGTGTGTATTTCTTTTTCTCTTGTGTGTTGCAAACAGACTTCTGCTCTCACACTTTGTCCACTTTTTCCCAAGCACTTATGTTCCCTTGCCTAACCACTATACTCAATGCTGATGTCCAAAAAGAAATTTCAAAGTTTAATACAATGTATTACCTACTTTCAATAACTCATAGTCTACTTAGAGAGAGAGAGATGTGTAACAAATAGCTATAATGTATTACATTCTATAAGAGAATTTTGGTCAAAATGCATGGCTAACTTTGCCTCTAGGTGCCAAGAAAGGCAGTACTGAGATAGGAGTTAGCATCTGAGCTTGGTCTGAGGTCATATCACATAGTGGTTAATGGACTTAGAGTCAGCACAGGGTCTTCGTGACATCTCAGATCTATTATTAATAGCTGTGTGATGCTAGGTGAGTTTATTTCTTCTTTCTAAGCATCAGTTTCTTCACTGTCCAATTCCCTTAATGATATTTGACTCAGAAGGTTGTGGGAATTCAAAAATAGAATATATATGTAATGTATAGCACATTGCCTGGGACATACTAGACACTTAATAATAAATAGCTATAATAGGCTGATGTTCTGTTTTGTCCTAGGTAGGGTACCTTCCATGTGTCCTAGGTGGCACTAGTGGTAAAGAATCCACCTGCCAATGCAGGAGACATAAAACTAGGGTTTGATGCCTGGATCCTGAAGATCCTCTGGAGGAGGGCGTGGCAACCCACTCCAGTGTTCTTGCCTGGAGAATCCCATGGACAGAGGAGCCCGGAGGGCTACAATCTGTAGGGCCGCAAAGAGTCAGACACGACTGAAGCAACTTAACAAGGCACACACAGGACGCCTTTAGGATAGGTCTTTGCTAAAGGAATAGTATTTCCAGAGACAGAGTTCACACACATTTACAACATGCTGAAGAAAAAGCAGTAAGTGATACAGTAAATTTAGTGCATGGTCCAGAATGAGTTAAAATTTTACTGAACAATGTAAGTCAGTTCAGTTCAGTTCAGTCGCTCATTCGTGTCCGACTCTTAGCGACCCCATAATCGCAGCACGCCAGGCCTCCCTGTCCATCACCAACTCCCGGAGTTCACTCAGACTCAAGTCCATTGAGTCCGTGATGCCATCCAGCCATCTCATCCTCGGTCGTCCCCTTCTCCTCCTGCCCCCAATCCCTCCCAGCATCAGGGTCTTTTCCAATGACTCAACTCTTTGCATGAGGTGGCCAAAGTACTGGAGCTTCAGTTTTAGCATCATTCCTTCCAAAGAAATCCCAGGGTTGATCTCCTTCAGAATGGACTGGTTGGATCTCCTTGCAGTCCAAGGGACTCTCAAGAGTTTTCTCCAACACCACAGTTCAAAAGCATCAATTCTTTGGCGCTCAGCCCTCTTCACAGTCCAACTCTCACATCCATACATGACCACAGGAAAAACCATAGCCTTGACTAGACAGACCTTAGTTGGCAAAGTAATGTCTCTGCTTTTGAATATACTGTCTAGGTTGGTCATAACTTTTCTTCACTGTGGGCAGGAATCCCTCAGAAGAAATGGAGTAGCCATCATGGTCAACAAAAGAGTCCAAAATGCAGTACTTGGATGCAATCTCAAAAACGACAGAATGATCTCTCTTCGTTTCCAAGGCAAACCATTCAATATCACAGTTATCCAAGTCTATGCCCCAATCAGTAATGCTGAGGAAGCTGAAGTTGAATGGTTTTATGAAGACATAGAAGATCTTTTAGAACTAACACCCAAAAAAGATGTCCTTTTCATTATAGGGGACTGGAATGCAAAAGTAGGAAGTCAAGAAACACCTGGAGTAACAGGCAAATTTGGCCTTGGAATGCGGAATGAAGCAGGCCAAAGACTAATAGAGTTTTGCCAAGAAAATGCACTGGTCATAGCAAACACCCTCTTCCAACAACACAAGAGAAGACTCTACACATGGACATCACCAGATGGTCAACACCGAAATCAGATTGATTATATTCTTTGCAGCCAAAGATGGAGAAGCTCTATACAGTCAACAAAGACAAGACCGGGAGCTGACTGTGGCTCAGATCATGACTCCTGATTGCCAAATTCAGACTTAAATTGAAGAAAGTGGGCAACACCACTAGACCATTCAGGTATGACCTAAATCAAATCCCTTATGATTATACAGTGGAAGTGAGAAATAGATTTAAGGGCCTAGATCTGATAGATAGAGTGCCTGATGAACTATGGAATGAGGTTCGTGACATTGTACAGGAGACAGGGATCAAGACCATCCCCATGGCAAAGAACAATGTAAGTAGACACAGATAAAGTCTCCTTTAGCCTGCTGAGGAGTCAAAGTTGATTGTTTTATCTGAAACTTAAAATGTTATTTAATAGGAAAGCAGCTTAGTCTGCTTTGCATGCATTGGGCTGTAAGAGACAGATTACAAGGTAAAAGAGGAGATTTGTAGTCCAATTAGCCAGCGATGGACATTGTCTAAGCAAGAGATGGTAATGAGTTTCCAAATTAAGCCCCCAGAATTGGACAACAGGTGAGTGTGAGGTGTGAGAGTGATGGAATCCATAGTCTTTGAAAAGAACTTACACGCCTACGCATATGTGTGTACATGATATCCTCCACTTGGCCACCAAGAAATGAGTTCAGTTACACATACTCTGAATGGTATGTCTTTAGTCCAAACTATTGATACAGATTTCATTTAATTATCAGTCCTTTCACATTTGTTTTTCCACTTAATAACAATTTATTGACATTACTGGCAGAGGAATGCAAAAATAAGGTTTTGTTCACTCCTGTCTCCCAGAATTTTTTGCTGATAGTGAGAAAAGAGAGAAAATCCATTTTTCTAATGTTGCACCACAAAGATGTGTTAAGTCAGAAAAAGTCCAAGAGCTCAACCCTTGTTATTTTGAGATTTTACTAGTGTTTTTCCCTCCCCATCTTCCCAGCTCAGTGGATTAAAGGAAGTCCCTGTGCACATGACCTGCTGCACAGAAGGCTAAATTAGTTAGTTTTGGATGACCGTGAAAATGTCACAGAGCAGCTTGAGCTACATCCCATATTGCCAGGTCCTTCCCTAGACAGGCGCCACAGATAGCCATCACCTTCATTTTCTCCTCCTGATTCACTTCCCCTAAACATCATTGTGTGTGTGCCACTGCTAAGTCGCTTCAGTCACATCCCACTCTGCGCGACCCTATGGACTATAGCCCGCCAGTTTCCTCTGTCCATGGGATTCTCCAGGCAAGAATACTGGAGTGGGCTGCCATGTCCTCCTCCAGGGGATCTCCCCAACTCTGGGATCGAACTCTCATCTCTTATGCCTCCTGCATTGGCAGGTGGATTCTTAACCACTAGTGCCACCTGGGAAGCCCAAGACATCTCTCTGATCTCTTAAAAAAAAAGAAAAAGTAACTATAGGGACTTCCCTGGTAATCCAGCAATTAAGTATCTGATTTCCAGTGCAGGGGACACCTGTTTGATCCCTGGTCAGGGAACTAAGATTCCACATGCCACACTGCACCCCGGCATGCCACAGCTAGAGTCTATGAACACAACTAGAGGTAAGCCTGCATGCAACAACTACAACCTGCCACAGGCAAGAGTAAATATTTAATAAATTAATTAATCAAAGAAATAACCATATAGGTAATATCCAATTATGTAAGCCCTCCGCAATGGCAAGATGATGGTCCATGAAAGGGAAAAAGAAGAAAGCAATAGAATAGGAAAAAGACTAGAAATCACTTTATGAAAATTGGAGATATCAAGGAAATATTTCATGCAAGGATGGGCATGATGAAGAACAGGAACAATAAGAATCTAACAGAAGCAGAAGAGATTAAGAAAAGGTTGCAAGAATACACAGAAGAGCTATGAGAAAAAGTCTTCATGCTCCAGCTAACCGCAATGGTATGGTCACCCAGCTAGAGTTGGGCATCCTGAAGTGTGAAGTCAAGTGGGCCCTAGGAGGTATTATACAGACAAAGCTAGTTGATGTGATGGAATTCGAGCTGAGCTATTTTAAATCCTAAAAAATGATACTGTTAAATGCTACACTCAATACTTGAGCAAATTTGGAAAACTCAGCAGTGGCCACAGAACTGGAAAAGCCAGTTTTCATTCCAATCCCAAAGAAGGGCAATGCCAAAGAATGTTCAAACCATGGTACAATTACACTAATTTCACATGCTAGTAAGATTATACTCAAAATCCTTCAAGCCAGGCTTTAGCAGTATGTGAACCAAGAACTTCTAGATGTACAAGCTGGGTTTAGAAAAGGCAGAGGAACCAGAGATCAAATTGTCAACACTAGCTGGATCATAGGGAAAGCAAGGACATTTCAGGAAAAATTCTACTTCATTCACTATGCTAAAGCCTTTGACTGTGTGGATACAACCAAATGTGGAAAATTCTTAAAGACATGGCAATACCAGACCATCTTACCTGTCTCCTTAGAAACTTGTATGCAGGTCAAGAAGCAGCAGTTAGAACTGGACATGAAACAATTGACTGATTCAGAATTGGGAAAGGAGAAAGTCAAGGCTGTATATTTAATTTAATTTCTCATTTACTTTCTGTGTAGAGTATATCATGTGAAATGCCAGGTTGGATGAATCACAAGCTGGAATCAAGATTGCCAGGAGAAATATCAACAACCTGAGACATGAAGATGATACCACTCTAATGGCAGAAGGTGAAGAGGAACTATAGAGCCTCTTGATGAGAGTGGTAGAGGAGAGAAAAAGCTGGCTTGAAACCCAACACTCATGAAACAAGGATCATGGCATCCAGTCCCATCAGTTCATGGCAAATAGATGGGGGGAAAATGGAAGTAGTGGCAAATTTTATTTTCTTGGGTTCCAAAATCACTGCAGATGGTGACTACAGTCATAAAACTCAAATATGCTTTCTCCTTCCCTGGTGGCTCAGAGGTTAAAGCGTCTGCCTCCAATGCAGGAGACCCGGGTTCGATCCCTGGGTCGGGAAGATCCCCTGGAGAAGGAAATGGCAACCCACTCCAGTATTCTTGCTTGGAGAATCTCACGGACTGAGGAGCCTGGTGGGCTGCAGTCCATGGGGTCACAAAGAGTCGGACACGACTGAGTGACTTTACTTACGTATGCTTTCTCTTGGGAGAAAAGCTATGACAAACCTAGACAGTGACATCACTTTGCCAACAGAGGTCCTTATAGTCAAAGCTATGGTTTTCCCAGTAGTTATGTACAGATGAGAGCTGGACCATAAAGAAGGCTGAACGCCAAGGAATTGATGCTCTCGAATTATGGTGCTGTAGAAGATTCTTGAATATTCTCTGAAAGGACTGATGTTGAAGCTGAAGCTCCAATATTTTGGCCACCTGATGCCAAGAACTGATTTATTGGGAAAGACCCTGATGCTGGGAAAGATTGAAAGCAGGAGGAGAAGGGGACGACAGAGGATGAGATGGTTGGATGGGGTCACCTACTCGATGGACATGAGTTTGAGTAACTCTGGAAGTTGGTGATGAACAGGGAAGCTTGGTGTGCTGCAGTCCATGGGGTTGCAAAGACTCAGACACGACTGAGGGACTGAACTGAACTGAGAAGATTCTTGAGAGTCCCTTGAACAGCAAGGAGATCAAGCTAGTAAATCCTCTGGTCCAAACTGGGGATTTTTTGATGCAGAGAATTAGGAGGCAGAAAGCAAACCTATCTGATCTTTTTCAACACATGCAGCCAATATACAGGAAAAGAGGAAGAGCAGGAACACAGACAAACTTCTGCTTTTCTGAGAGAGGAAAATTGGGAAACACATAGTTGGCAGAGGTCTGCAGAAATTCCTAAATGCCAAGGGGAGAATATATTTAGAGGTCCCCTATCGGGGGAGTGTGGAATGTTTGGAATGTTCCTTGATTAGGTTCCAGGGAGTAGCTTAGGTTCCCTTGCCTTTGTCCTCTGTGGTCCTCTAGAAGTTTTGTTTTCATTATTCTCTCTGACTGATGATGAAAAAAGCTTAGGGAATTCCACCCTCTTTAGGGACTAAGAAGTTTTTTGGTTTTGGTTCCACTTCTTGCCCAGAAACTGCTGGATCATATAAGGGTTAATTTAAAGCAAAAAGATAGTTGAGGATTAACATATACACATTATTATACATTAAACCCTAGTCTTCCCTATGACTCAGGATACAGAATCCACCTGCAATGCAGGAGACCACCGGCCGTGCAGGACACTCAGGTTTGATCTCTGGATAGGGAAGATTCCCTGAAGAAGGAAATGGCAACCCACTCCAGTATTCTTGCCTGGAAAGTCCCATGGGCAGAGCAACCTGGCAGGCTGCAGGCCATGGGGTTACAGAAGACTCAGACCAGACTGAGTGACTGACAAACGATGGTAACAATATATAAATAAAACAGGTAATCAACAAGGACTTACTCTATAGTACAGGGAACTCCACTCAATATTCTGTAAAAATCTATATGGGAAAAGAATTTGAAAAAGGGTGGATAGATGTATGTGTATCACTGAATAACTTTGCTGTACACCTGAAACTAACATGACGTTGTAAATCACCTGTGGAAGTGAAAGTGTTAGTCACTCGGTCAGATGCTGCAACCCCATGAACTGTAGCCCGCCGAATTCCTCTGTCCATGGGATTCTCCAGGCAAGGATACTGGAGTGGGTAGCCTTTCCCTTCTCCAATATAAAATTTAAAATAAACAAAAAAACTTGGAGAAGGAAATGGTAACCCACTCCAGTGTTCTTGCCTGGAGAATCCCAGGGACGGGGGAGCCTGGTGGGCTGCCGTCTCTGGGGTCGCACAGAGTCGGACACGACTGAAGTGACTTAGCAGCAGCAGCAGCAGTAAAGGCATCACATATTGGTTTCTATGACTGATTTTAGTGTGAAAATGAAAACTAGATTCTTATTGAAAAATGATATTGTAGGATTACTCTTGCTTTTTAACATCAAAAATATGAAGTGGTAAATGTTATTTGCATTTCAGTTTCTAATACAATCATTTAGATACTGTTTCTAGGTCTTCTGTTACATTAATATGTATATGAATGAATATATCCATCCCCATAGAGCTTTAATATTCTATAGTCTCTAGGAAATGTTAGTTTTTTCTTTTAAATTTCTTGACATCATAGAAATATTTATGCTTTATGCACCAAATTAAAATGAAGACTCCAAGGATCTAATGTAAATGTATATTTAACATCATCTTGTGCTTTATTATTAAGTGTTGCAGAATGAGGAAAACAGTTTTTATCTTGGGAGTTTTCAGCTTTAATAGGAGATAGCATAAGCTCATACATACCTATAATGTATAGGTTTTATAAGAATAAGAGTTCAGGGATAAGGAAAAATTACGTGATTAGAAAAGGAATATCAAAATGGGTCTTGAAACATTAACAGAAATTCTTTTCAACTAAATAGTGAAAACATTAAAACAGTTACTGTTTACTGAAAAAAGAAACAATAAATAAACAAAAAAACTGAATAGACACAGTCTCCTTTAGTCCAAGCAGATGAGTCTCTTGACCATAAAATTCAAACAAAAATCACTTTAAAGCTTTGTCAACTGAGTTTTTAACTTTCAGAACCGTGCTAGGCTCCATTAAATAGGGAGTGTCTGGCGGCATCTATATGTACCTGTCATCAATAGATAAATATTAAAGAAACTGCAGTGTTTTTTCCCTTGAACAAATGTCAGGATGCTTTTATCTATATTAAATATAATATTCTTATATGTCTTTCTGAATGAATATTATGCTGGGACTATCTTTTTATTCAAATGGATATCAAAATTTCTCTTTATGTGTATATTTTACTTTATTTACTCTGACTGTGCTTCCAAATTGTATGTCTGGTTTCATTTATTATCTCTTCCCTTTTCAAAAAGTGTGTTGGGATTGGCTTCAGATAAGTATCATCACTCCTTGTTGTTCTACCAATAACCCCTGATGGGCCTTATCTGGCCCTCAATGTCCCATCAACGACAAGAGGCCGTGACAGCACCTGAAACTCATGTGAAGGGGCCTTCTTTTCCATGACACAGATTTATCATTGATTTCTTGAGAGAAGTGGCATTTCCAACTGATCTTGGGGAACCAGATGATCTGAAAGAATGGGTACGAAAGGAATTCTGTCATCTCTCAGAGATGCAGGGTCACTGCCGGGAGAAATATCAATAACCTCAGATATGCAGATGAACCACCCTTATGGCAGAAAGTGAGGAGGAGCTAAAAAGCCTCTTGTTGAAAGTGAAAGAGGAGAGTGAAAAAGTTGGCTTAAAGCTCAACATTCAGAAAACAAAGATCATGGCATCTGGCCCCATCACTTCATGGGAAATAGATGGGGAAACAGTAGAAACAGTGTCAGACTTTGTTTTTTTGGACTCCAAAATCACTGCAGATGGTGACTGCAGCCATGAAATTAAAAGACGCTTACTCCTTGGAAGAAAAGTTATGACCAACCTAGATAGTATATTCAAAAGCAGAGACATTACTTTGCCGACTAAGGTCCGTCTAGTCAAGGCTATGGTTTTTCCTGTGGTCATGTATGGATGTGAGAGTTGGACTGTGAAGAAGGCTGAGCGCAGAAGAATTGATGCTTTTGAACTGTGGTGTTGGAGAAGACTCTTGAGAGTCCCTTGGACTGCAAGGAGATCCAACCAGTCCATTCTGAAGAAGATCAACCCTGGGATTTCTTTGGAAGGAATGATGCTAAAACTGAAGCTCCAGTACTTTGGGCACCTTATGCGAAGAGTTGACTCATTGGAAAAGACCCTGATGCTGGGAGGGATTGGGGGCAGGAGGAGAAGGGGACGACCGAGGATGAGATGGCTGGATGGCATCACGGACTCGATGGACGTGGGTCTGAGTGAACTCCGGGAGTTGGTGATGGACAGGGAGGCCTGGCGTGCTGCGATTCATGGGGTCGCAAAGAGTCGGACACGACTGAGCGACTGAACTGAACTGAATAATATGGGCTATCACTATAATAATAATGATTTTTCAAGTTTATCTCTTTTGAAATTCATAAATGGGAGACAAACTTTTATGAATGCACCTGTCTCTCTTCCAGGCTTTGGGAATAAATTGGTAAAAATAAAAAAGTCTCTGTCTTCATTGTGGAGCTTAAGCTCTGACGGGAGAATACAAGCTGTCAACATCTAGATAAGGAAAAAAAATCATATGCAAATGTATACTGTTTGTTGTTGGTTTTACTTTTTAAAAGCCTTATGGATTTCAGAATAATTCTTGGAAAGTTGATAGTGGTAGAGGGGAATCTTGTGTGGGACTCAAAAATACAAGAGAGCCTGTGAAACTAATACAGTTAAACTGAAGTATGATGGTGACTGTTTCTTACTGGTGATGCCATCCCTCATTTCTTCTTGAATGCAGACCTTCACTAAGATCTGCTACATGGTAAATGAAACTTTACGACACCTTAATATGGGGCTTCCCTGGTGGCTCAGACGATAGAGAATCCACCTGCGATGCAAGAGACCTGAGTTCCATCCCTGGGTTGGGAAGATGACTTGGAGAGGGAATGGCAACCCACTCCAGTATTCTTGCCTGGAGATTCCCATGGACAGAGGAGTCTAGCGGGCTTCAGTCCACGGGGTCCCAAGTCAGACACAACTGAGCACCTAGGCACACACAAGCACACCTTAATCCATCCCCAGGTTTTGCAACTGTGTGAGATGTATTCTTCAAAAAAGTTTCTGTTTACTGACATGCATCTGTTTGATCCATAAAATCTGTATTGTTTGAATTCTTCTTGAAGTAGATTATTATATATTTCATTCTGAAATTTGCTTTTTTCCCCAACTAAACAATATACTTTACAGATATATGTTAACTGTAGATAGCGTTTGATAGCAATTCCCACATTGATGGACACCAGATTTTTCTAATATTTCCTTACAACAATAAATCTGCAAATGATATTGCTGCATATGTTATCAGAACACTGCAAATAATTCTATTGAAAGTGAAATTGGTGAGACTTAAGATATACATTTTTTTCTTTTAATACTGTTAGATTTTCAATAAAAAGGCCATGCCAACGTTCCGCCTATGGCAACCAGTTTCTATGGATCTGCCAATATGTTCTGTTGGTTTGGTCAAAAAGTCTGTTTGGGTTTTTCATAACATCTTATGGGAAAACTCAAACAAAATTTTTAGCCAAACCAATTTTATCAAACTTCATGTGTTGCTATACTGTTGGATGGAAAATGTTCATTTCTATTTTCATTTGCATTTTGTCTTGATTATTAGAGAGGCTAAACTTTTTTTTTTTTAGGTTTTTATGTGTTTAATGACCATTTATGTTTTTTCTCTTTTTGAATTTCTTCTTAATATAGATTGCTAGTTTTCCTATGAATTGCACATTGTTTATTTGATTTTTGTATTTGTAAGAAAATAATTTTTATTACAGTTCTATAACCAATATTTCCTATAGTCTATGACTTAAACAATTCTCTTATTTTTGTCTTGTGTTTTATCTTAAAAAATTTGAAGTTTTATTTCATTATATCAATTGCTTTATGTACCCAATTTAAGGACAGCCATGCCTTATGTTGGTAAATATATTATTTCACATTTTTTCTTGTATTTGCATATTTTCTTACATGAAGGCCTAAAATCCATATAAAATGTATTTCTGTGAATGTTGAAAACTACTGATTAATATTTTCCCAGATGTGTAACTAGTTTTTACAATACCATCTAATGTGTTAGAATTTCTCTTCAATATAAAGACAGCATTTATCATGTAAGAAATTCCCTTGTATACATAAATGCTGCTTCTGGACTCTCTGATATTTTTTTCTATTGTCCTATTTGTCAGAGAAGGCAATGGCACCCCACTCCAGTACTCTTGCCTGGAAAGTCCCATGGATGGAGGAGCCTGGTGGGCTGCAGTCCGTGGGGTCGCTAAAAGTCAGCACGACTGAGCGACTTCACTTTCGCTTTTTACTTTCATGCTCTGGAAAAGGCAATGGCAACCCACTCCAGTGTTATGTAAGAAATTCCCTTGTATACATAAATGCTGCTTCTGGACTCTCTGATATTTTTTTCTATTGTCCTATTTGTCAGAGAAGGCAATGGCACCCCACTCCAGTACTCTTGCCTGGAAAGTCCCATGGATGGAGGAGCCTGGTGGGCTGCAGTCCGTGGGGTCGCTAAAAGTCAGCACGACTGAGCGACTTCACTTTCGCTTTTTACTTTCATGCTCTGGAAAAGGCAATGGCAACCCACTCCAGTGTTCTTGCCTAGAGAATCCCAGGGACAGAGGAGCCTAGTGGGCTGCCATCTATGGGGTTGCACAGAGTCGGATACAACTGTAGCAACTTAGCAGCAGTAGCAGTCCTATTTATGTTTATTTGTTCAACTGACACACTGCTTTGATATTTAAAAGCTTATAATACATCATGATATTTGTTAGGACAAGAAATCCCCTCTCTCTCTCTCTCTTTTTTTTTTTTTCCCCAAAGCTGTCTTAGTTATCCTTACACATTTCACTTTCATTGGAATTTTAGAAATAGTGTTCCAAATTCCATGAAAATTCCCCTTTTATTCATGATTTTTACCTCTCTTTGATCACAGTTGCCAAAGATTTATTCATATTATTAAACTTGAAAGTACATATCTTTACTGGATATGGAACTTCAAACCCAAATAACTTCTTTTTTAAATCTAATTATATTCTTATTTTTCCAGGCATTGTATCAAATTCCATTTTGAGTTTCTAATTCATGAGCTGAAACATTCTAATTGATATGAATTGAATTGAACATTTTAAAAAATGAATGTTTCATTTATCTTTAGGACTTTCATTTAGAGAACTCATATCTTGGATTGAAAATGAGGTTATCAGTTAGAACTCAGTTTTTGAAGTATAATGCATAGATTTTTAATAAATATGAATGAAAGTTTGTGTATATACACACACATACATCTTTCTTAACCCTGTCCACTGAGAGTTTCTTAGAACAGTTACATTGCCAATTAGCACATTGAGCTCCAGATCTTGGACTTTAAGTACTGCTTACTAATAAAAACATTAAGTCCCCTTATGTTGCTTTGGGTGTGCAGTCTCTCAGTCATGTTTGACTCTTTGCAGCCTCATGGACTGCAGCCCATCGGGTTCCTTCTGTCTATGGCATTTTCCAGGCAAGAATATTGGAGTGGGTTGCTGTTCCCTTCTCCAGGGGATCTTCCTGATCCAGAGATCAAAGCAGCACCTCTTGCATCTCCTGCATTGACAGGTGGATTCTGTACCACTGGGCCACCTGAGAAGCCCCTAAGGCCCCTTGGAACCTGTTCAAGCAGGCTCCTGTGTCCTTCTAATACATCCCGTTATTCTTTGAGCACTTCCTTACTTTTTGGTATAAAAATATATTCCAAACTTATCTTTAATAAGTTTGGTATTTTATACTGTGAAATGGAATCTCCTGCCATATCAGAGAATGAGGATGTAACAGACATCAGAGATTTGGGGTCTCCGAAAATGAATGGAGCCTCCTCAAAGGGAAAACAGTACCTGTGATCTGGCAGATGCCACCCTCCCCCCACACCACCAGATTCCATGGTGATTGCTGAAGAGCTTGGGGTGGGGGAGTATGTGAGAAATCAAAAAACAGGATGCTGGCCCCAGATAGCTGAGACGCATATGAAAAGAATGACTTCAGTAATCCCAGACTCTTGTATTTTCCCATACATAGAAGAACACTAAATTCCTTAACTTGATATCTGGTTTTCCTTGCTTAAAATAATTTTTGATGTCCCTGGTGGCTCAGATGGTAATGAATCTGCCTGTAATGTGATAAAACCCAGTTTTGATACCTGGGCTGGGAGGACCCTCTATTGAATCAGCAACCCACTCCAGAATTCTGGCCTGGAGAATCCCATGGACAGAGGAGCCTGGCAGGCCACAATCATGAGGTTGAAAGAGAGTCAGACACGACTGGGTGTCTAACACTTGATGTTCAGACTGCCTGCCCCCTTTGTTGCAAACTTGTATATAGCCTGGGCTTCCCTGGTGGCTCAAATGGTAAAGAATCTGCCTGCAATGCAGGAGAAATGGATTCGATCTCTGGCTTGGGAAGATCCCCTGGAGGAGGGCATGGCAACCCACTCCAGTATTCTTGCCTGGAGAATCCCCATGGACAGAAGAGCCTGGTGGGCTACAGTCCATGGGGTCGCAAGGAATCGGACACAACTGAGCACACACGTATAACCGGACTCCCTCTCCCACCTCCTCAGAGCAGTCTTTCAGGGCTACCTAAGTCCTAAGATTTTCCCACTCAATAACACACTCTCTACTTTGAGGCTGTGACTAATTATTAAGTCGACAGTATCAAAAAGTAGAAAGTGCTCAAAGAATAATGGGATTATCAGAAGGATGCAGGAGCCTGTTTAAACAGATTCCAACCAAATCTGACATAATTTGGGTGTCAAATAATAATTTGATTTTGACACACAAAATGGGAAGTCACAAATCCGTATTAAATATGAATATTAATACGTACAGTGGTAATAAATAACCAAGAGGGAAAATCTTTTTTTTAACTGTTTATTTTTTTATTGGAGCATAGCTGATTAACAATGCTGTGATAGTTCCAGGTCTGTGGGAAAGTCCTTTTTAAAAGTAGAAAGGCAAATAACAAATACAGATAGCATGATAAAGTCAGAAAACCCCTATTTGACACCATGGTAATAATTGTTTTAGTCAAGAATCATCAGTGGATACTAAACCAGTGGGTGAAAATTTGATGAGAAACCTTAACAAAGTGAATGAAATTAGCATCACCATTAATGAGATAAGCAGATACCTCCTGATGGGTGTTCTGTCAATCTAAACATAGAGAGGCCCCAGAAAATTCCCAATTAAAGATTATTCTTCAAATAAATAGCCACTACTCTTCAAAACTATTAGAGTCATGAAAGACCATGAGAGGTAGGGACTATTTTGAATTATAGAGCATAAAGACCCAAGTAAACCAAAAGCGTTTCCTAGATCCAGTTTGAAAATTCTTAAAGAGATGGGAATACCAGACCACCTTACCTGCCTCCTGAGAAATCTATATGCAGGTTAAGAAACAACAGTTAGAATCGGACATGGAACAACGAAGTGGTTCCAAATTGGGAAAGTAGTATATCAAGGCTGTATATTGTCACCCTGATTATTTAACTTATATGCAGTGTAAATCATGTGAAATGCCTGGCTGGATGAATAAAAGCTGGAATCAAGATTGCCGGGAGAAATGTTAATAACCTCAGATATACAGAGGACACCACCCTTATGGCAGAAAGTGAAGAAGAACTGAAGAGCCTCTTGATGAAAGTGAAAGAGGAGAGTGAAAAAGCTGGCTTAAAACTCAACATTCAGAAAACTAAAATCATGGCATCTGGTCCCATCACTTCATGGCAAATAGATGGGGAAACAATGGAAGCAGTGACAGATTTTATTTTTCTTGGTTGCAAAATCACTGCAGATGGTGACCCTGAAATTAAAAGGCACTTGTTCCTTGGAAGAAAAACTATGACCAACCTAGACATCATATTAAAAAGCAGAGGCATTACTTTACCGACAAAGGTCTGTCTAGTCAAAGTTATGGTTTTTTTCAGTAGTCATGTATGGATGTGAGAGTTGGACCATAAAGAAAGCTGAGCTCTGAAGAACTGATGTTTTTGAACTGTGGTGCTGAAGAAGACTCTTGAGGGTCCCTTGGACTGCAAGGAGATCAAACCAGTCAATCCTAAAGAAAATCACTCCTGAATATTCTTTGGAAGGACTAATGGTGAAGCTGAAACTCCAATACTTTGGCCACCTGATGAGAAGAGCTGACTCATTTAAAAAGATCCTGATGCTGGGAAAGGTTGAAGGTGGGAAGAAAAGGGGGTAGCAGAGAATGAGATGGTTGGATGGCATCACAGACTTAATGGACATGAGTTTGAGCAAGCTCGTAGAGTTGGTGCTGACAGGGAAGCCTGGAGTGCTGCAGTCCATGGGGTCTCAAAGAGTCAGACACAACTGAGCGACTGAACTGAACGGAAATCAGAAACAACATTAATCGTGCCTTGACTCCTGGACCAGAGAAAAAGTATAAAATCCTTGTGCTATAAAGTAGTAAGACAAATGACAACACTTGCCAAAGGCCTGAAGATTACAGAACAGAGATACACTGATGTAAATTTTCTGATTTGGAAAACTGTACCTACTCTAGATTTGTAAGAGAATGCTCTTGTTTTTAGCAAATACAGCCTGAGGGAAAAGGGCACTGTTTTTGCAACTTACTCTCAAATGGCTGAAAAAAGAATTTACATACACACATTAAGAGGGAGAGAATGATAAAACATGGAGTAAGTATTATTTCCAAACAAAACAGATAAGACAAATTCCTTCAAAAATGCATTGTTGGTAAAGTATTGTGTAATCTCTCTGGGCACAGAAAGCAGAAGGATGCATGTTATAAATGTTCTGTCTTGAGCAAATTACTAGAATTACATGTTGTCCCATCCTCTGAAGGATGGAGTCAAGTGGGAACAACAGCCAGCTCTAGATGATACTATCTCTACAGTGCGTTGGCAGAACAAGAATATAGTTTGAACAAATGCATAGTTGGGGATTTATCAGCTGAAAGCAGGCAATGAACAAATGCCATGTAAATAGTTATTAATCTTGGTTCAGTTTACAACCAAGAAGGTCACTAACAGGGCAGGCAGACTTGCTTCAGAAAATTGAACCTGTCCAGGGACTTCCCTGGCACTTCAGGGGTTAAGACTCCCCCTTCCAATGCAGGTGGGTGAGGTCAGGGAACTAAGATCCTGAATGCCACAGGGTGTGACGAAAAAGTAAAACAAATGGACTGAACCTGTCCAAGTCCAGGGATCACTCACACAGACACCAGGTGGAACTTTACAGTGTGTTTTCCAAAACCCTTAGACACGGAACAAGATGAGACATCAGGCAAGTGCAATCTTTCCCGTTGTGAAACTGCAGACACAGAGAAAACATGAGATTTGCCTCATCTGAACTTCGGGTGACTGGTGGTGACATTAACGAATTATACTTTGAAAGAATAGGGCCTTGGTGAGTGGGTGATACCTTTATGAGAAGGTCAACAAGATGAATACTTTTCCCTGCTTCCAGTGACAAAAAATTTTTACATAAACAGGAAATGGAGTCGTTTGAGCTCCTCATTCCTAGGAATGTAGCATTAATTAAAGAAAGATGTTCAAGAGTTATTTTTCTCTTGGGCTCTGGGAAAGGAAGCTTATTTTAGATTCACCTCCGGTGACTTTTTATTGTCCATAAAGGGCTGTTAATATGAGGATCCATGTTTATGGAATCATTCATATTTCTTTTGAAGTCCTCTCACTTTCTTTGCCATGACAAGTTCGAAACAACTGAGTTCTTCAAATATATTAAAAAAATTTTTTTTATTCTATTTATTTACTGCGGTGCTGGGTTTTCTTTGCTGCACACGGGCTTTCACTAATTGTGGTGCCCGGGGTCTCCCCTCCACTGTGGTGCTTCACGGGGTTCTCACTGTGGTGGTTTCTTCTGTTGCAGAGCACAGGCTCCAGCATCAGGGGCTCGGTAGTTATGACCTTCGTTGCTTAATTGCTCTGCAGCACAGGGGACCTCCCTGGACCAGGGATCACATCCATGTCCCCTGCACTGGCAAGTGGCCTCTTAACTACTGGTCACCAGGGAACACCCACCCCCCCCAAAAAAGCCTGAGTTTTGATCTCTAAAGAAAGCTGAGAACTCTGTGGGAAGGAGCGTGCTGGGCCAGGGCAAAGCTCCTGCTCAGATTCTTTGCTGTGCATCCTCATGTTTCTTGCATTTATGTGCGACGGTTAGCTCAGGGCACCCTTTCATGCGTTCATTTATTCATTAACCTATATGTTCACCCAGCAGGGGTTCACAGAGCGGGTATGCGCTGGGTCCAGCACAGCTGTAAACGTTGACACATAAAGGGCTTGCAAGACCTTGTACTTTAGTGAACGTCTATATACACACACAGGAAAGCACCATGTCCCGTCCACTTGTTGCTCCTCAGTTTCCAAGTAAGTTATGCAGACTGTGCGTGCTCAGTCACTTCAGCCACGTCTAACTCTGTGACCTCAGAGACTGTAGCATGCGAGGCTCCTGTGTCCATGGAATTTTCCAGGCATGAATCCTGGAGTGGGTTGCCATTTCCTCTCCAGGGGATCTTCCCGACCCAGAGATGGAACCTGTGCCTCCTGCATCTCTGCATCGCAGGTGAATCCTCGACTACTGAGCCACTGGGGAAGCCCCTGTGCAGAATAAAAGGGGTCAAAATTCAGACGAGTTTCTTTCCTAAACCCACGTTATGGAAGGGGTAGAGAAGATGATAAGAGAGTGGGTGGGAAATGCTTGGAAAGGGCCCATTCAACTGGACCCTGAAAATAGGTGGAATTCAGAAAGTTAAAGTGAAAAGGCAATTGTGGGAAGAGATCAGATGAAGGACAGTGTGTTTAGGAAACAGTGATGGTGTTATTCTTGGGAGAGACTAGTGTGGGAAAAAGTGGGAAAATGCCTCGTCATGGCCGCAACGCTGGGCTCCCACTGGCCGTACCAAGAGTGTAACACAGCGTCCTTCCATCCCCTCTTTTTGCTTCTGCCTCACCTCCTTCCAGCCTTTTCTCCTTTCCAACAGAATCCTGTTGGTAGAATAAGATAAGACTTCATGTTACTATTCTAAAAATGTGGGAATTTAGCCTATAAAATGTATGGATGGTGATACATAAATTCCTAACATATCCTTCACTGTCTTTATCAGTTCCTGGATGATTTTATAACTGAAGAATCTCATTATTCTTTTTTAAAAAAAATTTTACTGGAGTATAGTTGATTTACAATGCTGTGTTATTTTCAGGGCTATAGCACAGTGAATCAGTTATAGATATACATGTCCACTCTTATTTTAGATTCTTTCCCCATATAGGCCGTTATTGAGGAGTCGAGTTCCCTGGGCTATACAGTAGGTTCTTATTAGTTTTCTTCATAATTTGAAATATACATGTATCCCAATGTTCACTGCAGTGCTATTCACAATAGCCAGGACACGGAAGCAATGTAAATGTCCATCAACAGAGGAATGGGTAAAGAATATGTACATATATACCATAGAATATTACTCAGCCAAAAATGGAACAAAAGAATGGCATTTGTAGCGACATGGATGGATCTAGAGATTATAATAATGAGTGAAGTAACTCAGATAGAAAAAGACAAATATCATGATATCACTTATATATGGAATCTAAAAGAATACAAATGAACTTATTTACAAAACAGAAGTAGAGTCACAGATATAGAAAACACACTTATGGTTACCAGGGGGTAAAAGGGGAGGAGGGATAAATTGGGAGGTTGAGATTGACATATACACCTGACTATAAACAAAATAGATCACTAATTAGTCCCATTATTCTTTTAAAGAGGTTTCTGGGGTCAGAGTGGGTTCATTTCAAGCAACAAAAGCAGTCACTAATTATATGTCAGGTGATATTACTCAGAAGTTGAGAAAATGTCCTCTCTCTCCTTTCTCTAAATCGGTAGAAATGTTGAAACTCAGCAGCTCTGGGCTCTTACTCAAGGGCATACGGTAAGCTGGGAAGAAAAGTCAGAAATAGGATTATGTGCGTGGCCGTTTGAACATTTATTTCCCAATGAATTCTTATGTCTTCTCGGTAAAGTCCAGAGAGTCCTGTTTTGTTTCATGATGAGACTGCCTGATGTTGTCAAAAGAGAACTCAGTGGCCAATTTGCAAAAAGTCATTTTGCAAATAGATAGGTTTTTTATTTTTAAATCCTATTTGCCAGTTATTGAGAGTATTTCAAAGTTTTGATATTGTTTCAGCCCTTATCTGGGGCTTCCCAGGTGGTGCAGTGGGAAAGAATCCCTCTGCCAGTGCAGGAGACCCAAGAGACATGAGTTCAATCCCTGAGTTGAGACGATCCCTTGAGGTAGGACATGGGAACCTGCTTCAGTGTGCTTGCCTGGAAAATTCCATGGACAGAAGAGCCTGGCAATAACAGTCTGTGGGGCTGCAAAGACTCAGACGCAACTGAATGACTAAGCATACACACGCGTGTGCATGCGTGCACACACACACACACACACACACACACTCACGTACAGCCCCTATCCAGCATTTGCCTCAACATCGTCTCTTGTTCCTGTTCCTGCCGTTTTATTTGTCAATGGAGAGCCTGTCCTTTTGTGCTTATTAGTCTCCTATTTTTGTGGATTTAAGTCCTGCCACTGCCTTCGATTCTGTACTTTCCTTAGCCCGAGAGGTTATTAGAAACTTTACACTTCTATAGAATCTGACACTATGCCATAACTTTGTCTGTGCTGGTGATTAAAGGAAAATCCCACTACCTTCGTAAAAAATTAATAGGCTGGAGTAGAAGAAAATGCAGGTGAGCATTGCTGGAAAGGATTGCGGAAGTCGGGGCAAGGGTTCAAGTTAAAGGAAAACTTTGAAAAATAGATTGTTGAATAGTTAACTGCTAAATTAACTATTAAATATTTAACTGTTAAATAATTAATTAAATTAGTTGCTAAATTTAACAAATTTAATAATTTGTTGAATAAGTTGATCGTTCACTTGGCTTCATTTTCAGGACCCTACTTTTAAGCAAATTGACCTGAGTAAGTGTAAAGCCATAAAGCTCCATGATGGAAATGTCGCCCTGAATGATGGCTTTCACCCCTCCTCAGTTATGAGGTCTTCATTTATTTTTCCAGTCCTCTAATAGAGACATATGGCTCAATGATACAAAGATGGTCTTCAAGGTCACTTCTGGAAAGGGGCATAGAATTTTCCTGTTAGTACTTACTATGCTTTCTTTTTGGAGTTTATTTTAAATATTGCAATTGAAAAATTATTTGAATTCTTGCAACTGCATGATACATTTCTCCTTTAACCATTTTTTAAAATTGCTGTTTGTTTCACAAAGCTTAATGTAAGCATAAAATCGAGTACCTTCGAGGTTACTCCTTGGACTGGACCAAGTGGGAAGAGGTGGGGATAGTTGGGTGTATTTATCTGAGCTGGGCCTTCTCAACAATGCAATGCCCTTATTCTCTTTCAGTAACTGTATCTCCCCTTTGTTTCTGAGCATCGTGGGCTGCAGCCCATGCCATCCCTTTTCTATAGAACAATTTGCTGCTGTTTTCAAATTTTACTTTACTGACACCCACGGTCCATAAATTAAACTTAATGAAGAAAAGAGTGGGCAGATAACTAAGTTCCTTTTTCTAAATACTTGGAACAGGCTGGCTATGGCAGCCTCCAGACTATTCATCACCAAACCCGGCAGGATTTTAATGTTACCCTTTCTGAGTAGACACGTATGGATTCCCAACTTGTAGACCTAGTCGTCGAGAAGACAGTCAGCAGGACAGTTGTGCACATGGTGAAGATACTCTTTGAGTTTTGTCAACAGTTATTTTTTATGTTATCAAACTTTTGTCAGCATCTTTTTATTTGAACCCTTTTTAAAATAAGCTTTTTATTTCAGGACAGTTTTAGAGTTACAAAATTATTATGATGGTAGTAGGTCCCATTGACTCCAACCTGTTTTCCATTTTGGTTATAATATTTTATTGATATGGTGTCTCTGTCACAATTAATGAGCTGATATTGATACATTGTTATTAATTACGGAAAATGTTTAATTCAGACATCCCCAGCTTTTCCCTCATCTCTTTTAACTATTTCAGGATGTCACGGTGGATATTCATTGTATTGAATAGTCCAGTCTCCAACAGACTGGGCTAATTCCTGGAAAGATGGTGGAGATCTTCACCATCTCATCACGTCATCACATGCCCTTCTCATCATGTCATGTCAAGTGTACAAACTACCATGTGAATATGATGCTGATGTTAAATTAATCTTGGTCAACTGGACTTCCCTCCTAGCTCAGATGGTAAAGCATCCACCTGCAATGCAGGAGACCCAGGTTCAATCAATGGATCAGGAAAACCCCCTGGAGAAGGAAATGCCAACCCACTCCAGTATTCTTGCCTGGAAAATTCCACGGACAGAGGACCCTGGCAGGCTAAGCCATGCAGTGGCAAAGAGTTGGACACGACTGAGTGACTAACACACACATAAGTAGTGGATGCCAGTTTCTTTGTTCTAAAGTTATTCTTTTTCTCTTCCAGGTTTATCGAGAAACAGTTGACATATATCCCTGCGTAAAGTTCCAGTGTACAGAGTGATGGCTTGATTTGCATATATTATTAAATGTTGTCTCGGTAGGCTTAGTTAGCATCCATTGTCTCATGTAAGTACAGTAAAAAGGAAAGAGAAGACTTTTCTCTCCGTGTTATAGAACTTCAGGATCTAGTCTCTTAACAGCTTTTCTACATATCATTCAGGAGTGTTAACAGTAGTTATCAAGGGGTATATTACGCCCTTAGTACTTATCTTACAGCTGGAAATTTGTAGTTTTTGACCACCTTCTCCAACCCTCCCATTCTTCACTATCCCTACACCTCTGGTAATCCCAAATCTGATATCTTTTTCTATGTTTTTGTTTAAGATTCACATAAAAGTCCTAACATACCAATATTCATCTCTGTCCATTTGATTTATTTCATTTAGCATGATCTTCTCAAGTTTCATTTGCATTGTCACAAGCAGTAGGATTTTCTCATTTTTCTATGACTGAAAAATATTACATTACATATTCTTTATCCAGTCATTCATTGATGGACACTTAGATTATTTCTGTGTCTTAGCTATTGTGGCAAATATGAGGGTCCACATATCTTTTCCAGTCAGTGTTTTTCTTTCCTTTGGATATATTCCCAGAAGCAGAATTGCTGGATCATATGCTAGCTCTATTTTTAATTTGTTAAGGAACACCCATGCTGCCTTACACAGTGGCTTCAACAACTTACATCCCCACCAACAGTGTACAAGGACTCTCTTTTCTCCATATCCATGTCAGCATTTATTATCTCTTGTGTTTTAGATAATGGTCATTCTAACAATCAGGAGGTGATATCTTATTGTGGTTTAATTTGCATTTCCCTCACAATTAGCGATGGTGAGCATCACTCTCACGTACCTATTGGTATTTGTATATCTTCTACGTAAAAATGTCTATTCAGGTCCTTTGCTCATTCTTTAATTAGATGTTTTTTGTTGTTGTTGTTTGCTATTAAGTTGTGCCAACTCTTTATGAATTTTGGGTATTAACCACTTATTTGACAAATTTATAAATTTGGTTTACAATTCAGAAATATGGTTTACAAATACTCCTTCCCATTCTGTAGGTTATCTTTTCACAAGTGGTATACAGCAGGTTTTAAGGTTCATTCTTTTACATGTGAATATTCAATTTTCCCAGTACTATTTATCGAAGGACTGTCATTTCCCACTGAATATTTTTGGCTCTCTCATCAAATATCAGTTAATTATATACTTGGGCTTATTTCTAAGCTTTTGATTCTGTTCTATTGGTCTCTTTGTCAGGTTTCATGCCAGCACCACACTGTTTTAATTAATTTAACTTTGTAATATAGCTTGAAATCGGGAATGTGATGCCTCTTCCTTTGTTCTTCTTTCTCAGGATTTCTTTAGCTGCTCAGGGTATACATTTTAGGAGTGCTTTTATTTATTTATTTATTTATTTCATTTCTGTTGAAAATGCCACTGGAAGCTTGATAGGGTTCATACTGAAATTATAGATGGCTTTTGGTAGTGTTGACATTTTAACAATATTAATTCTTCTAATCCATGAACATAGGATTTCTTTCTATTTAGTAATTTTTTTTTTCTTTCATCATTGTCAAGTTACTTTTTTTTCCTATCTCATTCCATACTATCCTCCTTGGAAATAAATTGTTCTGTGAAAACCACACTTAAGGCGCTAGGAGGTCTAGTACATTGCTTGTTAGTGGGGTATCTATCTTAGTGTTTGGAATTTCTCTGCACAAAAAACATCTATTCTCTCCATTTATTTATTTATTCACCCACTTATTTAAATAAATATGAATTCATGGACATTTATTTTGTACTTTTTGATTATAGTCCAATACAACTTTATTTGGAGTTTCCCCGATAGCTCAGTGGTAAAGAATCCGTCTATAATGCAAAGACAAAGGAGACGTGGATTCAGTCCCCAGGGTCAGGAAGATCCCCCGAGGAGGAAATGGCAACCCGCTCCAGTATTTGCTTGGAGAATTTCATGGACAGAGGAGCCTGAGGGGCTGTCGCCCATGGGGCTGCAAACAGTAGGACAGGACTGAGTGACTAAGCACACACTCACTACGTTATTTATCCGCTGCTCAAACCGTTCTGGCTTTGACTGTTGGGAGTTCCTTTCTTCGGCACTCATCTTCCTTCAACACACCTCCATCAGTTTGGACTTTTTAACTTCTGAGCAGTTTTTTACTTTCTGAAACTGTAAGATGACCCAGACTCATCTTATACATTTCCTGCCTTAATCCAGCAATCAGCCATTTCTCCAGGGAGCTTTTGTTTCTTTGGCTGGAGAGAGATATTATAAAACAAGACCTGGGTGCTAGGTGTGCCCCTTGCTGTTGTTACTCATGTGAATATTTAAAATCTGAGTTTCATCTGGAATATTGACACTAATCAACTAAAAATGAAAGCTTGTTTAATAATCATCCTTCAGAAGACTACTAATTCTAGGATGATGAGATATCATAAGCACTTCATTAACACCAGTTTCTAGAAATTCTTCAAATAACATGAAAATTGAGCCTAGTCTTGGGAATGGAGGAGAATAAAAGGAAATTTGAGGTGATAGGATAAGAAAGTATAAGAAATGTGAGAATTAATTAAGAAGTATGCATCCTCAACCATAAAGTAAGACAAATGCTTTCCTCTTCATTAAAAAGAAAAGAAAAAAAAAACTTACTTTGTATAGTGGAATTTGATTTGTGAACTCTTTCCTGGATTGATTCTTCCTTCTAGGGCCAAAGTAAAGCAAACTTTGGGAGTAAGTGGAAAATACCATTTGTGTACTGCTCCCAGATTCTCCCATCTAGTCTATCAGCATTTATTCTTTTATTCAATAAAATATTACTTGAGCACCTTCTGTGGAGGCCTGACTCTACTGCAGACACTGTGTGTTTGATCTCTGGTTGGGAAACACGTGCCACACACCATGTGTGGTGTGGCCAAAAAAAGAGAAAAATGTAAGAAAGAAGAAAAAGAAGAGAAGAAAGAAAAGAGTCTGGTGTTCTGGTTACTATAGCTGCACAAGAAGTTATCCCCAAACAAAACAGGGCAGCAGCCACTTAATTGTGGTAGTTTGTGAATTGGTTATTGAGGAAGAACCCAGCAGAGGCAGGCACCAGGAGTGCTAAGAACATCAATAGGCTGAAACCAACGATCGTTGCTGCTTGAACAAAGCTAACGGGCACTGGAAACAGGAGGAATTACCTTCTTCCTTCCTTCTTCCATTCTGTCTCCCACTGCTTCCCGCTGTCAGAGCCTCATCAGAAGCAAAAAGGCAAGGGAAACCCTGGCTCCAACATTATAGACCAGAGGGCAGAGGACGCGCTTGGAAATGAAAGTAAATAAACAGCACCAACAAACTTATGACCTATTGAAGACTTCTTTAAACACCAAACTTTGAATTGTATCTATCTTAAATAAAATTTTTAAATTGCACTCTTTTTTTACAGAAGACTCTAAATTTAATTTTTATTGGTATCTTATGATGGGCAGTTCAGTTCAGTTCAATCAATCAGTCGTGTCCGACTCTTTGCAGGCCTCCTTAATGATGGGCAGGGTTTTATGCTATTTATCATACATTGCTTCCTCAGCACCTGTATTTCAGGATAAGATCCCTGTCTGTCCCTCAATATCACATGTTCTGTGTTATTTGAGATACTACTGATTTGTGTCGTCTTTCCCTTTGTCTGTCAAATATATTCAAAGGAGTTATATCATTGTTGAAACTGGGGCCTGACTCTATCCTAAGGTCTGTATTTTAAACTGATATTGGCTCAGCTTTCAAATATGAAAATGTATTTAATATGGTATAAAGTAACAATAAATTGGCTTGAATAAATGCCCAAAAGGTTTGTGTACAAGTCAAGTGGTTAAATCTCAGTGGAGGCGCCATCCTTTACAGTTACACAGAGGCTTTGCTTCCAAGTTCTCAGCTGTAACTATGTTGGACAACTGATTTCTGATTTAGGATAGTGTTAAGTAGTGGCACCTCACTCCAGTACTCTTGCCTGGAAAATCCCATGGGCGGAGGCTGGTAGGCTGCAGTCCATGGGGTCGCGAAGGACACGACTGAGCGACTTCACTTTCACTTTTCACTTTCATGCATTGGAGAAGGCAATGGCAACCCACTCCAGTGTTCTTGCCTGGAGAATCCCAGGGACAGGGGAGCCTGATGGGCTGCTATCTATGGGACTGCACAGAGTCGGACACGACTGAAGTGACTTAGCAGTAGCAGCAGTAAGTATAACTTGTTTTCAGTATTTCTTTCTCTCTTTTCTTTTCTTTCTTTTTTTTTTTCTATTTAGGAAAAAAGTTAGGTTTTAACCTTGAAGACAGCTGCTTCTCCAGTATATGTCTAGGCTAAGTCTAATCTTATGATTTTAGGTGGGTAGGTGTTTAGAAGAGCTATAGTGAAAATTTTGCCTTCTTATTTACCTGGTTTCTAGGTATCTCCATGTAGCAGCTCATCTTAGAGACGACAGGGGGAAATTGTTGGACCTTGGGGGCTTCCCTGGTAGCTCAGCTTGGTAAAGAATCCACCTGCTATGCAGGAGACCCCTGTTCGATTCCTGGGTCAGGAAGTTCATCTGGAAAAGGGATGGGCTACCCATTTCAGTATTCTTGGGCTTCAGTGTGCTCTGATGGTAAAAAATCTGCCTGCAATGCAGGAGACCTGGGTTGGGAAGATCACCTGCAGGAGAGCATGGCAACCCACTCCAGTATTCCTGTCTGGAGAATCCCCATGGACAGAGGAGCCTGGCGGACTACAGTCCACAGAGTGGCAAAGAGTCGGACGTGACTGAGCGACTAAGCACAGCACAGCACAGAGTACCTTGGATGTCAAGTCTCCATGCCTAAGGTGTCCACCTGTGCCCTCCACAGCAGTGGCTTGTTTAGTTTTTGTCTTTTTTGCTCTCTAGGGCTACAGAATAACTTAAAAACATATTTATTTATAATTACAGCTCACTGCAAAGCTTGCAATGTGAAGCTCAAAGTGTAACTAACACGTTTTTTATCAAAGAAAATGCATCGACTTAGCAGAAGTTATTCAAACAAACTAAAAATCATTTCTCTTTGATGAATGGCATATTTGATTTTTGCTGGATCATTATCAGCCAATTCTTTATCCTCCCCATCAAGAAAGCCTATTCCATTTCAGAGAGTTTTAGTAAGTTTGGGCATGCCTTCTGTAACACAGAAATATGTCCAGGTGACATTTCTTATATTGGAATTATTTTTAGAATACATCCCTCCCTCCCTATGGAATTTAGTGCCATGAAAAGTTGTCTAACTATCTGATTGAAGAGTATTTACACTGAGAAAGTCCTATGGATGGTTTAGAAGAGATCTGTGATCTCTGAGATAATTCAGTGAAACATCAGATGTTTCTTTTTGTAATAGATGTTATATGTTGAACACACAGGAACTGTCTTTGTTACAAAGTAAGTGAGCCTGTACTAGTACTGTGCAAAATACATTTTCCATAGCAATTAGGAATAAACACAAGTAATTCACTAAAAGATTACCTAAAGCTGCAAACTATACAGAATTACAAGTGATGGGCAAATAGCTATAGAACATTATTCTGGGGTTAAGTGCAATACTCTTTATTGTGTTCTCATGAAGATATCAACGAGGCAGCAGAAAATTTCATATTAGGGATGTTAAAACTACAAGGGAAAATGAGATCTCTGTATAAAGGGTGCCCAGTATGAATATAATACAGAATGGAATTCTGGGGACAAAGGAAAGAAAACTAAGGACGTGTTAGATTTTTAGGAGGAGAATATAAGACAGTGAGACCACAAAGCCAAGGGGATAATTTCAAGTAAAAGTGAATGCTCAATCAAAAGGTCAAGGACTTCCTTTGTGGTCCAGTGGTTAAGATATCACCTTCCAATGCAGACGATGTGGGTTCGATCCCTGGTTGGGGGATTAAGATGTCACAAGTCTTGTGGGGAAAAAAAAAAAACAAAACAAACATAAAACAGAAGCAGTACTGTAATAAATTCAATAAAGACTTAAAAAAAACAGAATGCTTTTAAAAAGCACATATATGGCTCTTTAAAAATAAACTATTTTAAAAACAAAAAGGTCAAAGACAATGAGAACTGATTATCAACTACTGGTATTTCTCTCATCTGAATCTAGACAAATAAAATATAGTGGTTCAATGTAAACTCGTGTGTTTAGTTCCATAACCTGTGGTCTTTCCACCATTGCATGCAACTTTTTATTAAAAATAAACATACAAACCTGAGATTCTAAAAAGACATCAAATAACTACAGGCAAAGAAATAGTTGCACTAAGTATGTGTTTATTCCATGGTCGTTAGATTCTGCACTGATCTAGACATTGGGAAAAGATTGGTCAAGAGGGTAGATGTGTCTGTCCTTTGCGGAGCTTCTGGTATGTGAAGTTGCTAGGTATTAAACAAACAGTCATATTTAACAAGAGCTAAGAAGGAAAATTAACTTTGGGTTCTAAAAGGATATAAGCAGAAGGACCTTACTTGGTATGACTTTCAACTGTGGTATCATCAGTTCCGTTCAGTCACTCAATTGTGTCCAACTCTGCAACTCCATGGACTGCAGCACGCCAGGCTTCCCTGTCCAGCACCAACTCTAGGAGCTTGCTCAAACTAATGTCCATTGAGTCAGTGATGCCATCCAACCATCTCATCCTCTGTTGTCCCCTTCTCCTCCTGCCTTCAGTCTTTCCCAGAATCAGGGTCTTTTCCAAGGAGTCATTTCACAGTATATGTGACATCATATTAGAGCTGAAATCTCCAGAATGGTAGAAGTTGGTGAGATGGGATGGGCTGGGGTAGGGGACAGGTGATGACAGGAGCATCTCTATTTAGGGCTGAGAAGCCAGGGGTGTCCAGGAGAGGTCAGCAAGGGCCAAATTATGCAAAAAATAAGCCATGCTTGTAGGTCTTCATTTAAGGTCTCTTGTGTAAGGAAAAGCCTTTACAGAGTATTTATTTTACATTTAATCCTACACCTTCCTGAGACCATGACCAAGGAACAGCACTGCTTCAAACAGAAAAATCAACATTATGGCTTCTCCTGGCAGCAGCAGGCCACTATTGTTTTTTTTCCCCCTTTTTTCCCTCATCACCAGGCCAATCTAGAAATCACTGAACTGAACTTTGTAACACTGGCATCGTAATAATAGCCATGACTGACACAAATCTCAGAGCTAGTTGCTGGGAGAATACTGCTGGTACAATTCTACCAGATTCCATTCTACAAATGCCCTATTAGAACAGAGAGGAAAGTGAGAGATACAAGAATGGAAGAGACTACAAGCTTCCTTTGATTTTGTGTGTATGCCTGTGCTCTGTCTCTCAGTCTGACTCTTTGTGACTGTGTGGACTGTAATCTGCCGGGCTCCTCTGTCCATGGAATTTTCCAGGTGAGAACAGTGGAGTGGGTTGCCATTTTCTACTCCAGGGCATCTTCTAGACCCAGAGACTGAACCTGCATCTCCTGTGTCTTCTGTGTTGGCAGGTGGATTCTTTACCACTAGCACAGCCTGGGAAGCCTTTGACTTTAAGAGGCAACAGCCCCACAAATTGGTCTTTGGAGAAAGTAGTGCCGGTCTTGTTCCAGTAATATTTCAGGTGCTAGTCACATACCTAACATCTCTCTTGTAGTCCAGGAACTCACCGCATCTGTTTGCTTTATGAGTCTTTTCCTGGGAACATGGTGTAGCTTGACTGAGCAATGGTCCTGAAACCCACACAGTGGGGCAGAGGTTGGGAACTCCTCTGATAGATGCTGTTTAAATTGTGAGTTTAGTAATTACTTAGCTCATTTTCTGAGTAATTTCCTGGACCCACCTAGATTCAGTGGTTCCCAAATCTTATCTGAGAAACTCCTATGTTTATTCATATATATATACACACACACATATATTTTCTATTACAAGCAGGTTGGTGTGAAAGACTATATGTCTCATGGTGTCATCCACCCTTTTTTTTATATAATTAGAAAGTTAAACATGTCTTTATCAGAAATGATTAATCTACAAAAGAAAAAATTCAGTGAGCATACGGACAATTTGTAGAGCATAACTAGCAAACCTGTTAAGTTGTCATGGTTATAATACTATAAGCCAAAGCTATAGAGTATATAGAATATTTGCAAAAAAAGATTACGTTATTATCTGTAAGACAAATTTCAAAGGATATCATGTGGAAAATTTTTTTCTGATTATAATAAAATGCAACTAGAAATGGCTTTAAAGATGGTTTTGGGACTTCCTTGAATTGCAGGGAGATTCAACCAGTCCATCTTAAAGGAAATCAGTCCTGGGTGTTTATTGGAAGGACTGATGCTGAAGCTGAAACTCCAATGCTTTGGCCACCTGATGAGAAAAGCTGACTCATTTGAAAAGACCCTGATGCTGGGAAAGACTGAGGGCAGGAGGATAAGGGGACGGCAGAGGATGAGACAGAAGTTGGATGGCATCACCAACTTGATGGACATGGGTTTGGGTGAACTCCAGGAGTTGGTGATGGACAGGGAGGCCTGGTGTGCTGCAGTTCATGGGGTCGCAAAGAGTCGGACACGACTGAGTGACTGAACTGAACTGGACTTCCCCGGTAGCTCAGCTGGTAAAGAATCTGCCTGCAATGCAGGAGACCCCCGTTCAATTCCTGGGTCTGGAAGATCCACTGGAGAAGGGAGAGGCTACCCACTCCAGTATTCTTGGGCTTCCTTTGTGGCTTAGCTGGTAAAGAATCCACCTGCAATGTGGGATCCCTGGGTTTGATCCCTGGGTTGGGAAGATCCCCTGGAGAAGGGAAAGGCTACCCACTCCAGTATCCTGGCCTGGAGAATCCCAAGGACTGTATAGTCCATGGTTTCACAGAGTCGGACACGACTGAGTGACTTTCACTTGGAGACCCAATGGTTTAGGGCTCCATGCTTCTGCTGCAGTGAAAGTACATTCACTCCCTGGTCAGGAACTAAGACCCTTCACACTGCACAGCATGGCAGGAAAAAAGATGCTTTTAAAGTCCATAAATCATAGCAGTTTGTAAAATGTAAAATAAGCTGTATTATTACATTTTATTTATATTATAAAACCCTTTGTATCATGTAACAAAGTCATTTGTATCTTTTTTTTTTAGATTCCATATGTAAGAGATGTCATACGATATTTTTCTTTGTCTGACTTACATCACTTGATATAAATAATCTCTGGGTCCATCCATGTTGCTGCAAATGGCATTATTTCATTTTATTTTATAGCTGAGTAATGTTCCATTGTATATATTAATCCACTCTTATGTTCTTCAAATCAGTCTTCAGCTTGGTCCTCTTCCCCAGGTTATAATCTTAAATTCCCAGATTCTTGTGGAATGTGTGTTAGGGTAGCCATCTCTCTTAACCTCCAATACCTTCAGAATATGACTGCATTTCGATACAGGGCATTTAAAGTGATAATTAAGGTAAAAATGAAGTACTGAGGGTGGTGTTCTTATACATATGGATGTTTTTCTAATATTAGATGACTGGTATTCTTATAAAAAGAGGAAATCAGGACACAGGCCAACACAGAGGGAAGACCTTGGAAAGACACAAGGGGAAGACTTCCTCTGAACCCAAGCGCAGAGGCTTCCGAAGAAACCAAACCTGTCCACGTCTGGCTCTTGGAATTCTGCCTTCGAGAACTGTAAGGAAATAGATGTCTGTCCTTTTAGCTGCCTAATCTGTGGTACAGAATCCACCTGACTTCAACAATATGGGAACCGTGAACTCCCTGATGTTCAAGCTGGTTTTAGAAAAGGCAGAGGAACCAGAGATCAAATTGCCAACATCCGCTGGATCATGGAAAAAGCAAGAGAGTTCCAGAAAAACATCTATTTCTGCTTTATTGACTATGCCAAAGCCTTTGACTGTGTGGATCACAGTAAACTGTGGAAAATTCTGAAAGAGATGGGAATACCAGACCACCTGACCTGCCTCTTGAGAAATCTGTATGCAGGTCAGGAAGCAACAGTTAGAACTGGACATGGAACAACAGACTGGTTCCAAATAGGAAAAGGAGTACGTCAAGGCTGTATATTGTCACCCTGCTTATTTAACTTATATGCAGAGTACATCATGAGAAATGCTGGACTGGAAGAAACACAAGCTGGAATCAAGATTGCTGGGAGAAATATCAATAATCTCAGATATGCAGATGACACCACCCTTATGGCAGAAAGTGAGGAGGAGCTAAAAAGCCTCTTGTTGAAAGTGAAAGAGGAGAGTGGAAAAGTTGGCTTAAAGCTCAACATTCAGAAAACGAAGATCATGGCATCTGGCCCCATCACTTCATGGGAAATAGATGGGGAAACAGTAGAAACAGTGTCAGACTTTGTTTTTTTGGGCTCCAAAATCACTGCAGATGGTGACTGCAGCCATGAAATTAAAAGGCGCTTACTCCTTGGAAGAAAAGTTATGACCAACCTAGATAGTATATTCAAAAGCAGAGACATTACTTTGCCGACTAAGGTCCGTCTAGTCAAGGCTATGGTTTTTCCTGTGGTCATGTATGGATGTGAGAGTTGGACTGTGAAGAAGGCTGAGCGCAGAAGAATTGATGCTTTTGAACTGTGGTGTTGGAGAAGACTCTTGAGAGTCCCTTGGACTGCAAGGAGATCCAGCCAGTCCATTCTGAAGGAGATCAACCCTGGGATTTCTTGGAAGGAATGATGCTGAAACTGAAGCTCCAGTACTTTGGGTACCTTATGCGAAGAGTTGACTCATTGGAAAAGACCCTGATGCTGGGAGGGACTGGGGGCAGGAGGAGAAGGGGATGACCGAGGATGAGATGGCTGGATGGCATCACAGACTCAATGGACGTGAGTCTGAGTGAACTCCGGGAGTTGGTGATGGACAGGGGGGCCTGGCGTGCTGCGATTCATGGGGTCGCAGAGTCGGACACGACTGCGCGACTGAACTGAACTGAATCTGTGGTACTTCTGCCTGAAATATACTGAAGCCTGAAATATACGCTTCTTGCCTCAAAGTCCTTTCACAAAACTGAGCACATCACCTTCCCCTAAAAGTGATTCCTCTTTCTCAAGAAATAAAATTTCAAGTTCATTCTTTTGTTCTCATACTCAGCGTTTACTGGGAAATCACAAAGTGATGGGAACTGGGATACAAAGATCACTTGGTCACAGTGCCAAGCCTCAGAGCTCCCGCAGCCCATGCACCCCCACGCTGGCTTATTCCTGTCACTGACACGCCATCCCCGGCTGCCAACTTTGGGTCATTTTCCACTTCTCCTTTCTGCAGCTTTCACTTCTGGTCAGTCCTAAATTCCCGACACATCTTTCACAGCCATGTTTTTCCCCATCTACTCTGAGAGCCAAGTCTTCCCTGGATTCCTGGCAGTGTCTTCTGTGGGGCTGTTCCTTTTCTAGTTCTTGGCCTCGCTCACATCCTATCCATCTTACAGGTCAGAAAACATCAACTTTCATCAGGTTACCTGCTACTCCTTCCCTGAGAATCTCTTTCTTCCAGGAAATGTGAACGCAAGGTATGTGAATCTGGGCCATTTAAGGAGTACAGTTCATATTTGATGTTCGGTACATGTGGAACTTCACTCATGAGCAATCATCTGAGGTTTCTTTTATTGATGAATAGTCTATCTTTCCACAAGGCTCTTATACCGTCTACTTAGGTGAGCCAGGAACATTCGAGTTTTTGACTTGGGTAATGCTTCAACTGTGAATTGCTTTGACAAATGAATTTCTTCTCCAGAAGTTTTCCGAAATTGTGAATATATATAACCAATTCAGAGCACAGAAGTAATTTCAGTTCAGTTCAGTTGCTCAGTCATGTCTGACTCTTTGCGACCCCGTGAATCGCAGCATGCCAGGCCTCCCTGTCCATCACCAACTCCCAGAGTTCACTCAGACTCACGTCCATTGAGTCAGTGATGCCATCCAGCCATCTCATCCTCTGTTGTCCCCTTCTCCTCCTGCCCCAGTCCCTCCCAGCATCAGAGTCTTTTCCAATGAGTCAACTCTTCTCATGAGGTGGCCAAAGTACTGGAGTTTCAGAAAAGTTTGCCTTTACCACTTTAAGCTTCCCTGACTACAACTTTTGTTACACCTTAAACTTCTAAATTTATTTTATTTATTCATGTTATTTATTTCTTCATGGTAAAGAAAGAACCTCAGATTTACTACGAACAGTATCAAGGGTGGAAGCATAGCTCCAGACTTCCTGGGCTCAAATACAGGTGGTGACAGCTATTCCGCTGGCTTACTTCGGTGAGTTCTAACCTTTCTGGGCCCTGGTTTCTCTCTCATAGGATTGTTATGAGGATTCAATGAGCTGAAAAATACAGGGCGCATATAAGTATAAGTGAAGTTGCTCAGTCGTGTCCGACTCTTTGCGACTCCATGGACTGTAGCCTCTCAGGCTCCTCTGTCTATGGGATTTTCCAGGCAAGAGTGCTGGAGTGGATTGCCATTTCCTTCTCCAGAGGATCTTCCCAACCCAGGAATCAAACCCGGGTCTCCCGCATTGCAGGCAGATGCTTTACCATCTGAGCCAGATCTGCATAGGGTGCATATACCAATAGGCATGTATACCAATGCTATTATTATATATACCAATATAATACACCAATGCTATTATTCTTCTGAAGAGAATGAGGAAGGAACTCTTTCCCCTCGTCTCACCTCCCCCTCTCTCAAGCAGTGTAGCAGTAGCCACAGGCCTCATTTGCATCTCCAACATCTTCATTGCTCTCAACGCTCACCCTCTGCTGACCTCTCAAATGACTTCCCCCTAATTAAAGAGGCTTGACACACCTGAACAAACACAGTTAGTGGTGATGTAAGGCTCTCGGAAAATGAGTGTAAAGAAAGTTTTAAAGGATGGGTGTGAGGTTTACTGTATTGCATCGGAAAGGGTAGAACTCCAGACAGATATAAATTCATGCTAAAATGAAAGGCCAAACTAGTGCTTGGGAGAGATGAGTAAAGAATGCAGTACCTCCTGCTTTCAGGAAATACCAGAACTTCTTTCAGATCTGCAGGAAAGGTCCCCAGAGGCAAGAGTGAAGCAATCTTTCTATTAGACAAAATTCCATATTTCTGACCTAACCTATGTGTCACAGGCTATAGTGAAACCTCTCTCTCTCTCTCTCTCTCTCAGTTGCTGTAAGGCTTCATGTAAAAGTAATCCCTACCTGAAGTAAAGGAGAGACATTCAATGAAAATCATTCTTCTATCTTATCCTCCAGCTCTTCTCATCTTTCGTCTATTTTCTAATCTATAAAAGGAGAAACTCAGTTTAATGATTTCTAAAATGCTGTCCACGTATTGTCATCAATGTTCCAAACCGCTTGATGGTATGTCGGGAGTAAAGAAGAATATTAAAAGTCCTCCCCTCTGGGGATATTTAGGCTAAACTGGGAAGACAGTAAATAGGATGAAAATGAGAAGCTGTGTGTATTTTACTTAGGTAATGTATTTTGCCACTAATGGCAAAGGATGTGGGAAAAAAAAAAATAGACAAGGAGTAGAAGAGAGGATAACTAAGGGACTGGAGGCTGCCGTTTAGTCACTAAGTCATGTCTGACTCTTTGTGCCTCTGTGGACTGTAGCCCCACCAGGCTCCTCTGCCCATGGGATTTCTCAGACAAGAATACTGGACTGGGTTGCCAATGTATTGTCCACGGTTATCTTCCTAATCCAGGGATCAAACCTGTGTCTCCTGCACTGGCAGGCAGATTCTTTATCGATGACCACCAGGGAATGGGGCTGAATTGGGAGAACTTTAAGTGAAGAAGAAAGAATCCTGGGAGGAAAACTGGTTGAGGCATGTGTAGAGGATAATGTGACATCCAGTGAGCGGGTGGATGGCCGGCTGGTGATCAGATTTCACTCACAAGGGTAGTGGGAAAAATTCGAAGAGGAATATTGAGACCGCCTTATTCACAGTTTTGGGTACCAGGCTGAAAGTCTGTCCTCTAACTCTTAGGTTAATGCTTTCAAAATTTTCCACAGAAGGATCCCCAAGGCTGATGAGAAAATGAGGAATGCTTTTGTCAACTGGAAAAAAAAATGACAACCTAAAAGTAAGTTGAGAATTATGTTTTATTAGGCAGACTTTCTGAGGACTTAAGCCCAAGACACTTACATAGCTCTGAGGGACTGCTCCAAAGAGGTAAGGAAGGAGCCATGATATATAGGAGCTTTTGCAACAAAAACCAGGCAGTTGGAACATCAAAAGATGACTGTTCATTAAAGAAAACAGGACATCTCATCCCCGTTGGCTCAGGCAGTAAAGAATCCGCCTGCAATGTAGGAGACTCTGGAAACACGGGTTCGATCCCTGGGTCAGGAAGATCTCCTGGAGGAGGAAATGGCTCTCTACTCCAGTATTCTTGCCTGCAAAATTCCACGGACAGAGGAGCTTGGATGGCTACAATCCACAGGGTCGCAAAAGGCTGGACGTGACTGAGCATGCATGCATGCTTGTTCCCTTTACAAAATCAAAAGTCCCAAGGAGGTCAGTCTTCCATAAAAACAGGTTATCATTTCCCCCCATGTAGACTTCTCTAGTTAAGGAATTTGGAACTTTTCTGTATGGAGGAAGATTCAGGAGTCTGGGCTCATTGAAATTATTCCTTTGATCTGTAAATCAGCTATCTGGAACCTGTATCCTGTTCTTTCCCATCTTGAGTCCCTGCAGGGTGCACAGCTGGGCATGACTGCAGAGACTGAGGGCTTGGCATTGGGCAGCCTGTTTTGTCTCCATCCTGAGCCCTTCAAGGCTCACCATTGGCAGTCACAGGGGCTGAGGGCTGGATGACTTCACCATCCTTTGTTTGCTGATAGGGCAGGCAATATTTTTCATTCACACTTCTATTCTCCTTTGACTGTAAAAGGAAACATTTTAAAGTTTTATGATAACAATTTCTATGGATAATTTTCAAAATGTCTACCTCTATAATATCTGGTTTCATTTTGTGATAATAATTATGACATTCTTTTACTAAAACTTTCAGGAAATCCAACCTGTAGGCAAATATTTTATTTTAGAACTTTGTTAGTGTCTCAGTCATGTTCAAGTCTTTGTAACCCCATAGACTGTAGGCTCCCAGGCTCTTCTGTCCATGGAATTTACCAGGAAAGAATACTGGAGTGGGTTGTCATGCCCTTCTCCAGGCATCTTCCAGACACAGGGATCGAACTGGGGTCTCCTGCATTGCAGGCAGATTCTCTAGCATCTGAGTCAAAGGGGATGCCCTAGAATTTTGAACACTCGAATTTAAATACTAAACTTTAGGTAAGACCACTCCAACTAAAAAGCATAAGATTTATCCTACAGAAAACCATTGCAAATATTTTGAAAAGAGAATCAGATTCGATTTCAGAGCATTGCATATATTAAAAAGAAACAAGCACTGCAGGCAAATGCAAACTCCTTCTGTTCTAGGAGACCCTTACTTTTTCTGAACTCTTCCTCACAGCCTGAGGACTTTGCAGAAAATAAGACTATCGCTATCTTTCCTTAAACTCAGACTGTCTTGATCTCTTCAAAGCACTTGCACATACATTATTTAATTTTTATTTCAGCATAGTTTTCCAAGAATGGCTCAGAGGCCAACAACAGGCTACAAAGAGCTATAGAGAGCTAGCCTCTAGGAAAATAAATGGATTTTACCCCTCATTTGAGCACACTTTTTTTAAAAAGCCAAAACTTTGAGAAAGTTTCTACTTTAGGAAATACTAAATTTCTGATATGGTTTCCTGTAATTTATTTGTATGTACAAGGTTAAGAATTTGTCACTGAGATTCTGTGCATGCTGGTAAGTCCTGGTTCGTAGGAACTGGGCAGAGATTCTTACTTGGAGGGACAGCTGTTCTTGAGACTATTGTGAGGAATTCACTATCAAAACTGGGTGCTTCCCTCCCACCCCACATTGTGGTGATTAGCAAACTTCATTTGCATGTGTCTTGATGTCTGGCTATCTTATCTTTCCTTGATTTACAATTGTGGATGTAATAGGATACTGGAGTGTGCATGTTTCTTCTTATGAATGAAAAGTTCAGTTCAGTTCAGTTGGTCAGTTATCTCCAACTCTTTGGGACCCCATGGACTGCAGCACGTCAGGCTTCCCTGTCCATCACCAACTCCTGGAGCTTTCTCAAACTCTTGTCCATGGAGTCGGTGACGCCATCCAACCATCTCATCCTCTGTCATCCCCTTCTCCTCCTGCCTTCAATCTTTCCCAGCATCAGGGTCTTTTCAAATGAGTCAGTTCTTCACACCAGGTGGCCAAAGTATTGGAGTTTCAGCTTCAGCATCAGTCCTTCCAATGAATATTCGGGATTGGTTTCCTTTAGGATGGACTGGTTGGATCTCCTTGCAGTCCAAGGGCTTCTCAAGAGTCTTCTCCAGCACCATAGTTCAAAAGCATCAATTCTTCAGCACTCAGCTTTCTTTATAGTCCAGCTCTCATATCCATACATGACTACTGGAAAAACCACAGCTTTGACTAGATGGACCTTTCACTACAGAATGAAAAGTATTGCCTGCCCTATCAGTAAACAAAGGATGTTACAGCCATTGAGCCATCACATTGCAGCCCCTTCTGGTGAACCCCAAGGGAACTCAGGATGGAGACAAAGAATGCCTACCATCTGGCAGTCAGCTGCTACAGCCACCCCCAAGAGTGCACCCCGAGGAGACCCAGGATGAGAAAGCACAGGATACTGGCCCCAGATAGCTGAGGTGCCTGTCAAAGGAATGGATTCTGTCAGCCTAGACTTTGTGTCTTCCATTGTACAGAAAAGTAGGGCTATTTCATTAATTTGAGATGTCTGGTTTTCTTTAATTAACAGCAATCTTCTGATATTTCGACTGCCTGGTCATAGTTTCAAAAACTCCTCTATACCCTGGCTCCTCCCCACCTCTTGCCTCTTCAGAGCAGTCTCTCAGCTTTATCTGAGATGCTGTGACCCAGGCTTGAAGTCCTCAGAATGTCTGCTGAATAAAACATAATTCTCAACTTTTATGCAGTGCAATTTTTTTTTTTCAGTTAACATTCTTACTGCTATTGCCTTCTTCACCCAGTGACCTTCAGAACATTTTATAGGCTGATACTCTGTGCGTATGTGTAGGGGAGAAGTTAATCCTATTTGAAACTCATGAATTCTGAGTTGGAAATGTATAAATAAATCATAGAAAAAATGTGATATAAATAGGCAGTCTGAATTGCATCAGTTCAGTTGCTCAGTCATGCCCAACTCTTTGTGTCCCATGGACTGCAGCATGCTGGGCTTCCCTGTCCAGCACCAACTCCCAGATCATGCTCAAACTCATGTCTATTGAGTCAGTGATGCCATCCAACTATCTCATCCTCTGTCATCCCCTTCTCCTCCTGCCTTCAATATTTCCCAGCATCAGGGTCTTTTCAAATGAGTCAGTTCTTTGCATCAGGTGGCCAAAGTATTGGAGTTTCAGCTTCAACATCAATCCTTCCAATGAACATCCAAGATTGATCTCCTTTAGGAGGGATTGGTTGGATCTCCTTGCAGTTCAAGGGACTCTCAAGAGGCTTTGCCAACATCGCAGTTCAAAAGCATCCATTCTTCAGTGCTCAGCTTTCTTTATGGTCCAACTCTTACCTCCATACATGACTACTGGAAAAACCATAGCTTTGACTGGATGGACCTTTGTCAGCAAAGTAATGTCTCTGCTTTTTAATATGCTAAGTTGGTCATTTTTAATTTCATGGCTGCAGTCACCATCTGCAGTGATTTTAGAGCCCAGGGAAATGAAGTCCGTCACTGCTTCAATTGTGTCCCCATCTATTTGCCATGAGTGATGGGACAAGATGCCACGATCTTAGTTTTTTGACTTTTGAGTTTTAAGACAGCTTTTTTACTCTCCTCTTTCATCAAGAGGCTCTTTAGTTCCTCTTCACTTTCTGCCATAAGGGTGATGTCATTTGTATCTCTGAGGTTATTAATATTTCTCCCAGCAAGCTTAATTTCAGCTTGTGCTTCATCCAGCCCAGCATTTTGCATGAAGTACTCTGCATATAAGTTAAATAAGCAGGGTGACAGTATATTTTGGCCACCAGACGTGAAGAATTTACTCATTGAAAAAGACCCCAGTGCAGGGAAAGATTGAAGGCAGGAGGAGAAGGGAATAACAGAGGATGGTTGGATGACTGAGGAGGAGAAGGGGACAACAGAGATGGTTGGATGGCATCACCAACCTGGTGGACATGAGTTTGAGCAAGCTCCAGGAGTTGGTGATGGACAGAGAAGCCTGGGGTCCTGCAGTCCATGAGGTCCCTGAACTGAACTGAACTGACAATGTACAGCCTTGATGTACTCCTTCCCAATCTGGAACCAGTCCATAGTTCAGTTCTAACTGTTGCTTCTTGACCTGCATACAGATTTCTCAGGAGGCAGGTAAGGTGGTCTGGTATTCCCATCTCTTGGAGAATTTTCTACGTTTTGTTGTGATCCTCGCAGTCAAAGGCTTTGGCGTAGTCTATAAAGCATGCATAGTTTACTCCAAATATCTCCCTCTGTCTACCTGTCAAGATTCTGCCGGTATTAAGGTGTTCAAAAATCCCTTGCTGAAACATGAATACCTTTGGGAGAGGAAAGATTTAAGGAGGTGGTGGTGAGATTAAAGCCCAATTTGCTATTTGCTCCAGTTTAGAATCTTAGAAACTTCTAGGAGAATGATATATAAGACGTCAGCCTGCACAAGCTTTCGCTTAAGAACATGTCTTACAGTTGCTGAAATTATTTTTCCAGCTTCAATACAAAGCAAAGACCTAGTAATTCACCACTGAAAGAAGTAATTCCTTCCATAATTACATCATATAATGGTATTTATCTTAGGAAGTATTGGGCTATACAGTTTTCAGCACTCTTTTATGCCTTTATTATCTCATTCATTTAATATAGTTATATCAAGACAACTTCTGAGTGTTGAACTATAATCTACCTGCATACAGCTCCCATCCTGTGATCACATCTGCCCAGAACAGCACATAAAATATGGTTTCCATGAATACTCTTCCTATTAAAGATCATTCTGAAGACTTTGTAAGACAATCTGGAGAAAGAAGAGAAAACACCAAGGGAAAAGAATTGTTGACCCACCAACATCAGTAAGTGCTTAGAGAAAAACATGAAAAATTAAATATGTATAAGGTTGCTTCTTGAAATTCAAATAGAAAAGAAATGACCAGTTACTAACCCTGGGAGATTAGTTAAGAAAATTACAGTGTGTGTATATCATGTGATATGAGGTAGCTATTGACAATGATTATCTCACGATACATTTTGACTAGGAAAGCTATTCATGGCATATTGAGTGAAAAAAAGGTGCTTATAGAAAATATATATGATCCCATTCCACAAAATTATAAACATATGTGCTTCTAAATATGCATGATGAGATAGCAAATGAATGGTTAATAGTGGTTGTATTTGGATGGTGGTATCTGAAAGATTTTTAAGATTTTTGTTCTTTAGATTTTTCAATAGGGGCCCTTTATCATTTTCCCCAAATTCAATATTTCATATAAAATAAGAATAAATGGCTGACTGATAAATAAATTAGTATTCAATATGTTTCTTTTTTGCTTTGTGTCATGTGTTCTATTTTATTTATTGTGGTAAAAGTCACATAATATAAAACTACTTTAACCATATTTAAATGTACAGTAAGTGACACTAAGTACAATCACATTGTTGTGCGATTCTTACCATCATCCATTTCTTGCATTTTTACCTTTCCAGATTGAAACTCTGCACCCACCAAACACTAAGCCCCCTTCCCTCCTCCACATTCTCCACCCCTGACATCTACTAGTGTACTTTCTGATGCTATGAATTTGTTATTCTGGATACTTGATATAAGCAGAGTAAATATTTGTCTGCTTCCGTGTAAGCTCAGTTACTTTAATCCTGTCTCTTTGCAACACTGCGGACTGCAGCCCGCCAGGCTCCTCTGTCCATGGGATCCAGGCAAGAACACTGGAGTGGGTTGCCATGCCCTCCTCGAGGGGAACTTCCCAACCCAGGGACTGAACCCACGCCTCCTCCGTCTGCTGCACCGTAGGTGAATTCTTTACCCACTGAGCCACCTGGGAAGCCCCATATTTGTCTGTACCTAATATATATTGGAATGAACTTTTAAAGTTAACTTAATATGTAGTACATTTTTTTGAGTTGAAACTTGAAGGTATAAATGAAACATTGCCTAAGTCTTTTAAAATCAGAGGGAGAGAAAGAGCAAAAGAGAGAAGCATGTGTGTGCATGTGTAGGTGAAGACAGAAAATAAAGAAAAAAATATTCTGGGTGGTCTAAAAGAAGCAATTAATTAAATAATAAAAATTTTTAAAAAATAAGAAAAAAAATGTCAAAGCTGAACTTAAAGAAGTAGAATTCCCAATGAGAGAGGCATTGCATGGAGAACCAGAGCCACAAGGGAAGTGGCAGGAGTCATTACTCGAGTCATGTCAGGAAAACACACACAACCCAAACCCACTCTTTCGTCTTTTCCAGTTTCTAAATATGTTGACCTTTCAGGGACCCATCTCCATCTCTTCTTTACATTATAAGGAAGTTGAAAAGGGCTATAATTTCATGCTGGATTTCTCCTAGGTGACTGAAGCTTTCAGGTGAAACATCGCAGTGTTGAAGAGGGACCACTTATTACTCAGCGGTTCTCACACAGCCTGATCCGTTCTTTATAAAATTCTAGCCTGAAGCCTTTGCAGCTGGCTGAGCCTCTCCCCACCATCCCCCTCCACCATGGGTGCATCACGGAAAAAGAGGGCCTGCATTGGTGACACGTGGGCTGTCTTTAAACAGCATGTTATGGCCTCCTGCCTGTGTGTAGGTTTTGTGAAGGTTCAACACATCTGGGTTTAGTCTGTCCCCACAGTTTGAGCAGGAAGTAAGTAGGCTCTGAAGATGCTGGCTTCCAGCCAGTTCAAAGGGGGATGTGAGGCTGCTTTTCACAATGAAACTGAGTCCCAAGAGTAGCTGAGCCGCTCTTCTTTCTCCCTCTTGTTAATGTGAAACACATCCTTAAAACTCGTCATTTCAAGCCACAAGCATAAAATCAAAAATCAGGTTACAGCAGTAGACCCATTATAAGGTCCATCACGGCACCTTAGACTACTGTATTTCAAAATAGGTAGCCTCTCAACTCCAGCTTCCAAAGCTTTCCCGAGCCCTAGGAATTCTGAGTCCTGAAATTTACACTTTCAGACTCCCCGTAGCGGCAGTCTCCTTCGTACCCTGCAGTTTCTCCCTTCTTCCTTACCTCTTCCTAGTCCACTTTCAACTGCTGTGTGGTTTTTTGTTTTGTTTTGTTTTTTAACTGCTATATTCTGACTTCCACTCTAACCATTCCACTGACTGCTCCATCCAAGGTGACCAATTCTCAAATTTCATGTCCTTGACACTGGTAAAACGTTTGGCTCTGGTATCCATCTCCTCCTACCCCTCTTGTTTCCACAGAGTCACACCATTCTGCTTCTTCCCTACCTCTTTTCCTTTGCCTTCACTCTGCTTTCATGACACATTTTTTTTCTTCCATTCAAGGCCTTTCTAATCACCTCTGGTCTTCTCTCTCATTATAATTTCCCTGGAGAACTAACCACTATTGATATTTTTATCTAGTTGACTAGCATACTCCTCACATAGTTGACTAAATACAACCAGCTGGATGTCCTACGGTCATCACAAACTCCACACTCCCGAATCAAATCGGTCTTCCTGGCCTAGATCTAAATCAAATTACCAATATTTCCAAAGAGCTTACTCTGTCCATCATCTGAGTTTTGAAGGCAGCAAGCTTTGCAGTTATGCGCTTCTCTGATATGCCTGTATTTCTACCAAAGCCTTCCTCTTTCTTTTAAAGCTTGAATACTGTTCAAGTTTATCTCCCTGTCTATTCCTCCTCCTAATTACACAGGCCCTTATTGCTATTGTTGTTTAGTTTCATCCAACTGTTTGTGACCCTATGGACTTTAGCCCATGAGGCTCCTCTGTCCATGAGATTTCTCAGGCAACAATACTGGAGTAGGCTGCCATGTGCTTCTCCAGAGGATCTCCCCAGCCCAGGGATGGAATCTCAGTCTCCTGCATTGGCAGGCAGATTCTTTACCACTGAGCCACTATGTAAGCCTACTGCACTTCTGCTTAATCCAAATTTTGTCCTCTTTGTACCCAACTCAACCTTGTATCCCATTATCAGGCTAATTATCTCAAAATGCTGCATGTATTGGATTGCTTCATTTACTATTGATGATTTCCTTTACAAAGGGATGATTTACTATTGATAAATGAAAAGCAGTAACTTTTCAGTCTAGTTTTCAAGGCTCTCCAAAATCCAAGCCTGTCCTATTGTTCCCAACTTTTAACCCATCACCTCACCACAAAAATCAAGTAAGACCATCTACTGGGTCTCTGGTTTAGTCATTCTAGCCAATATCTTATATTCTCTTTTGCCTTAGAGACTCCAAACCTTTTGCCTAAGCATCTCTGGTGGTCAGATGAGGCTGAGTCCAAGTAGAGAGCACCCCTTCCATGATTTTTTCAAAACTCTAAGTGACTTTAAACTCAAAAACCACAGTGAGAAGGCATTTTACTTATGAACTGTGGAAAAGAATTCCAAATGGGCAATGAAGCACTTTCATCTTATTTTTGCCCGAAGCACCCAAGTATAAATCACTGCTGAGATTTCATATGAATAAAGTATTTTCTTCCTCACATCTGAATTCACATTGACTTTAAACTGGAACTAACAGTTATAAATGTGAGTTTTTTGGAGAAAAGAACCCAATTCAAAGAGATTTAATAATAAGGTCTCTACTCATTTATATTCTCAGTAAGAAATGAGTATAAAATGAGTCTAATAAATACATTTCTGTTTTTATCCTTGAAACTATCCCCATTGCAGGTCAATCTCAAGGGATCTTTTTTCACATAAGTCAGGGAAACTTTCTGTTTAGAAAATAAATAGAATGCCAAACTTCATCCACCTTGGGTTTTTATAAGCATTCTACATTGTTTCTAGAACAAAGAATAATTTCAAATGTTCTTTGCTTTTGAAAGCAAAAGAGATGAAAATATGGTAAGTATTCTCAACCTAGATATCTTAAGGTTATTTTACAAGTTGGCAATAGTTTACAAGTTGCAAATAGTTTTGCATTCATTGAACTATAAAATTTCCTGTTAGTGATTAAGGACTCCTTTAAGAAGATAATTACTTATTAAAAACACTCTTGGCTCACAAATTGATTTGAGATAGCAAATAAGGACATTTTGCAAAATGAAAAACCACAGTCTGGGCAATCTTCCCCAATATTTCTTTTTCTGGTTATAATTTTTCCTAGAATATTGCTTGCTAATTTACACCACTTTCCCACACTCCTGACGATATCTGAAATAAAGGATGAATTTTTCTGTCTCATAATCCTAGTCTGAAGAGTATATAACAGAGAGCTCATGGTAAAATAATGAGTTAGTAAAAAAATTCTGCAGAAACAAATCTTTCCAAACAGGGGGTTATTAGAGACACTCTATTTATACTACAAAGACAACCAATTGCAATTATCTTCCCCTCTACCCAGAAACTGGAATATTCTGGTGCTTTTGTCCTTTTTGAATCTGTCTCTGTCTTTAGACCCAACTTCTTTCTACAGTCTTTCCTTCAAGGAAAAAAAAAAAAGAAAGAAAATAATTTCTTCTGAAGTTCCATAGTAACCAAACAGTCCCCTGGATGGTTTATGGTTCTGACACATTGCATTAACAAAGAATTTCCAACAGCACAGAAGGACCAGTTCCTCTTAAAACTTGAAGATAGTCATCAAAATAAATCATGCTAATCGGACACCAGCAACTTAACAAGCCAAGTGTCTAGTTAAATGTGATGCAAAATTGGAAAGTTGAAATGTCTAAAACAACCATTTCTTTTGGAGAAATCATGGCTTCCTAATAGTCTCTTAACAGTCTCTATCACTTACACTTTGATGTTGAGTAGATGGATTGTTGAGACATGTTTAAACCCACGGACTTTGGGGCTTGGATTTTTTTATTTTCTTATTGAGGAATAGTTGATTTATGATGTTGTGTTAGTTTCAATTGTACAGCAAAGTGATGTAGATTCATATGTATATGTCTCTGGGCTTCCCAGGTGGCTCAATGGTAAAGAGTCTGCCTGCCAAGCAGGAGACCCAGAAGATGCAGGTTTGATCCCTGGGTTGATCCCCTAGAGAAGGAAATGGCAGCCCACTCCAGTATTCTTGCCTGGGAAACCCCATGGACAGAGGCGACTAGCGGGCTACAGTTCATGGGTCACAAAATGTCAGACACAACTTAGCAACTAAACAGCAGCAACAGCAAATTGTATATATATCTGATTGTTTTCCACTGTAGATTTTTACAAAATAATGAGTGTAGTTTTCTGTGCTATACAGCAAGACCTAATTAAATTGTTTTTGTAGTATTCTAATTTAAACAAGATCTACCATAGAGTTGTGATCAAATACCTAGTTTATGAGCTGACTGTCTGAAGGAAGGAGGCTGGACAAGAGATTCCCTTCAGATAACTTCTCAAAACCCTGTGAAAGTGACCCTCTGGTCTGCCTTCTTCTGTGATGAAGAAAGTCTCGTTTCTAGTATGGCTCATTTGCTGAGTCAGAGTCCGGCTGGGTAAGTAAACCAGGAGACTCTCTACATCTTATAACTGTAGCAGAACACTTTTAAAATATCTTTATTTCTCTTTAATAGGATACAAAGCCATGATCCAGCCCACTGTTACAAAGGTATAAAAATGCTAATGTAATCTTTATAAGCTTGTTATTGCTTCTTTGGGAGTAATACAAGGTAAATCAAACCTATAGTGATACAGTGAAATCCAAGGAATTTTGACAGAAGTTCATTTTCCTTGGTTGCCACCAACAATAATGGTTGTAAACAGCATATGGCAACAGCTGCGTCTTATGTTTGGAGGGTCTGGCCTATCTTCCGTCTCTATTTTTGATTCCAAAAATGAGCTTTTCAGCTTTCCCAGAGAAGTTACCTTTTAATTGTTGTTAAACATAAGTAGCACAGAATTCAACTACCCGTTTGTTTTTTTTTTAATTTGACTTAATTTATAGAAAGATGATATATTTTTACACTTTTGCTTCCAAATCTGAGAACTGAAAATGTGTGAAGTGCCTGGCTTTCTTTACTTTTTAAAAAGTGCTTGGTTTCCAAAGGGGCTTAGAAATTTCATCTTGAATGGAATGTACCTTCCCATCTGTACTGTTCTCTCATCTTTGAATATCAGAGTATGGAAAACTCTCCCTAGCTTACAAAGTTATTATGATACTCAGTGGAATAATAAAGTTAACAAAAAGTAGCTAAATTTATTGAAACTTCTTGTTTAATTAAAATTAGCTAAATTTATTGAACCTAGTTGGATAATAAAGAATTTGACTGGTATTTGTCCCCAGTTATACTTTGGCCACCTGATGGGAAGAGATGACTCATTTGAAAAGATCCTGATGCTGGGAAAGATTGGGGGCGAGAGGAGAAGGGGACAACAGAGGATGAGATGGTTGGATGGCATCACCAACTCAATGGACATGGGTTTGGGTGGACTCCGGGAGTTGGTGATGGACAGGGAGGCCTGGCATGCTGCAGATCATAGGGTCACAAAGAGCTGGACACAACTGAGCAAATGAACTGAGCTGTCCCGAGTTTCTGGGAGGGACTTTAAATCCTTGGACATTTTCAAGTGATAAGAATGTGTTTGTTATTCCCGGCAGAGCCCCTGGGATCAAACATGAGTGACTCAATGAGGACCCTCTAGTTAGTTTCATGGTCTATCCATCCTCGGGGCTGGACATGAGGGAAAGATCAACCTTGAGATTCTGAGCCAGGTGAGGTCAGGCCAACCTCCCAACCTCAGGGAAGTAAAGGGGAGCAGAGATTCAGTTGAATCATATGGCTAGTGATTCAATCATTGTGTCTATAGAATTGCTACAGAGCAATTCTGTGTATCAGAAGTCAGAAAGTCAAACTGACAACAGGGGTTTGTAGCAAAGTCAGGGTACCAAGAAAATAGAAGAGTCAACTTGTGCTCAAAAGACCTGAACCCTCCCAATGATTTTCAGGCAAAGGTTTTTAAACACAGTGTTTGGGGGTAGGATTGTAGGATGGATGATCAGTTTATGGGCCTTCTACTCATTGGTTGGGGGTGAGGTAACAAGGTGATGTTTCAGGAACCTCAAACTTCTGGTTCTAAACAGTCTGGGGTCTCTTTGCTTATGATCCCCATGTCACCACCATCCTCTACCTGGGTGTGTGTCTGGGGGTAATTAGTTTTTAGTGAACAACTCAGAGATATGCAATAGTCTGTTATATATAGCTCTTAGAAGGAACTGGGAGTCATGTCCACTTCCCTGGTGGCTCAGATGATAAAGAATCTGGCTGCAATGCAGGAGACCTGGGTTTGATTCCTGGGTCAGGAAGATCCCCTGGAGAAGGGAATTGCAACCCACTTGAGTATTCTTGCCTGAAAAATCCCATGGACAGAGGAACCTGGTGGGCTACAGTCCATGGGGTCGAAAAGAGTCAGACAGGACTGATTAACACTTTCACTTTCAGGAGTTCTGTGGTTGCATTGTCCTAATCTTTAACTGCTTGAGTCTGCTCTTTGGAACTTGGGGAAGGCCCAGGAGACTAAAGCCTTTTATTCTGAGGACAAGAAATGGGGAACTCAGAGGGACTTTTGTACCCAGGGAGGCCCCTCAGAGTCTTGCCTGGTTTCCAGATAAAACCCAATAAAATTTTGAACACTGAAACTCCCAGGTTTTCCTGACTGGTGAACAAATCAGAACACATAGTAAACTACAACAGAGAGATTGCTCTTCTAATTCAAAAGGATAAAAAGGCATATTGAAAAGTTGGAAAGAAGCTGTATTTTTCTTTCTAGCAGTGAAGAAGTTATTCTTGTCTGTGTTTCCCAGACTATTTTTTACTGAGTGAAACCCACCCAGTCTTAGCATTGGCAATTCAAACCATGTCCATCAGACAGCTTTAATGACAACAAAACTTTTTCATCTTAAAACTGACTTTAATATGAGAACAAGACTCGGCGATATATAAATTATATGCAAATTACAAAGAGAACATGCAAGTTGAAAAATTTCAAAACTAAAAGTTCACACACAGCTGAAACTTTCTCTAGTTTAAGAATGAAATCACCATTTCTTTTCCCATTCGAAAAAATTAATATCTGAAAATTTGACCAGGTTATTCCTCAGATGAGTAGGTCTTACATTTTAGGTCCTTGAGGAAAAGTATTTTGTACAGTGATAAAGAGTATAATTGAAAATTATTGTACTTGAGTCTATTGGCCTTTGCTTTGCATGCCAGGAATTCTGACAGCCGTGAATGGCCATCAAAGGACCCAACAGACAGATACTGGAAGATTTTATAATATTAAATTTTTCTCAAAGTGACAGAGAGACAGATTTCACACAGGAGTAGCATCATGGGAAATAACCAAGATACCAAAGAAGAAAGATTAACTCCTCAGATTTCATAGGATTTAAAGGATAAATCATTGAAGATGAAGAAATAAGCAATAGTTCACTAAACAAAAATGAACTGGGGAGACACAACAAAGTCCTTCTTTAGAGCACAGAGAACTATATTCAATATCCTGTGATAAACCATAACAGAAAAAAAAAAAAAAACACAAGAAAGAACACATATGTATAATTGAATCACTTTTCTGTACAGCAGAAACTAACTCAACATTTATATGTCAATACAAAATAATAAAAGAATTAGATGAAAGGAATAACAATATCAAAAATAAACTGGGCAGAGAGAGAAATAGCTTAAAATGTATTCAAAGTTATCAAATAACTGAACTTGGGACAAAAGTCACTGCCAAGTTCAAATTATTTGGAGCAGCTGAATTGGCAAACAAATAATGCAATGGGCATAGCAACAAGCTCAGTTTATTTTACATGGACCTTTTAATGACGTCCCTGTAATACATCTTTGTCAACCAGCAGTAATCCAGGGCATGAACCAGAGTTTGTTTACTCTGACTCACTAATTTAGAACTAGTGGAAAGTACCTTTGTTGTTGTTGTTTAATTGCTGAGTCGTGTCCATCTCTTTGCGACCCCGCTGACTATAGCCCACCGGGCTCCTCTGTCCATGGGGTTTCCCAGGCAAGAATACTGGAGTGGATTTCCAGGTGATCTTCCTAACCCAGGGACTGAACCCTTGTCTCCTGCATTGGCAGGCAGATTCTTTACCACTGAGCAACAAGGAGAGCTTAGTGGAAAGTACCTAGTTTAAGTTTAAATGACATAATGACGTTTAAAAATTAAATTGTTTGACCTGTATCAGGCTGTCTTTGCCATCATGCTATTTTTTTTTTTTTTAAGATGAGAAGGAGCAAACTGCAGTGAACAGCTGAGAGGAAATTCTTCATATTAGAGGAAATATTAGAGGATTGCAATAAATAATTTATCTTTTTGTTCTACCAGTTTCATCATTCTGCAATGTAGGCAGAGCGTCTTATTTGTCTGAAAAAAAGATTCTTTAATGTAAGTAAATCACTTATCCTTTTAAGTAATTTTAAACATTCCTACTTTAAATTTTAATTTGATGATTCGTTTGCTTTGTAAGCATGATATTAATAATGAATGAACACTTGCTGAGTTTCTCTTCTTAAACATTATTTCACCTTGTCCCTGAGCATCTCTGAGTTTCCCTGTTTTCTAGTGGATGGAGCCCAACACTTTCCATAATGTAGCCTCCCTCAAAGGATTTAAAATGCTATTAGTTCTCTTTTATTGCAAGACTTTTATTTACTGTTCTCTGCCAACATGCATTCAATTTGGATGCCAAGCTTTTGCATACCCTGTTTCTTGCTGGAATTAATTTTGTTTTCCCTGCTACTTTAAAACTACCTAAACTTTAACTCCTCAAGTCCTTCAACACCTTCTTGGTGAATTCCTCCCTGGCTATAATCCATGCAGACTGAGAAATTAGGTAAGCTCCCTATGGCTCAGATGGTTAAGAATCTGTCTGCAGTGTGGAAGGCCTGGGTTTGATCCCTGGGTCAGGCTGATCCCCTGGAGAAGGGAATGCAACCCACTCCAGTATTCTTGCCTGGAGAATCCCATGGATAGAGTAGCCTGGCAGGCTATAGTCCATGAGATCACAAAGAGTTGGACACAATTGAGTGACTAACACACACACACAAGCCAGATTATCCTCTAGTTGGTTGTCTTATGTTTTCCATCCATTTGAGGCAGACCTCATGTCGGAAAGTTTTCTGGTTTCTTTCCTGTACATTAATGAATACAGCACTGGAGGCATGATATTGCAAAAGATTGGCAATTTAATGAGGGCTTCCTTTATATGAGGAAATATCTCATGGAATCGATGCAGAGTTTTCTTAATATGATGGAAAGACTGGAAGCAACTCTACTTGAGAATGGCAGGTGAACAGGGCAGGAGGTTCTCAGGAAGACCTGGCTGAAATGTCCCAGGTCAGTAGAGAGATGTACACGTGCCTGAATACACAATTCTACCCAGTATCCAAACAATAGAAGAATAAAAATTTATGTCCCCAAGTTCCAATGACATGATTTACAGAGGCCACCTGAAACTTGGCACACGCCTGTCTGGAAGAGTGACACCAAGGCTCCAGCAGAACAATGAAGCGCCTGCCTCTCTTAAGCAAGATTAAATTGAAAGCCCCAGAGAGGGAAATACAGGATTTCCCCTGGCCGTCAGGAGGGTGAGTCAGCGTCGCCTGCCCTAAACAATGGATGGAGACATAGCCACTTGGAGACCTTTCATCTTTATCCTTTTTTAGCAAAGCCTGTGCCCTATTTTCATAGGTAGGATGCCTGACGCCTTGCCCACTGCCCCTCTTCACTATCTTTTATTAAACAGGAAATCAGGCAGCATTCTTTTCAGGAATGGAGAGGGGTCCGTTGTCAAACAAAATGAAGGCAAAGAGGCCAAACATTTTAACTCAGTTTGAGTGACATCCTGGATCATGGAGATTTCTGATGGCCATTTTAGACAAGATTACCAAAAAGTTAAGGTATGACTCTAAAACCTAGAAACCCACATCCTGATAAGAAATATGTGTGGCCAATTTTCAGCCAGGATTGTTCTATTTTAAACCTAGCACATGAAAGAAAAGAATGTTGTTGCTTAAACTCATACTTTTATTGATTCAATGCCATTACCCATTAGGGCCCAGTAATCACACACACCCACACCTCAGAGCAGAGTAAAACCCCACATTCCATGCTGTAACCTGTTGCTTTCATTTCTAAGGAAAGGTCGAAAGTCTTGAGCATATTTCACTCTGGGACACACGAGACAGTCCTAGTACCCAAGAGGACCTTGCACGGGTCTGTCAGTTAGGAATTGCATTTGGCCACTAGCAAGAAAAATTCCAAACTTGCTGGCTTAAACAATGCAGGGGTTGCTTATTTTTTCCATTGAAAGTAGACAGGCCAGAGTTGGTACGGGGGCTTCTCAACTCCAGCCAGGGGCCAGTCTCCTCTGACCTTTATGCTTCTCCATCCTTAGGGTGTGACCTTGTCCTCAGATTCTCAAAACCTCCTCAGGAGCCGTCGTGTAGGGCAAAAGGGAAGGAATGCCAACTGTGCTAGTCCCCTTTAAAGAGTTCCCTGGGGCGTCCCACTCAGTTCAGAGCTCAGTCACTTTGGCCACGTTTTACTGTTGGCAAAGCTTGGAGTGTGCATTTTATCCAGGCTCTGTTAGAAAGGAAAAGATGGAGAAGGGATAGTGTACCGGTAGCAGTCTCCACTACAGCAGAAAGGCCCATGGCCGTGGCTATTCCTGGTCAGAATCCTGCCAAGCAAACAGCCTCGAGAGACCCTGTCTCTCCATTATTCATGCTTAGCTCACAAGCAGAGTGAAAATGAGTAACTGCCATGAATTAGACAGGACATGCATTACTTTCTGTGTCCTAATCTTAACTTTTGTTAAGATACGTCTTCATTTCTGCAACACCTCTAACAACCCTCCAAACAACAAAATCCTTTTAGTATCAAACGGGATAAAAACAGCAGCATCACAGAGTGTTTCTATGCTGTCTTATGTTCATTGCTTAGATTTTAGCGCTGTTTGTTTACAGGCTGCTTGGCCTAGCTCTGAGGAGCTCTTTCAAATAAAGTTCTGCACTGAGACCTATTAGGACTCTTTAAGAACTCAACCTGGGGCTTCCCTGATGGCTCAGAGGTTAAAGTGTCTGCCTCCAATGCAGGAGACCCGGGTTTGATCCCTGGGTTGGGAAGATCCCCTGGAGAAGGAAATGGCAATCCACTCCAGTATTTTTGCCTGGAGAAGCCTAGTAGGTTACAGTCCTCGGGGTCGCAAAGAGTCGGACACGACTGAGCGACTTCACCACCACCACAAGAACTCAACCTAGGGACAGTTCTATTTCTCTGGAGTTTGGGTTGTGTGTTTTGTTTTTTTTTTGGGGGGGGGCCTTTTCCAAAAGCAAGATCCAGATTTCTTGTGGTTTTGCCCAATTAGAGGATCATTATCTCACCTTCAGAAAGTGTTCAGTGTTTCATACCAGACAAGGGACACCTCCAACGTCACGGAAGTACCAGTTCCCTAGAGGAACTTGGTTGCCCTGTTTACCTGTCAAGGTGGCATTTTATATTCCCCATTTATGCCACTGGGTGTAAACATTCTAAGCAATTTTAGAAAGCATTCTCATTGCTATATGAAACAGGCCTTAGGAACCATCTCTTTCTGCTTCCTCCTGATACAGAATAGTCACGATTATAAACACGGGACCAAAAATTAGATTCAACTTCAGTTCAGTTCAACTTAAAGCATCTCAATTTGCCCACTAATGTATATACAGTTAACCCTCCTTATTCATAGATTCTGTATTGTCAGTTTATGGACTCACTAAAATTGATCTATAACCCCAAATCAATATGCAAGGCACTTTCACAGTCATTTGCAGACTGCAAGTGGCAAAAAAAAAAAAAATTTGCATAGATAATTCAACACACGTGCCCATCTGAGATTGAACAAGGAGATACAGTGCCTTTTTGTTGCAAGCTCAAGCTATAAACAAGTATCTTTTGGGGGGCACTCCTTGGTGGCACATGTTTGTGCTTTATATTGGTGATTTTGCTATTTTAAAATAGCTACCATACGTAGTACTAAGTGCTGTCCAGTGTGATCTCCATTAGAGAGGAAATATACGCTAAATAACCTTCCTTTGCGCATGAGCTAGAATGTTGTTGGCTGTGAGTTCAATGTTAATTAGTCTACAATGCATGTTAAATGCTGTTAAGCAGATATGCACCATAAAGTCAGGTATGTTGATTGACTGATTGATAAAAATGTGGCCAGAGGCTCTCAGGAACCTAACAGGATATTTCCTCTAGAAGCAGTGATTCAGTATTCTCTCACTGCATGTCCACGGGGACTTCATAGACCATAACAGCAAAGAATAATGAGAATCAATTGTATTCTGTTCCAATTAACCCCTAGAGTGGATCTTTCTTTGCACAATCGAACCAGAGTGTTTAGGTGTTTATTATCCTTGATTTTCTGTCTCTGTGGTTTAACTGCCTTTATTGTTGAATCTGAAAAGTTATTCTTTGCTTTAGAGAGATGAAGGGGGAAAGAGTTTTCAAATCTCTTTTTTATGAATCAGAAGAAAAAAAATGAGAGTACATAATTTTATGCTCTACAATTCAGTCTTGGAATCTGTATTTAATTGCTTTAATTTTCCAGCTATTATCTATGTGGAGCTGATTTTCAGAGACAAACCAACTCATTTCCTAAAAGCAGGCATAGATGCACCGCAGCCGTCAAGGGCAGCCGGTGATTCTAGCTGATGGTATCTCTTGAAGCAGGAAAGTGTTGTGAAAGTGTTAGTCGCTCAGTCACGTCCTACTCTTTGCGATCCAATGGACTGTAGCCCGCCAGGCTCCACAGTCCATGGAATTCTCCAGGCAAGAATACTGAAGTGGATAGCAATTCCCTTCTCCAGGGATCTTCCTGACCTAGGGATCAAACCCGGATCTCCTGCACTGCAAGAGCATTCTTTACCATCTGAGCCAGAAGGGAAACCATTCATTTGTCTCCCACCATGATAAATTTCATGATGTCTGCTTCGATAAATTTTCTCTTCTCTCTCCTTCTCCCCCAGCCCTCGTCACACACACACCACTCACAGAAACACACAAGGTTTTGGATGCTCTAAGATAATTGCAATTCGATATCATGCATTCCTTTAATGACTGTGTATCTAGCATCTGTGTTGGACTATGGACATCACTGTGGGAGATGAATGATTGGCTGAGATCCCGATGAGGTTCTCAGGGAACTCCAAATGTAGTGAAGCAGTAACTAAGAGAGATTGGGGAATACTAAAAGAAAAATAAGGAGGGAAGGCAGTGGTGTGTGCTTATTCCTGACCCCCTTGACATTACTGTGGCTTGGCCAGATGAAGCTAGACGTCTGGAAGCAGAAATGTGTGCAAAGTGATAGTAGAGAAGCTGTGTATGTTTGCATCTGTGTGTGTGTGTGTGTGTGTGTGTGTCCTCAGACTCCCATTTCTGTGGCTGCTACAACATTATCCCTTGGGCTGCAAGGAGATGCACCCAGTCCATCCTAAAGGAAATCAGTCCTGAATATCCATTGGAAGAACTGATGCTGAAGCTGAAACTCCAACACTTTGGCCACCTGATGCAAAGTACTGACTCATTTGGAAAAACCCTGATGCTGGGGAAGATTGAAGGCAGGAGGAAAAGGGGACAACAGAAGATGAGATGGTTGGATGGCATCACTGACTCAATGGACATGAGTTTGAGTAAACTCCGAGTTGGCGATGAACAGGGAGGCCTGGCATGCTACAGTCCATGGGGTCACAAAGAGTCAGACATAACTGAACGACTGAACTGAACTGAACAATATTATTCTAGTCAAGGAGATCTTTTTTAAAAAAATATGAAGCGAAACCCATGTGTAGGTCCACAGCTGCCCCTTTCTTCCTCTTTAATTGGGAATTCTTTCATGAGGCCTCCTAGACACTTTTTAAATGTCACAACTTTCAGCTTTGTTTTTCAAGATGAGCAAAACTCTGTAATTACTTAAAGCCACTAGCAATGTATCTTGTCCTGTTCTGAAGTGTCAGGAAATCTAGCGATGACTCGGAATTTATGGGAATTACCAGAATTTTAAGACTCAGTGAGAATCTAACATTTATCATATTCCTTCTTCCTGGCTTTGCATAATGTGATTAACTTACGCTTGTATAAGATAAACTAAAGACTGGTTGACATATGCAAAACCTCTGCCTTGTGATGTTTTTGGAAGAGCTATGCTTCTTCTGGGATCTTTTAGTATTTTTCTCATTGTATGTAAAACTCTTTTGAATGAAAATGAGCCCTTAGACCTTGTTCCCTTGAAAAATCATATAATAACACCTGAATTTAGTCCAAGTTCTCCTTCTCCATTCTAAGAAGATGTGCACATAAGAAAGAAGAAAGAGGGAGAGAGAAGAGAGAAATGGAGAAAGAGAGCCTCCCAAAGAGAGACAGAGAAAAGAAACAAAAGCTTTGCAGCAGCTATACAATGATCACAATAATTTTCTATTTACACACAACCTACTTTCAGGAGTTATTTGAGATGGCTTGCAAAATTAAATATTATATAATTAAAATAATGAGCAACTTTTTTAAAAGAAGAAACCATAATGAAGGGGAAGTAGTTATGAAGCCAGAGAACACTGAGCAAAGGTAATTATAAAAACTGAACTTCACAGTTTAACTCTGAGCTTCCTGCAACTAAAGCAAAAGTTGAAAATCCATAAGAGCAAATCCTTCACCATCCTATTAATGGAGAAAAAAACATTGCACTAGGAGATCCTACTTCCTCTTGAAGTTTTGCGTCCTAATAAAAAGTGCATTGTGTGAAAAAACACACACAGGACAGCAACAGACTCACAGACATAGAGAGCAGATTTGTGGTTGCCAAGGGGGAGGAGGGAAAGGAGAGAGAAGGACTGGGAGTTTGGGTTTAGCAGATGCAAGCTATTAGAGAATGGAAAAACAGCAAGGTTCTAATGTATAGCACAGAGAACTATATCCAGTCTCCTGGGATAAACAATATGGAAAAGAATGTGTTAAAAATAAACATATATATGTATATAACTGAGTCACTTTACTGTACAGCAGAAACTGGCACAACATTATAAATCAACTATGCTGCTGCAGCTGCTCTTTAATTACTGAGTTGTGTCCAACTCTTTGTGACCCCATGGACTATAGCCCACAGGCGCCTCTGTGCATAGGATTCTCCAGGCAAGAATACAGGAGTGGATTGCCTTTTCCTTCTCCAGGGAATCTTCCTGCCCTGGGGATTGAACCCACGTCTCCTGTATTGCAAGCGGATTCTTCACCATCTGAGCCAGAGAAGCCAGTCAACCATACTTCAATTTTTTTTAAGAGTTTTTTAAAAAGTGAATCATGTGAATCATTACAGGAGCCAGATTTAGATCCACGTGTGTCCCCGTACTACCTTCGGCACAATCACCTTCCCTTCAAGCATTATTTTATTAGATGGTGGAAGGACCACAGCGGCTTTGACTCTCCAAAGGTGTGGGGTGCCACGTGAGATGGGGCGTCTCATACACCCCTCTTCTGTCTGAGGACTTACGGCATGAGCTGAAAAACAGCTGTGTCTGCAGCTCCACCAGCTCCTTCAGCTTCCACTGGATCTTGTTTTTCAGCTTTGAGTCCTAATGGGAGAGTGTGTGTGTGTGTGTGTGTGTGTGCGCGCACACGCGCACGTGTGTGTGTGTGTAGCTCCATGGCAAAGGACAATAATTTCAATCCCAGATCGCTGGTGTCATCAAAGTCAGAAGAGGTAGGATGGAGTTTATAGTCTGGATTTGTCCCCAGAGTTTCTAATCTGTCCTCACTCTTCCCTGGTTCACTTCTGGTTTTATTTCCTGTCTACGGGTCTTAGTGACCCTATGGGATCATTTTATTCCCACTGCTAGAATCATAGACTTCTTCACATGCTTTTATAAATAAATAAAGTCTAATTCCCATAATAAATCCCTTAGTTCATATCATTCTTACTTCTGTTTTGCTTGATCAAACTTTACCTGATACATGTCTGGTGCCTGAATTGGGGTACTGCCAAAATGGAAGCCTTAAACCTATAGCCTTCTCTTCTAAACTATATGGTGAGCAAAATCTAGGATGTTCTTGATGACTGCTGCTGTTGCTGCTGCTTCTAAGTCACTTCAGTCGTGTCCGACTCTATGTTACCCCACAGACAGCAGCCTACCAGGCTCTCCCGTCCCTGGGATTCTCCAGGCAAGAACACTGGAGTGGGTTGCCATTTCCTTCTCCAGTGCATGAAAGTGAAAAGTGATAGGGAAGTCGCTCAGTCGTATCTGACTCTTCACGACCCCATGGACTGCAGCCTACCAGGCTCCTCCGTCCATGGGATTTTCCAGGCAAGAGTACTGGAGCGGGGTGCCATTGCCTTAAAGGCTGTGAGAAAATTGCTATTGGCTACTAAAGAAAAAGAAATTTGTGTTACATAGTGGCAGAAATTTTGACAGCCCTATGGTCTTTAATGAGCTTCCTTGGTAGCCCAGTAGTAAAAATTCACCCACCCATGCAGGAGACACAGGAAATGCGGGTTTGATCCTTGGGTAAAGAAGATGCCCTGGAGAAGAAGATGGTAATTCACTCCAGTATGCTTGCCTGGAGAATCTCATGGACAAAGGAGCCTGGCAGGTTATAATCCATGGTGTTACAAAAGAATCAGACATGGCTTAGCAACTAAGCAACAATGCTCTTTAATAATGTGGAAAATAGAAAAGATACCTAATGACGTAGACTGGTTGGCTAAGGAAATTTCTAGGAAGAACTTTGAAAATGCCAATTAATATCTTTTGGTCACATATGATAAGATATCCATGGATACATAAGCTAAAATAAAGTAGTGGATACTTTAGCAAGCAGAATTTCAAAGCAATAAAAGAGTCAGGTCTTGCTGGATCTGAAAATAAAACCAGCTCTTATTTCCAGCTTCTCTAGATGGCAAAATAGTCTCAAAGTGAAAAATAGCTTCAGCACAAAGAACAAATCCAGGACTGTGGCTGTAAGGCCCTCCGTTAAAACTTCAAAATGATTTAGGGTATGTCTAGTAAACTCTCCCAACTAGACTCAAAGGATTTCAACCAACAGAAGGGTGTTATCTCACAGAATCAGACTCTCAGTCCAAGCTGGAGATTTGTGGGCATAGACTTTGTATAATGAAATAAATGCTAGTAAGATTCATAGCAAATCTATAAAATGTTTTAATATAATTACACTAGCAGAAGCTTTGTATACTTGGATTAAAGCAACAGAGACAGGGCTTCAGGAAGCAGGATGAGAAAGTTACTAAACTGGAAAAAGTGAGTCATGTCTTATGGCAAAGGAAGTATGTTCCAGAGTGAAGAGCTTACAGTTCTGAGAGCAGAGCTGAGATGGGCAATTAAAAAAAAATTCATACTCAGGGAGACTCTAATTAAGAAACTGTTCTATGTGCCCCGGTAGATTTCAGTATTTCTGTGGGCCAATGTGTGCTGTGCACCTCCCCTTCCTGTTCTTATTAAATCAGGATGTCGATTTCAGTCCTTCTTGTATTCATTTACTAGCATGTCATAACAAACTATCACCCAATGGGTGACTTAAGCCACAGAAATTTATTGTCTCATGATGCTGGAAGTCCAAGACAGCAGGATGGGTCTTCCCTGAAAACTGGGGGAAGGATTTGTTGCAGGGAAATCTCCTGGGCTTGTAGCTGGCTGTTCTTCGCTCCATTCCCTTCGTATTACCTTCCCTCTCTGCATGCCTGTGTATCACTTTAGTCGTGTCCCACTATTTGCTACCCAACCCAGGGTCTCTTATGTTTCCTGCACTGGCAGGCGGGTTCTTTACCACTAGCACCAGCTGGGAAGCCTTCCTCCCTGTATGCCTTCCTCTCTGCAAGACTGTGTCCAAATCCCACACTTCCTTTTTCATAAAGTCTTGTAAGAACAGTTAGCTCTTGACTTTATTATTTTTAAATTTTTGGCAGCTTTGCCTGACATATGGGATCTTAACTCCCTGACCAGGGATCAAACCTCTGCCCCCTGCAATGGAACTGTGGTGTCTTAACCACTGGGCAGCAGGGAAGCACCCCTCCCCCTTTCTTTTTTTTTTCTTTTTAAGCAAAAAGGGAAGTTTATTGACTCATTCAACTCAGAAGGATTTCTAAGATATCTCATAGGAAAGGTGAAAGGACTGCAAGAATTAGTCTTTGAGATTAGAAAAAGGGACTCACTTAAGGTAGAATTTTTTCTCTCTTCGTCTGACTCTCATCTCTCCATGTTGCATGAGAGATGGCCTCCAGTAGACCCAAAGTGTTGTCTTCCTAGCTTAAAATCCACAACAGAAAGATGGCTGTCTCATGCCATCCTTGGTTCAGTCTTTATTGTTCTGGAGAGAGGGTTCTGTTATCAGCTAGGCCGGGGATTGAATTAAAGACTTACCCTCCCTCTTGTATGACTTCATCTTAATCAACCTTATATGAAATGGCCTTGTCTCTAAGCAAGGTCCCATCCGGAGGTACTGGGGGTTAGAACACCACCATGAGAATTTGCAGGAGACAGGCTTCAGCCCATCACAGTTCTATCCCTGTATCACCATTGTAAAATAATGTAAAACATTCTTTATTCAAAAAATGAAAATCACAGTATCTGGTCCCATCACTTCATGGCAAATAGATGGGGAGACAATGGAAACAGTGACAGACTTTATTTTCTTGGGCTCCAAAGTCACTGCAGACTGTGACTATAGCTATGAAATTAAAAGGTGCTTGCTCCTTTTAAGAAAAGCTATGACAAATCTAGACAGCCTATTAAAAAGCAGAGACATTACTTTGCCAACAAAGGTCTGCCTAGCCTAAGCTGTGGTTTTTTCCAGTAGTCATGTATTGATGTGAGAGTTGGACCATAAAGAAGGCTGAACGCCAAAGAATTGATGCTTTTGAACTGTGGTGTTGGAGAAGACTCTTGTGAGAGTCTCTTGGACTGCAAGGAGATCCAACCAGTCAATCCTAAAGGAAATCAGTCCTGAATATTCATTAGAAGGACTAATGCTGAAGCTGAAGCTCTAATTCTTTGGCCACCTGACGCGAAGAACTGACTCATGGAAAAGACCCTGATGCTGGGAGAGATTGAGGGCAGGAGGAGAAGGGGACAACAGAGAATGAGATAGTTGGATGGCATCACTGACTCAATGGACATGAGTTTGAGCAAACTCCAGGAGATGGTGAAGGACAGGGAAGCCTAGTATGGTTCAGCCTTTGGGGTCGCAAAGAGTCGGACGCGACTGAGTGAGTGAACGACAGCAATCACCACTGTACATCGTGTGTACACTGGCAATGGGGAAGCTAACTAATGTATTTATAGGTTTACAAATTGAGATGGAATGTTCTTGAGTTATTGCACCCAAGTGACCGCCTCTGCACCTATATGTGATTTGGATGGAGAAAGACCAGACTTCATGATGATACTGTAAGTGCTTCAAATTTTAGGGATCGTGAAGGAAGTGTGAGTGTAGTTTGCATATGACTGACTGTGACCTAGAATAGCCATGATAGTATCTCTCATCCCAGACAGTCTTCTGGAACCTGACCTTGCCATTCTTCCATCAAAAGATGGAACAAAAGTGGGGATAAGAAGCAATTTTATTTTCACACCCAGCAAGACCTGACTTCTTTATGTCTTTCCACAATTCTGTTTAAAAACAGACATTCAATTTTATTTCAGCTCCTCACTTTCTTGAATTCTCCTTCCCCTGAATCTGTGCTGATTGCAATGACTAAGCCAGGAGAATGTGGGAGAAATGACACTTGAACTCACAAGCAGCCTTGTCATTTCAGTCTGGATCTCTTAGAGCATTAGGAGAACTCTTTCTTGGAAAATGGTTGCCGTGGTGGGAAAAACTCATGGAAAGACCATGTTCCAAAGCAATAGACACAAAAATTTAGAGACAACAATATTTACTGAAACATCACTTATAAATTAGCAATGGGCTACACTTTCAACAATAGACTGCCAATTTATACAGTATTCACGCCACAAAATATTGGGCAACCTTTTAATGTCATGTTCACATATTAAAACATTCGCATAGACTGTGAATAAAAGAAATCAATATTTATATAACCCCAATGAAGGTAAAATATAAAAGCTATATATTGTATGCAATATGTTCTTAATTTTATGAGAAACACATCCATATTTCCATGCTCATATTTTTTTAAAATATGTAGACACAAAACCAACTGGAAGAAAATAAACTAGCATGTTAATAGCTGTTATTTGAAGCTGGTAAGACTGGAACTGATTTATATTTTTGGTGTTCTATTTTTTGCATTTTCTATATTTTTGTTATAAACCTCTATTACTTTGATGATGATTTTTAAAAGAAAACAAATGTCATGAAAAACAATATGTCATGCTCAGAAAATTAGGGTTATTTACCCATGATTATGTGGTACATTGTGATTGAAATCAGAGGGTTTTGAGTCTTGAAGCCTAAACTTTGCCAAAGAGAACAAACTTGATTTTTCTACATTAAGACTCATCTATTGATATGATATTCAATACATCTGCAAGGCTTTATATTTCTGAAACAAAAGTGACATCAGAAGAAATTTTATTAAGCACACATGAGGAATCAGAGCACAAACTGCCATACTCATTTTAGCCAAACTCAAACTCAGATTCAAAAATGAACTTATTTTTGCCATGTCATAGGAAAACTCATATCTGTTTGGGCCTGTCCTGTCTGAGTTCTTAAAACTGGAGACCATTAAAAGTAAATTAATCTTATTTTCTCACTTCATACATGTAACTCAATTTAGTTTTTCAATTTTTTATGAATTATTTTTATTGGTTCAAATTCAGACCTTTGTTGTAGGATTCACATTGAAACATATCATATATCCCTTAATGGATACAAAATCTGATCTTTATAACACTCTGCATCTCTCTGGAAGCTTAAATAAATGGAACAAAATTAGGATTATTAAATGAAGCATTGGAACAGCACTCAGTTCCATGTTCACAGAATTAGATTTATCAAATGAAGCATCGGAACAATATTTTGCATTGAGATAGCCTAGCTTTCAGTGAGGAAAGAGCTTTACAATAAAGGCTTTTGTTGAGAGATTATCTGAGCATAGTTTATAACCGTACTCGCAGTTTACCCAGTCTTTCAACAGATGTTGATATAATGTTATTGAACACAGAAAATATCCTAGGTGTTCAGGGAACCAGGTAGGTACATTTTGTGCTTTGAAATATCCACATAATAAACATACAAACAGATACAAACAACATAAACATTAGTAGTACGTGGGCATAAATATTGTTAATGTATTAATTGCATATATAATGAAATAATGGCAATTTCACAGCATGATAAATGCTATGGAAAAAATAAGATTGGGCTATGGGCCAGAGAATTAGTTGGGGTGATCTTTTGATTGAATTCTGTATTCATTTCCAGGATTGCTATACCAATTATCACAAAATGAGTCAGATAAAACAATAGGAACTTATTCTCCCATGGGTCTGGAAGCTAGAAGTCTGAAACCAAGGTGTAGGAGGGTTCACGCTGTCTCTATAGACTCCAGAGTGGGAATCTTTCCTCACCACCTATAGCTTTTGAAAGGTTCTAGCAACACCTGGCCTTCTTGTCTAATTTGGTGCATCACCCAGATCTCCGCCTCAGTCTTCACACAGCCTTCCACCCCGTGTGCCTCTGGCCAAATGCTCCCTTTGATTATAAAGATACTATCAGTGGATTAGGGCCCACTCAAATGCAGTGTGTCTTCATCCTAACTTGATTATATTTGTAACGTTTCAAATGAGCTCACATCCACAGGCACTAGGAGATTAGAACTGTAGCATGTCTTTATAGGAGACACAATTCAATCCATAATAAACGCTAAGAGAAGGTCCTTGTGGAAAGAGTATGTTAGAACTACCATCTGACTGATGGAAAAAAGGAAGAAAGTGCAAGTTGCGTCTGAGTCTTTGTGACCCCATGGGCTATAGTCCATGGAACTCCAGACCAGAATACTGGAGTGGGCAGCTTTTCCCTTCTCCAGGGGATCTTCCCAACCCAGGGATCGAACCCAGTTCTCCCGCATAGCAGGCGGATTCTTTACCAGTTGAGCCACAAGGGAAGACTACCTGGCAGTCGGGAAGAAGAAATGGGTCTACACAATGGGTATAAAGTCCTAGAGCTGGAGTGCTCCTCCTGACACACACACACACACACACACACACACACACACACACACAGAGAGAGAGAGAGAGAGAAGGAGAGAGAGAAACTAAGGCCATGCATGTGAGCACAGACCCTATCAGAGTGAGCTTCATAAGTTCACATAAGAAGTTCTGGCTTTACTCTCTTCAGTGTGAAGCTGTGTGCATGCACGCATGCTAAGTCATTTCAGTCGTGTCTGACTCTTTGTGACCCTACAGATTCGGGCAAGAATACTGGAGTGGGTATCCATTCCCTTCTCCAGGGGATCATCCCAACCCAGGGATCGAACCTATGTCTCCTGTATTGCAGATGGATTCTTTACTGACTGAACTATCAGGGAAGCTGCTGAAGGGCTTTTATCCACAGGAAAAAAAATATGAGATCTATACTATAAAGGAAACACTAGATGTCACACACAAGAATAGTAAACGCAGTTTTGTGGCAATCCCAGAGAAAAATGACTGGTGCTCGCAGAAGGTAGTGAGATTTGCTCTGAGAAGCTGGTGCATCGGAACCCACTGACCTGGATGCAAGGAGATGGGAGACAGGTGGAGGGAAGAAGAGCCTGGGGTGGATCCTAGTGCAGTTGCCTGAGAGAAGATGGACGTGGACAGAAGTAAGTTTGAGGAGCGGAGGTCGAGTTTAGCTTTTTTTCCCTGGGCTATCTTCTCCGCTGGTGCATATTCTTGAGTGGAGAAACTGCGGGGCAGTAATAAGGAGGAAGAATGGGAACAGCATTTGAAATGGGTGTTCCCCATCTCCTCAAACCTCATCAGATGGGCCATCTGAGGCACAACTCTCCTTCCCTCTTTATCCCGCTTCTGTGTCTGAACACAGCGCCCTGCCCTCTATGCTCTCTTGGGTTTAGTGCAGCTGCCAAATTATTGACGTGTTTTACCTGCTCTTTCAAATGTCAGAACCAAGACAGTGGGGAAAGGCAGGCACTAGGGTCACATTGAGATCTATACTATAAAGGAAACACTAGATGTCACACACAAGAATAGTAAACGCAGTTTTGTGGCAATCCCAGAGAAAAATGACTGGTGCTCGCAGAAGGTAGTGAGATTTGCTCTGAGAAGCTGGTGCATCGGAACCCACTGACCTGGATGCAAGGAGATGGGAGACAGGTGGAGGGAAGAAGAGCCTGGGGTGGATCCTAGTGCAGTTGCCTGAGAGAAGATGGACGTGGACAGAAGTAAGTTTGAGGAGCGGAGGTCGAGTTTAGCTTTTTTTCCCTGGGCTATCTTCTCCGCTGGTGCATATTCTTGAGTGGAGAAACTGCGGGGCAGTAATAAGGAGGAAGAATGGGAACAGCATTTGAAATGGGTGTTCCCCATCTCCTCAAACCTCATCAGATGGGCCATCTGAGGCACAACTCTCCTTCCCTCTTTATCCCGCTTCTGTGTCTGAACACAGCGCCCTGCCCTCTATGCTCTCTTGGGTTTAGTGCAGCTGCCAAATTATTGACGTGTTTTACCTGCTCTTTCAAATGTCAGAACCAAGACAGTGGGGAAAGGCAGGCACTAGGGTCACACAGCCATGAAATTAAAAGACACTTACTCCTTGGAAGAAAAGTTATGACCAACCTAGATAGTATATTCAAAGCAGAGTCATTACTTTGCCGACTAAGCTCCGTCTAGTCAAGGCTATGGTTTTTCCTGTGGTCATGTATGGATGTGAGAGTTGGACTGTGAAGAAGGCTGAGCACCGAAGAATTGATGCTTTTGAACTGTGGTATTGGAGAAGACTCTTGAGAGTCCCTTGGACTGCAAGGAGATCCAACCAGTCCATTCTGAGGGAGATCAACCCTGGGATTTCTTTGGAAGGAATGATGCTAAAGCTGAAACTGCAGTACTTTGGCCACCTGATGCGAAGAGTTGACTCATTGGAAAAGACCCTGATGCTGGGAGGGATTGGGGGCAGGAGGAAAAGGGGACGACAGAGGATGAGATGTCTGGATGGCATCACTGACTCAGTGGACATGAGTGGGAGTTGGTGATGGACAGGGAGGCCTGGCGTGCTATGATTCATGGGGTCGCAAAAGTCGGACACGACTGAGCGACTGAACTGAACTGAACTGAGGGTCACACAGAGCTGGGACTGCCATCCCAGCTCAGCTGCCCAGTGTTCTGTGTGATACTTGTTTCCTGAAGACTTAATCCTCATGGTTTCAACAAGTTGTTGGGAGGATGATTTCAGATTTCCTACTTAGAGATCGATAGATGATAGAGAGAGAGAGAGAGATGATAGCTCCTCTGTCCATGGGATTCTCCAGGCAGGAACACTGGAGTGGGTTCGCTTTTTCTTCTCCAGGGGATCTTCCTGACCCAGGGATCAAAACTGGGTCTCCTGCATTGCAGGCAGATTCTTTACTGTCTGCGCCACCAGGGAAGGCCTGATATAAATATAGGTTTACACATAGATAGATTTCCCAGGCGGCGGTAGTGGTAAAGAAACTGCCTGCCAGTACAGGAAAAGTAAGAGACGTGGGTTTGATCCCTGGGTAAAGAAGATCCCCTGGAGGAGGGCACAGCAGCCCACTCTAGTATTCTTGCCTGGAGAATCCCGTGGACAGAGGAGCTTGGCAGACTGCAGTCCATAGGGTCACACAGAGTTGGACATGATTAAACATCTTAGCACCCACAGTGGCTCAGTAAAAAGAATCCTCCTGCAATACAGGAGACCCAGGTTCAATCCCTGGGTCAGAAAGATCCCCTGGAGAAAGAAATAGCAACCCGTTCCAGGATTCTTGCTGGGAAAATCCCACAGACAGAGGAGCCTGGAGTCCATGGGGTCGCAAAGACTTAGCGACTAAACAACAATAATAATACATATGGATATTTTAGTGACTAAACAGTGGCAACAATACATAGGATATAGATATAAATATGGTGAGGCCTACCATGAATGTAGGCTTATGAGAAAAGCAGAGGAAGAAAGAAAAGCCAGGACCAAACCACATGGAGGGCGTAGCAGTTTCACACACAGGCTCTCTGTGGTTTTGGATTCAGATAGATCCAAATAAGAAACAAGAATCTGTGCATTCAGTTATTAAATTAACCTCATTTCCCACAAATAGCCAAGTCCCAATTGTACAGGACTCTGTTGATTTGTAAAGAGCAGGAAAGTTGCTTGGAATGGGAGGAGCCTCTGGAACACGACTTCCCTTCACTCTGCCCTTCCTCTTCGCTCCGCCCGGAGCCCTGCCTTGCAGAGCCCTGACTAGTTCTGGTCATCATCTCGTGCTACATTTCACACAGTAATTTTTCAGACTTTAACCTTTCTCCAGAATTTTTCTAAAAGAGAAATGAATGTACCTTCTCCCACCTCTCTCATCAAGATAAAAAATAAGTGATAAGACAACACAGAAACATTGCCCAGGCATGTAGGGACAGAATCAGGAGAACGTCCAGCTTCCTGTTTACAGTGGTGACAGAGGAGCCTGAACCAGGAGCAGCACACAGCTGGTCAGGTGTCTCGTGATCGCTTGTGGTCCAGGGAGTCTCTGAAAAACTGAGTCCTGAGTCCACACAAAACTGAGTCCTGGGTACAGTACAGCCTTGCAGGGCTCCAAGAACTAGCAAGCTTTGCAGACATAGGGTGAATTGAACCTGAGAGCCAGGACTCTGCCTTACATCTCTTTTCTGAAGACTACAGCCCCTCTCAGCTCTAAAATGCAATGACATATTTGGCTTTAAGTGTTAGGGGTTCCGTGACAAGGCCATTCTCAAAATCCTGTTACACAGACAACGCATTTGATGCCTTTCACAGTGTTCCTGGCTTCTAGCCCAGATGGTAAAGAATCAGCCAGCAATGCTGGAGACCTGAGTTGGACCCCTGGGTGGGGCAGATCCCCTGGAGAAGGGAACGGCAAATCCACTCCAGTATCCTTGCCTGGAGAATCCCTTGGACAGAGGAGACTGGTGGGCTACATACAGTCCATGGGGTCGCAAAGAGTTGGTCACGACTGTGTGACTAACACTAAGGCAAGCTGAACATTAAACTAAATTCAAGATTTAGGCAGCATTCCATGATTCTTTTAATTTTTTTTAAGTGGCATCATGTGTCAGTGACTTCCTGCCAGGAGTGCAAAGAGGAAGGAAGGTGAGGAAGCCAAAACAGCAGGATTCCTTTCTGCACAGTATGAACCTTTCTGATGGACCCCAGGGGTTTGGGAGTCAGAAGGTAGCACAAAGGGCCAGTGAGCCACAACCTCACAGCTGCTGGGGTTGCAGCCTCTGGCCCTGCTTCCCAGCTGCTTCCTTCTGGGTTAGAAGCCGGTGGACACGCCAGCCAAGAGCTGAAGTCTCCTCTGGGATGTGGAGCCAGATTGGACCAGAGGAAGGTCCGGGAACACGGTGTCCTGAAGTGCTTTAAGGTTAGACAAACAGAAGGCTGGAGGGAGCTGGAATAGGAGACAGAAGCCCCATAGTTCAAATGTGTGTAGCTCATCCTGGGGCTTTGCATCTTTTCTAATAAAAGTAAAAAAAAACATCAGTGGACAACACAGCTAGACACTTAGCATGATATACTTAGTGATTTATTGATAACCATCACTGCTCAGGTGTATAATCCTATATGGATACTAGCCAAGCAGCTGAGTAGAAACTCACCAGGAAGGAGAACTGACCGTGTGTTTCATTGACACGTTGACTCCAGGAAGGTCTACAGACGTCGGGAGGGAAACAAGGTGTAAATGCAAATACCTCGCTCTAAAAAGTACACAGAAAGTTATTCTTTATATCTTTGGTGTATAAAGAACTGATTCTCAATCCTGTTGGAGAGTAGCTTTGATGGAAGGGGAGGCATTTGTTCCCTGGAAAGAAACAGAAAGGAATAACTGAAATAGTCAAGACAAATCTGTCCACAACTCCAATTTCAGATCAGCCATTGGTTTGTTTTAACCTTTGCTGGGCCACCAAAAAGAGCTTCTATTCCTCAGAGAGTTGCCTCCCTTCCTGGAAACCCATCTGTGAAATAGGCAAAGTACGGTCATTCTGGCCACAAAATCTGCAAGATAGAACAGAGGACATGGCTTTGACAGCACATCAGCTCAACTCATTTTTATCACGAGAAGATTTCTTTAATGCACATGAGAACTTAGAACATAATTAACTAGAAACGAAGCTTGACAAGATTTGAGAACTCGTGTAGAACCCTGTGACTTGAAAAGAAAAAGACAGCATGGTACCATGATGCCAGGTTTGTTTCTCTAAAAGGCTGATTATAGGAAAGTTAATACAGTCTAAAGGGCTGGTAAACATGCAGTCAGTCTTTTTCAAGGACTGTGGACTGATTCTTCAAAGTTCCAAACAAAAATTGACAAAGTTCAGAGACCATGATTGGTTTTCCTTTGCATTGGAGTCATAAAATCCATCGTAAATTCTGAGTCCACACGAGTCTGAAACTCATGTGAATACACTCAATGCTGCTTTCCCTCCCTTTCCAGGCTGTCTGAAAACTTAGATTTGACCTGCTTGCATAGAAAAGTAAATTTATCTAGAGAGACAGGAGCTTGGATTGTATAGCAGCTGGGCAATATTTCCAGCATTTTAGAAACTCTCATATTCAGGTGTCAACAAGCAAGAAATTAATAAAGGGTCAGTTTTTCACTTCATGCGTTTGAAAATGGACTTCAAGTGAGATCTACTTTGTTAATTTTCATTCAAGGCTATTCTCTCTATTTTATCTTTTTACATTTTTATTGGAATATACTTGATTTACAATGTTTGTTAGTTTCTGTTGTACAGCAAAGTGAGTCAGCTATGTTGTTTAGTCCCTAAGACATGTCCAACTCTTTGCAGCCCCATGGACTGTAGTCTGCCAGGCTCCTCTGTCCGTGGAACTTGCCAGGCAAGAATACTGGAGTGGATTGTCATTTCCTCTCCAGGGGAATCTTCCTGACCCAAGGATCAAACCTGTGTCTCCTGCATTTGCAGGTGGATTCTTTACCACTGAGCCACCTGGGAAGCCTGAATTTTATATACACATATATCCACGCTTTTTCAGTCTTTTCTCATATAGGTCATTCACAGAGTATTGAGTAGAGTTCTTTGTGCCATGCAGTAGGTCCTTATTAGTTCTGTAGCTACACACACACACACACACACACACACACACACATATACACACACAGTGTTTTGTAACATCTTACAGAAAAACTTGAACGAACATTTTGACCAACCCCATAGTAGCGTGTATACGTCAACTCCAATCTCCAAGTTTATGTCTCTTCCACTCAAGGCTATTCTTGACCTCTACCCTACACCCAGCAGGACCATCCTTATCCTGTATCATGGCTCCCTTTTTAAATGCTTGGTCCTCCAGTTTCTATGCTATTATCCCTGTAAAATGGAAGAGGGAACACTTTGGTATGTTTGCAGGCAACAGGACTAATAAACAAATAAAGTCTCTGTTTCTTGGTAAAGGGGACAGGAGGCTTTTGGAAATAAAATAAACTTATGTTGCATTAAATGAACAAAGAAATGAATGAATGATTGCCCCTGGGGTCTAAACAACTGATATATTTTTATGTGATTCTACTACCTAGTTCTAGAGACATTAAAAAATTATTCCCCAAATAATTCTAGTGATGGCAACTGGACTGGACTGTCTACCATTTCAGGGAGTTTATGCTGAAATCTTTCCCATATGCCTATCTCAAAAACAACAACACAGCCACAAAGAAACAGCTAGATATGTAAAAGTTTATTGACAATAAACAATCTCCTCTGCTTAGCATCAAAAGTGTCATTAAAATTGTCTAGTCCAATGGTTTTCACACTGTAACTTGTGACATTAGTGAGTTTGAAGTCAACTTAATGGATTGTAACAAGCCATTTTTTAAAGAATAGATATAATAGAATGGAAAATTATTATGGAACTGTACACTTTAGTTTATTGTAAAGACCTTGGTAATGTATACACAAGGTTTTATTTCCTCTTGCTGTTGTGTTTAGTTTATGATAAACTTTTCACTGTGTGATATTTATTCTTCTAAATCACTATGCAAATCTGATATTAAAATATACTTTGTTAAAAAATGTGTTTCAGGGGTATACGTACATTACTTATATATACATGAAACATATACATTTCTTATATATAATTGAAACAAAAGTGTTTCATACTTTTGTGTGTGTGGGTAACTTGGTAACACAAGCTATAGATCGTACAGAATAAATATAAAAATAAGTACTGGTCTTTTCTCACTACTTAGTCCTCTACGATATACCTACCAAGTGGTCATCCTGACTGTACTTGAATTACATTATTTAATGTAAAGGAATTAAATAAATGCCTTTAATTACACTGAGTCAAAATCTGTCTTCCTGGAACTTGTCTATTTCATTGACCGTATCTCTACCAATAGGCACTTTTCAGATAAGCCTGCTTTTTCTTACACTTAATAACCTTTCAATATCTAAACCGAGATATGTCGTCCCTGCTAAGGGACCTTTGCTTCACCTTATGAAGAATTTCAAGGGCCCAGTTGTCCTTCATTGGCCTTGAGAAGTATTGTGGCCAGATTTCTCTATATCCTTCAGGGGTCTGGGCTGCATATCGTTCTCAGAAAGTCGGACAGAATTGGGTTAGTCCGGGGAGAGGGGAGCCTGGTGTGACTGTATCCTTCTCTGGAAATGAAAATCGAGAAGGGCCTTTAGGAGTGGCCGTGTGTAGCCTTTGCTCTGCTACTTATAAAACCTGAGAAGCACACGCCAGGACTTCTCCTTTCTTGTGGAGCTCCATTTAGAGAAAACCCTAAATCCACCAGTGTCTCAACTCTAACTAGAAGCACGCACTGAGGGGGAGGGAGCAGCAAGTGGGAGGAGATGGTTGGTAAAGACTTATTTTAGCTTTAGTCATAGATTACAGCAACACACGCTACTATAAATACATATAAATATCTCATGCTCACTTCCTGAGAAAAACATGTTAGTTTATGTTCACAACTGTTTCCTTTTGAAAGAAGCTATTAATACCAGGAGCTCAGTATCTGAATCTGAACAGCTAATTAAAACGTTAAAGAAGAAAAGCTTATCTTCAGTTCCTTTTTTTAGGAGACTGTGCAAATATAGACAGTGGCTTAAGTAAAGACAGCTGTTTCATTTCACATGCAAAGGCACCCTTTAAAAAGCAGCACTTTTATAAAACTGGTCTTGGCAGTCGTTCTTTGCAATAAAGTTGTGGATTTTTTTCCACCCCCCCACGTTTTAACTGAAAGAATTTGGGAAGGCATTTGTCTATTTTGCTTGGATTTTTTTCTTTCTTGAAATTTTTATTGCTTTAGAATGCTTAATTTGTTCCTCTGTATGAAGGAAAGGAAATGTCAGAATCAAAATTTCTTTAAAAAACAAAATCATTCTTTCTCATCAGCAATAATTAAAGATTGAAAATACATGTAATAGAGTTTATGGAAATAAAAAGTGTCTCCTGATAAATTTTTAAAGGGATTAACCACAACTACAGAAGAAATGGAAATCTAGTATGGGTTTTAGGCAACCATATGTAATACAATAGGGCTTCCCAGGGGGCTCCATTGTTAAGAATCCACCTGCCAATGCAGGAGACATGGGTTTTAATCTCTGGGTCAGGAAGATCCCCTGGAGAAGGAAATGGCAACCCACTCCAGTATTTCTATTTGGGAAATTCCATGGAAAGAGGACCTACATGGGCTACAGTCCATGGGGTCACAAAGAGTCGACTGGACATGACAGAGTGCATGCATGCACACACACACACACACACAGAGAATAAATAACGGCCCTCAAGGCAATTACTGAAGAGAATGACCATTTCAGTTGTCAAGTATAGAAAAATGAAGGGAATTTCAGTGTCCAGTGAAAACTATTAACCATTGTTTTCACATGTTATTCACCCTCTCTGGGGCTCAGTGATTTTCCTTATGCAAAATAATTCTAAAACTATTTATATGAATTTTACTTTGTGCCAGACATTGGATTCTGGATTCATGCATAAATAGAATAAAGAAAGCTACAAGCAATGCCGATTCCTTGATAGTTATTACTGAGGAAAAAATTTAAAAGTTATATCTCTGAGCTCTAGACTCATATACTCAACTGTCTTCTTGGCTTTTTCTGAGGCATTTCAGATTTACTATATACAGAACTGAATTTTGTTTTTCTTCCAAAAACTCTCCACTTTCACCTTCTCCAGCTCAACCATCCCCATCAAGGAGCCCAAGACTTAATCTGGGAGTAGCCCTTGATACTTAGCCCATCTCTTGTTTAACTCATCACCAAGTCCCTTTGACTTTATTTCCAAAATACATTTAGAAAAATCTGTTTAACTATCTGAAACCATAATTGTTCTCTTTAGTTGTCTCTGATGGCCCAAAAAGTAATCCCCAAAGTGAGATTACAAAAACCCAGCTGTTTCACTTCCATGCATGTAAACTTTTAAAGACTGACCCTTGCACTTCAGATAAAATTTTAAATCTTCAGCCTGGTCATCAGCCCTCTGCGCCATTCGGTCCCACCTACCACTGTGGCATCGTTGCCCTCTCCTGGCCTTGCTGGTTTCTATGTCCCACCTGCATTGTCTCTAGTGTCTGTTTTCCTGTCCTTCAAACTCATTCCCATCCCAGGGCCTTTGCACAGGATTCCCTCTGCATACAAAGCTCCCCGCTATGCCCTCTCCTTGTTCAACATTCACTTCAAGTCTCAGCTTAAACATTTCTTCTTCAAAAAGACTTCTTATGACTCAAACAATTTAAATGAAGCCTCACCTTGATTCCTCCTTTGTATCACCTGAGGCTTTCATTTTCTAGCACTTACACAATCTTCTCCACATACTGGTATATTTCCTTATCCATCTAAAGTATCTTTTCTTCTCCAGACCTCACATTCCACACACACAGGGACCATGTCCATTTTCCCCAGCCTACTAATTCCTCAAGCTCATGGCACACAGTCAGCATTCAATAATGTGTTTGTGACTGAATCCATAAATCAATGAATAAAGGCATAAAAAGGCATGTGGCACTGTTTACAATAGCCAGAGCCTGGAAGCACCTTCAGTGTCCATTGACAGATGAATGGATAAAGATGGGGTGCGTATACACAACGGAATACTACTCTGCCATAAGAAGGAATGAAATTGGGTCATTTGTAAAAATGCAGATGGACCTAGAGTCTGGTATACAAAGTGACTTCAGTCAGAAAGGGAAAATCGAATGTCATATATTAACACATGTGTGAGGACTATAAGAAAATGGTAGAGATGAACTTATTTGCAGGACAGGACTAGAGATGCAGATGTAGGGAACAGAAGTGTGGACATGGGGGGCAGATAGGGGAATGAACTGGGAGCCTGGGATGGACAGATACTATGTGTCAAGTAGCTAGCCAGTGGGAACCTGCTGGAGAGCACAGGGGGCTCACCTTGGTGCCCTGTGATGACCTAGAGGGGTGGGATGTGGGTAGGTGGAGGGGAGGTCCAAGAGGGAGGGAATATATGCACACATATAGTTGCTTCACTTTGTTGTAGAGCAGAAACTAATATAACATTGTAAAGCAACTATACCCTAATCAAAAAAAGAAAGAAAGAAAGTTGAGAAAAAATTTCAAACTACAATAAATAATGAGCAGTAATTAGGAAACCATATAATGGTAGAAAAAAAAAACACATAAGATTTAAAGATTAAAAAAAAAAAAATGAGAGTTCCAGGGCTTACGCTGTCATTTAATTAGCCCCAAGATTTGGGGAAACTTACTTAACTTCTGTTATACTCAGTTTTCTCATCTGCAAAATAGGGATGATAATGCTAGTGATGTTATGAAGTCAAATGAAGTAATACGTGTGAAAGCACCTGGTAAATTATAAGGCAGTATGAAATTTTTGTTGTTAAAAGGTCCAGGGATAATTCAATGAAAGTGTAAGTTACACATTTCTAGTTTCTCGCTTCTCTACTCTTCATTTTCAGGAGATTGCCAGGGAGAAAAATTGGAAGACAAAACAGAATTGAACTTAATTCTGTATGCTTATTTTCATTCAATTCTTCATGTAATAATTCAATAAGTATCCATTAGATACATTCTCTGTACCAATCACTATACTGAATATCTTTGGCCCTTTAAAGATATAATTAAAGGGATGCTCTGGTTGTCCATGGTTACGACTTCGCCTTCCAATGCATACAGTGAGGGTTCCATCCCTGGTCAGGAAACTAAGATCCCGTTTGCCTTGTGGTCAAAACACTAAAGCATAAAACAGAAGCGATATTGTAACATATTCAACAAAGACTTTCAAAATGGTCCACATCAAATAAACTTTTTAAAAGTTATAAATAAAATAATTTATAACATTTTTTATCTGAAAAGGTAAGTCTAGAGTCTTGTTGAAGCAAACAATAGTGGCAAGTAGCCCAGAAAAAGGTCAGGAAAACCTTTCCCTGAAGAGATTTTGAGGATAAGAAAAAAAAATCTGGAAATGAATTCCATCTTTACCATTTACTTTGGACAGATTGTTTAACCCAATTCTTTGTGTGTGGTGAAAATGGAGGTCAGTAACAAGTACTTCCAGCTTTGTTATGAAAAATAATTTAGATATATGAAGAAAACTAGGTAGCCAGCGGTGGTTTAGTTGCTAAGTCACATATGATTCTTTTTAAACCCCGTGGACGGTATCTTGCCAGGCTCCTACGTCCATGCGATTTCCCAGGCAAGAATACTGGAATAGGTTGCCATTTCCATCTCCAGAGGATCTTCCCAAACCAGGACTCGAACTCACATCACATGTCACTTAATACATTTTCTTCTTTCCCTTTGTTCGCCCAAATCTTTTCATTATATACAAAACTAACAAGGATAGTGTTCACTGGCAAACAGATCCCTTTGTGCGATGGAAAAAAAAAAATGCTGGAAAGCTGGTGCTTGGAAGAGCGTACACTAGCCTAGAACTTGCTTCTTTTAAACAGCCCTCCTTATGTCCTGTCTTGACTACAGGAAGCGGAAATTCTGGAAGGTACCTACCTATATGGTACCATCCCATGCACATGCAACTTGCGATATTTTAATCTGTTGTCTGCATCATCCACTGCAAATATTTATACAAAGAAGGGAAAGAACAGAGTGACAGCAGAGAAAGTCTTTCCGAGCACATGTGGAGTTACCTTCGACAAAGAGCACCAGCAAGTCACAATCTAAAGGCTTGTGTCAGACTTCTGGGAAACAGAAACTGACCTTGTTTCCCTGCAGATGGTCTTGTCTCTAAACAATTCTGAAGCGCCTTAATCTCTGAGATTCATCTGAATGCTCTTAGGCAGTCCTCAAGGAGAGCTGCTCAGTGTCATATGGGAACATTACTCAGGTGTTCTTTTTTTTTTTTTTAAGAGAGAGCTTGCAGTTGATCTGATAGCAATTCCAGTAGAGAGTTTAACATCATGGGCTGTGGAGTCAGATAGCCCTGGGTTCAAGCCATCTCATCATGACTGAGGGATCTGCAGAGTGAATTCATTTCCTTTAGCCACTGTACCAAACTGCCACAAATTTAGTGGCTTAAAACAATACAGACTTACTATCTTACAGTTCAAGAGAACTCAAGTCTAAAACGGGTCTATGGTGATGTGCTTCTTCCTTAGAATCTACAGAAGAACCTGTCTCTTTGACTTTTCCAGTTTCTAGGGGCTGCCTGTCTTCCTTGGCTCATGGCCCCAAGCCCTCCATCCTCAAAGTCTCTCACATCTTCTCTGCCCTCTGACTTCTTTCCTCCCTCTTATGAGGACCTTTACGATTACATGGGCCAACCACATAATAATCAAGATAACCTCCACATCTGGAGATCTTTAATCTACCTACAACAACAAACTTCCTTTTGCCGTTTAAACCCTTTTTCAATATAAAGTTGCTTTTAGCCCGTACTTGTAGGTTCTAAGGTTTAGAACATGGACTTTTGGGGGGGAAGAATAGGATATTCAGCCTACAGCAGGGAGCAAAGTACCATTGCCTCACTTGTTTTACTGGTCACAAAAGGATTCCAATATTTCCTACCCCACAGGGCTGGTATGAAAATTAAATAGAGTCACACATATTGTTATTTAACACTACTATGGAAACACATTAGGTGACCCAGGAGCTTCAAGCACATCAAAGAGACGGGTGGATCTGATCCTTGCTCTTGGTTGTTTTCGTTGTTCAGTCCCTCAGTCATTTCCCACTCTTTGCGACCCCGTGGACTACAGTACTCCAGGCTTCTCTGTCCTTCACCATCTCCCAGAGTTTGCTCAAACTCATATCTCTTGAGTTAATGATGCCATCCAACCATCTCATCCTCTCTCGTCTCCTTCTCCTCTTGCCCTCAATCTTTCCCAGCATCAGGGTCTTTTCCAGCGAGTCACCTTTTTACATCAGGTGGCCAAAATATTGGAGCTTCAACATCAGTCCTTCCAATGAATTCAGGGTTGATTTCTTTTAGGATTAATTGGATTGATCTCCTTTCAATCCAAGGGACTCTCAAGAGTCTTCTCCAGCACAGTAGTTTGAAGGCATCAGTTCTTTGGTGCTCAGCCTTCCCTATGGTCTAACGCTCACATCCGTATATGACTACTGGAAAAACAATAGCTTTGAATATGCAGAACTTTGTCAGCAAAGTAATGTCTTTGCTTCTGAATAAGTTGTCTACGTTTGTCATAGCTTTCCTCCCAAGGAGGAAGTGTCTTTTAATTGCATGACTGCAGTCATTGTCCACAGTGATTTTAGAGCCCCCCCAAAATAAAATCTGCCACTATTTCCACTTTTCCTCCATCTATTTGCCATGAAGTAATTATGCGCTTAACCAACTGAGTAAATGAGTCTATACTTCAGAGGACAATGGCATGCTGGGAATCAAAATTTGTGATTAATTAATAAAAGAGGATAAACAGCACAAGCCTACATGAGTCACTTCAACAAAGGGCAGAGCATGAAAAGGTTTATGAAGCCTTGAGCAATGACAATTAACATGGGTAATGTCAATTTCTTGGTGCTCTGCATGCCACAAGATTAAAATTCAGTAAAATTACTATTGCTATAATAATAACTATTTTTATTTTTTAATGAAATGTAATTGATTTACAATGTTTTGTTAGTTTCAAGTGTATAGCAAAGGGATTCAGCTGTACATATACATATATCCATTCTTTTTAAGATTATTTTTCTGCATAGATTATTACAGAACATTGAACAGTACTATATAGCAGGTCCTTATTGGTTGTTTATTTTATATATAGTAGTGTTTTTCCAGTAGTCATGTATGGATGTGAGAGTTGGACTGTGAAGAAGGCTGAGCACTGAAGAATTGATGCTTTTGAACTGTGGTGTTGGAGAAGACTCTTGAGAATCCTTTGGACTGCAAGGAGATCCTACCAGTCCATTCTGAAGGAGATCAGCCCTGGGATTTCTTTGGAAGGAATGATGCTAAAACTGAAGCTCCAGTACTTTGGCCACCTCATGCAAAGAGTTGACTCATTGGAAAAAACTCTGATGCTGGGAGGGATTGGGGGCAGGAGGAAAAGAGGACGACAGAGGATGAGATGGCTGGATGGCATCACTGACTCAATGGACGTGAGTCTGAGTGAACTCCGGGAGTTGGTGATGGACAGGGAGGCCTGGCATGCTGCGATTCGTGGGGTCGCAAAGAGTTAGACACTACTGAGCGACTGAACTGAACTGAACTGAGTGTGTCCATGACTGACTTCTAATGTACTCCACCCCCTCTAATTTTCCCCTTTGATCACTATAAGTTTGTTTTTGAAATCTGTGACTCTGTTTCTGTTTTGTGAATAAGTTCATTTAGATCATTAAAAAATCAGATTCTACATATGAATAATATCATATGCTGTGTCTTTCTCTGTCTGACCTATTTCAGTTACTATAATCTTGAGATCCATCCAGTTATTTTAAATGACATTATTTCATTCTTTTTTGTCATTGAGTAGTATTTCATTGTATTTACATATATAAACTTCTTTATCAGTTCATCTGTCAATGGACATTTAGGTTGTGTCCATGTCCTGACTATTGTAGACAGTGCTGCAGTCAACACGGTTTCATGTGTTCTTTTGATTTATGGTTTTCTCTGGATATATGCCCAGGAATGGGATTGCTAGATCATATGGTAGTCCTATTTTTAGTTCTTTGAGGACCCTCCATACCATTTTCCATAGTATCTTCACCAATTTAGATTCCCACCAACAGTGTAGAAGAGTTCCCTTTACTCCACACTCTGTCCACTGTTTATTGTTTATAGAAATTTTGATAATGGAATAACCACCATTTTTATAGTAGTGAAGCTGCCACAAAGATGTGCTGGATACGCCACTGAATCCCTAGTCATGGGCAGCAGAACGTATGCTTCTTCTTTGAAAAACCCAGAACAAGCATCAGCTTCCATGGTTAGGGAATCGAATACAGCTGGCCTAGAAACATCTCTCAAGGAAGCTCAGTTGAAAGAATCCACCTGCAACTCAGGAGACTCAGGTTCAGTCCCTGGGTGGGGAAGATCCCCTGGAGAAGGAAACGGCGACCGACTCCAGTATTCTTGCCTGGAGAATTCTATGGACACAGGAGCCTAGCAGGCTACAGTCCACGGGGTGGCAAACAGTCAGACACGACTTAGCGACTCAACCACCACCACTGACGTTTTACAAAATAAAAGGGAAATTTGGTGAGAAAGCTGCGGGGGTGTACTCTGCCTGCCCCACCCTCCTTCCCCTCCTTTCTCACCCCAAGTCACCTTCTCACTCTTCTCTGTTAGTTCTGCCCCAGCCACCCTGACCTCTTGGCTGTCTTTCCTCATTCCCCTCCTGCTCTTACCTTCAGGCCTCACCACTTGCTGTTCCTCGGCCTATAACACCCTTCCTCCAAGTGTCTGCACAGCCTACTCCCTCAGGTTTTTACACAGTGTCACAGTGAAACCTTTCCCTGAACTTCCTAACCAAATTCTAATCCTCTCCCACCTCTCCTGTACAACCTGCTTCATGCATTACGTTCTGATGTCATCTAGACAAAATGCATGCTTTCCTATCATCTGTTTCCCAGAAGAATGAAAACTCCACGAAGGTAACTTAGGGAAGTTCTGTTTTTTACTTGATCTATTGTGATTCCCTGTTATATTTCCAAAGTTTAGAAAGGTTCTAGCTAGAAGTCATGTGCGCTAAGTTGCTTTGGTCATGTCCGACTCTTTACAACCGTGTGGACTGTAATCTGCCAGGTTCCTCTGTCCATGGAATTCTCCAGGCAAGAATACTGGAGTGGGTAGCCATGCCCTACTCCAGGGGGATCTTCCCGAAGTGGGGATTGAACTTGCAGTTCCTGTTGTTCCTGCATTGCAGGTGTATTCTTCACCACGAAGCCATGGGGGAGGCCCAGCTGAAAGTCAACCTTGAATACATATCGTTTAAATAAATGAGTGAATGAGTGAATACACGAAAAGTGCCCCTAATTCAGTTTTCTAGGAAGGTACCTTCTCCACACGCTCTCCCTTTGTGAATTTTTTTTTTTTTTAAGTTGTACTATGTGGCTTGCAGGATCTTAGTTCCCCACCCAGGAATCGAACATGTACCCACTGTATTGAGAATGCAGAGTCTTAACCACAAGAACACCAGGGAAGTCCATGTGCATTTCTCTAGGTGACTGGATGGGAGGAAAATGAAGGCCAGCTCTGTATTTGAGAATGCTAGGACCTGGCAGAAGATCCTTGAAGAGTTGTCTCTGGGGCACTTTGAAGCTGACACTGAACTCTGGGCAGACTGTAAGTGTTCCATATATCACTGGGGGCAGTGGCTGGCTGAATGTGGTGGAATGTGGAAAGTACACATTTAAAAACTTGCAAAGAATGTATTGCTTTGACTGTGTCTGACTGATACCAAAGTAAATATGAAAGAAGTCGATTCATCCCTTTTGAGTGCTGTGTACATAAAGCGCCTTTTAACTCATCTCCTGGCTTTTTTTACCTCGCTGTTGATATATACACAAGCCTAAGGAGAAACTGCCTATTGTGATTATTTTTATTAAATTACAGCTTGATCTAGTAATTGCAGATTACCTCTTGGACGCAGTCTCTGAATGGTCACTGACTCAGGCTGTGTCACGTCAGCATTCTGTAGCGTCTGAGCCCCAGTCCGCCGTCAGACTCCAAATCAACGTCTTTGATCATTAACCTTTCTCTCAATAGCTCCGGGGTTGCCCTGCCTAGGGAAGTCCAGAGGGCGCTGATGTGGGTTGCCACATGTTTAGACTATACTTTTATAACTTCTCTGGGAATTAAAACTTTTCGGTGTCTGGCAGAACCTTTTGTTTTGGTTGTTTGGGAAGATTTTCAGAAGCTAAAAGATTTCACCATGTGTGTTTCTTCGCTTTGCACTGTTCTGGTTTAAGCTCTTTTTTTTTTTCCTTTTTCCTATAGAGAAGCCCAAACCTGTAATTCTGTTGCCACAGGTGCGTTAAAAAGAATCCCTCTCTTCATTTCTGCCCCGTCCTTGAACACAGCTTTCAGTAACACTGAGCACAAGAACAGGAAGGACATTGGCAACTGAACTGTTAAACTGGTCTGCGATTATGCTTCCTTGAGATCACTCTGATGTCACCAGTGTAATCTGAGCCTGGAGCTTTTGTTCACACTTTAAATAGCAATCCCGGAATGATTTTGCTACAGACTCTCTGGTGAGCCTGGGAGCTGCATTCCCGAAGAATCCCCCATCCATGAAAGCCAAGCCAAGCCTCCCAGCCTTCAGCATGTCCACCTCGCTGCGAGTCAGCCCGTCCATCCACGGCTACCACTTCGACACAGCTTCACGTAAGAAAGCTGTGGGCAACATCTTCGAAAACATAGACCAAGAGGCATTACAGAGGCTCTTCAAAAACTCCGGGGACAAAAAAGCGGAGGAGCGAGCTAAGATCATTTTTGCCATAGATCAAGACCTAGAGGAGAAGACCCGAGCCCTGATGGCTCTGAAGAAAGAACGAAAGACAAGCTTTTCCAGTTTCTGAAACTGCGGAAATATTCCATCAAAGTTCACTGAGGACCAGAGGATGGATAAGGACATTATCCAAGAATGGACATTTAAAGACCACGTGAGTCTGTAAGACCCTGACACACACAGCATCTTGCTGTTGCCTTGTAAGTTTCTCTTCCGTCAGGACTCCGGGACTCGGGGCAGGAGAGGAACAGAATGAACTGGTGACAGGACTCCAACCAGGTTCATGCCTGTGCTGTTCCAGTGGAGAAGTGCTTTCGGCAAGGATTGGAAAACTCTCCCTGCAGGAGAAAGACTGACGCTGGTGTCAGGAGGAGAGTCTGAACAGACATAATGAGAAGATGACAGATGGCTGAGAAAGACTGGCAGCCAGGGTCTCCTGGTCAGGCCCTAGGACTGAAATTCAACCTGAACTTTTTTTTCCCTCAAACAAACTGAGCAGGGAGGAGGGAGGATGGAGAGGGGGATTAAGAGAGAGAATTCCATGCTGCAATCGTTTACTGAGTTTTTTTATTTGAATGTTCCAAGTGTTGCCAAGATTCAATGTTGTTTATTGGTAGTTTTTTTCTTTTTAAAGATCAGTAATTGATTATTTATTTGCATTTGTGACAATGCCTTAAAAAGTGCACCATATGATCTAAGAACAAATTCAAGGAACTGCAGTATTTTCAGCATCTCGGTGAAACCGTACGCCACCTTCTGGTCTGTAAGGAGTTTTTAATGCATTTCAAACTGGTTACCCAAAAGTTAAAATAATGGGGTCCTTTATAGTTCTGAAGTACTGTGAACAAATTTTATAGTTTTTTTTATCTTCTGACTAATGCTAAAACATAATCTAAATTTCTTACAGTTACTGCAGTAAGCATTAGGAAGTGAATATGAGATACTTAATAGTTTATAAAGATGCTATGGTTTCTATAATTTATTATTCATGACAAATGATATGCAACCTTAATAAATTAATATAAACTTAGCTGCTCTTGGTGTTGGTGATTGATCTCGAAAATAAGATGGTGATTTTTATTATAAAGTATTATGAACTTTTCTAAGGATTTTACTCTAAGAGTAAGAGGTGCTTTTATATTGCTTGCCACACTTATTCAAAGAAAATTTTTGACTCAAGTATCTAGGAAGTTTCTCTGTCCCAACTTTAAACTATAAAATACAGACACAGAAATACATAGATTGGCTCATCAATATTGCTGTTTATGTACCATAGGAGGTAAATTGTAAAAGGCTGTTCTCTCCATATTTTTGAAATTTTTCCTCTGGCTATAGAGTTGTGTACATTTATTTTACCCAAATCAATATATTTGAGGGTCAGAGTCTGAATTATGATCAAGATTTTGTGGCTTATCAATGTTTATTTATTACAAACCAACATGGGAATAATACTACAGTCTCTTTGATTATTTCCTCATAGGATTATAATAAAATATTTCTAAGAAGGCATATAGCAATGCCTGCTGAGCTTTCCTAGCAGAAAGAAATTTAAAAATTCTCTGGGAACTAAGTGTTTCAAAAAAAACACCTTAAAAGGTTTTTGAAACTGCTGATCATAGTAAAACAAAAGTAAGAGATCTGAACTCTTTGGGGACAGTTATATGTCAGGTTTTTAAACAGCATGCTTTTTAAAAAGAAATTAAGTAGTTAAGTCTTTCAAAATATTAATTGATTTGCTTACTACAGATAAATCATTCCATGAAAAAAGGAATTTTTTACATGACAGCATCCATAAAAACCACAAATCAATATGCAGAATTTTGTGCTTGTATGTGTGTGCATTTTTCTTGGAGGAGTATTTATCCTTTCTGTCTGGTTTGCAAAGATATCCATGAAACCAAAATAAGAACAAAAAAGAAAGTTTTGACCAGTGGGAGGCTTGGTTAGTGATGGTATTTGAAGATTATCAAAGTGAAAGCTCTGGAAATGATAAGTCTCCTATCTCTGTTAGGGCCTGTCAGTGACACATTTTCTCTGTTCATTCAGGATCCCCCAAAGACACTGATGAACTGCTTGAGAAAAAAAATTTATTAACTTAACTCCTCCAGAGAAGGTATCCTATTTCATGGTCCCAATGAAAGTATTCAACTTATTTTCTACTCAAGGAGTTTAAACATATCTCAGATGCTGAACAGTTGTGCAAAGGTTGCATTTATTACATATACTGTATTCATAACTATATTCTCTGCCTCTGTTGTTTTCAATAGAGTGCGTGCATATCTCACCACTTTTCACATGCGCATAACACTAACTCAGTATCTCACAGGATATTGCCATGATTTTCTGATTGCAAGACCATAACATGGAGGGGGGTGCAAATTAAAAAGCAGTTGGATATGATCATGATCTATGATGGTGTAGAGAATAATTCCTCTTCCTGTGGATTATAATTCAAACGTGCTGTCTTCCTTCATGGAGAACAGAAGTTGTCATCAGTGCACAAGGATGATTTTTAACTTCATGGTATTTTTTATTACTTCATATGAGGTGGAGGGATCCATCATTAGAACAGGTGGAATTAGTTCAGTTCAGAAATCCTTCTATGGCACAGGAATGACCAACTATATCTCAAGATAGCTCATTGTAACTGAAGGAATAAAAGCTGCAAGGTGAAATTATTCCTCAATACTTTTGTATCATTAGATCATAATAATAACAACTAAATTTCACTGAATGTTTACTATTCAGCTGACAATTTTCTGGGTGTTTTGTGTGTGTGTGTGTGTGTGTGTGTGTCTGTGTGTCTGTGTGTCTGTGTGTGAGTTAAATTTCTTCTTTAGTAACGTGGTATAAAAATATGTGCATGTGTGTGTCTGTGTATGTGTAGTCATGACAGTGAAGCATCAGGAAGTATAGTGAATTGATCAGTGACACACAGTCAATGAAGATAGGAAGCAAATCCAGCAAGCCTTCCTTCCTAACCACTAGGTTAGATTGCTTCTCTACGAGGAACTAAAATTCTCCTTCATTCTCACTTCATTGAAGTGACAAGTAGTTATATGTTGTTAATAGTAAGAAAGACAGGAAAGAAGCAAGGCCTCTGAGAGTCTGACCTGTGTCTGTTTGTCTATTTATTTGGCACTTGAACTCCATGAGGAACCCTTCTCAATCATTTTAGTTGTTAAAGATTTCTCAGATGTAGCCTTTCAAATCTACAGTTACAGTAGATCCTGGTCAGCATCTCAGAACATAAGGTCACATCTATGTTCTCTTTTGAGTTGACAGTCAAAGCTCTGGGTCTGGATTAACTTGTTGGGGGAAATCAGACACTAGGACTTCATGGTTTTATTCATTCAGTATAGACCTCCTCGGAGAAGGCAATGGCACCCCACTGCAGTACTCTTGCCTGGAAAATCCCATGGATGGAGGAGCCTGGTGGGCTGCAGTCCAGGGGGTCACTAGAAGTCAGACATGACTGAGTGACTTCACTTTCACTTTTCACTTTCATGCATTGGAGAAGGCAATGGCAACCCACTCCAGTGTTCTTGCCTGGAGAATCCCAGGGACTGCGGAGCCTGGTGGGCTGCCATCTCTGGGGTCACACAGAGTCGGACACGACTGAAGTGACTTAGCAGCAGCAGCAGCAGCAGCAGCATAGACCTCCTCAGCCACCCAGTCCTGGCCCACAGCAAAGGAGGGTTTGTATTTACAGGAGTCTCCAACAGATGAAGTTTACTGAGAAAGGGCCCAGGATATGTTCCTGCCTGGTATTTTTTTTTCCCATTGTCCGAAGGCAGTCGGAGAATGTGACTGCTGTTCCCTTGGAGAGTCTTCCTAACAAACAGATGATTAAGCTGTGGTCTAGGAATCATGCTGGCTTTCAGAATGCCTAAATCTGCCCATCTAAACACCACATGAGAGCTCCCCAGAAGGGCTTGTAACTCAGTTGATTCCCTTTCCCACAGTCAGGGAGCTCTAGTGTGGAATCAGGGTTTCTACCTGCTCCATTTATGCTACAAAAATGTAGTAAGCACCAGTGTGGGGGTCACCAGGGTCAGAAAGCGTCTCCAGTCTCCTTGTCAGAGAGCCAGAAAGTGTTTTACAAGGAATACAGTGAGATACACAATGCAGTTTCAACGGGAAGCAATGGGAGCACCCATGTCTGTGGGCATGCAGTATGTGTGTGTGTGTGTGCGTGTGTGTGTGTGTGTGTGCATGTGGAAAGTAGCAAAAACATTGAAGAAAACCTATCCCAACCTGAGGATATCCCAGAAGATTCCATAGAGAAGTTTCAAAGTAGAAGTTAGGAGGGTGGAGGGGAAAAATGTCATTCTGGCGTTTAGGCATAGTATTTGCAAAGGCAAGTAAGTGGGAAGACAGAAAATTGTATGAGAATTTCTGGGCAGTTCCTGGTTAGGGGGTGTAAGCATTTGAAGCAATCATTTGAGAGGCAGTTGGGTCTTAAATGCAAGCCTGAGTATTAATTTTACTCCAAAGGGAGAAGGAATCATGAAGGACTTTCAATAGAAGAGTAACACTTACTGCCTGACTATGGATGTGTAACTAACTATGTATTGGGCCTCATGAAAGATACAATGAACATTTTCAAAAGTAATGTGTAGCCTGACAACTGAACGCCTGGAGTCTATAGTGATTTTTTTTTTCCAGACTTGTCTCATAGTTGGTCTACTCAGGTGAAAAGCCTTACATGACTTTTCATAACTCAACAATAAATGAGTAAGTATGTGGAAGCTGAAGATGAAACAGACTTTAGAAAAAAAAACTGTAGACCAGATTGAGGGGACCACAGACTAAATCCTAATTAAATTTGTAAGAAATCGTGTCTATGTTTGAATCTTAGAATGTGTCTTAAGAATCCTAACGCATCTTAGAATATCATTCAACAAATATTATAGATTAATGGCTACTAAGCTCTCTCTCCCTTTGAATAATTCTTCTTTAAACAAAGTTTCTGGATAGTCTCAGTGATCATTACAGACACACAAATGTGTCCTGGTTTAATGTATCCACACATTGATAGTGGATTTGGTTCAGTCATGTATTGACAAAACTACCTTATAGAATTTTGGAAATAAAAATCCTGTCCCAATAAGGTGCAGCAGTGCTTTAAATAAAGTGGATACATAGTGGAAGACTTTTGTTGTGGGCACCTTCTTCTTCCATTTGCCTTCCACACACACACACACACACACACACACACACGTATACAACATACCGAGTCTCAGGATGAACACAGAAGTTTTATTCCTGAGCCTTTATTTCCTGCTCCATGGGCAGCAGCATGGTATTGAGCAAACACCACCAGACTGAGTCTGATGTTCTGGGGTTTTTCCCAATTTGCCTGAAGCAAATTCCTTTTTTTAATCTCTGGATTTCATCTGTAAGGGGAAAAAAAAATAAATCTGACTGGGTGATGGCTGTGACTCTTTCAGATCTCAGCTTCTACATACAGGGGAAATAACAGCTGTACCTACCATCTTACATGACAGGATTTCTTTCTGGACCTGTTTGTATTCCACATATGAAAATGATTTCTCTTCACTAAACCAGAAGTCTAGTTTAAAAGTCGGAGAAGGAAATGGCAGCCACTCCAGTGTTCTTGCCTGGAGAATCCCAGAGACTGTGGGCCCCTGTCTATGGGGTCACGCAGAGTCAGACACGATTGAAGCGACTTAGCAGCACAGCAGCAGTGGTCGCTGAAGGCAGAATGTAAGGGAAGTAACTTTGTGTGGATTCTTTTTTTAAAGCTTTATTTTATTATGTAAGTTTCGGGTGTACAGCATCATAATCTGACATCAGTATCCACTACAAAGTGATCTTCATGGGCAAGTCTAGTCACCGTCTATCACCACGCAGGCGACCCCCGCTACCCGTTTCACCCGCTCTCAACTCTCTTCCCCTCTAGACCCCTCATAAGTCTGTTCTCTGTATCTGTGAGTTTGTCTTTAACTGTGAATGTTCATTTGTTTTGCTTTTTAAAAGTCCACATATGAATGAAATCATACCATATTTTTTTTTCTTTTGACTTATTTCACTTAGCATAATACATCCAAGGTTGATCTACAGTGTTACAAATGGCAGCATTTCATTCTCTGTGGCTGCATAGTGTTCCACTGTGTGTGTGTGTGTGTGTGTGTGTGTGTGTGTCTTTTTTAGTATATGACTAAAAAGGATATGATTTGATGGCATTGGTCAGATTTTCTAAGCATATTAATTCTGTCACTAATTGAAAAACAGACCCCAAAAGGGATATATTTTTAGGGGAGCCTAATTTCTCTTGGATTTTAATAATTGTAGTGCGTGTAGACTAAAGCTTCTGCTACTTTTCTGAGATTTCTTGGAATGTCTTTGAATTTCAGTCTGATATTTCTCTTCTTTGATACATACGTATTTTATCAGGAGAAAAAAACATCTGCTCCCTACATTTTCTTTTTATTCTCCTGCAGTTTGTCCACATTTATTATTCAAGCTCAGGTTTTACCATCTGAAAGATTTTGGAGAATCCTGCTGATCCTGGAGTCACAGGAGCCACAGCATCTGAAGTGCTATTAGCAGGGCATCTTCTCCAACCAGTTTCATGGGATCCATCCAGGAGGGCACTCATTTCCAAATCTACTGTTTTCAGCATCTCCTGAGGGGGACTTTAAAATCCAGGTCCTTGAATTTAACGATTCAGAATTTCTAGAGCTGGTCACCTGTTATCTCTGTTCTTAAATCACTCCCCAGTTGATGTTGTTGCAAAGTCTGAACCAGAATCACTGACCCATATTAAAGTCCCCAACTGTGCACAGTGAGGCTGGGCTCATTTCAGTTCATTCACGTCTCCCCAGGTACACTGCAGTCTTTGATACAGTTTTGACTAATCTCACTGTTGACCCAAGGTGTGCCTGTTACCTCATTCTGGAATTACGTGATGCCTCCGATCTCCTATTCAAATAATACCATTCTTCTGATTTTGCTCATAAATTCTACGCTCTAAGAAATCTTACCTGATCATCATTAGCTGAGCTCCCTTAAGGCATACAGTCTTAGCAGTGCGAATACACATTTTTCAAGTGGATGGAAGGCATTTTTTCTCCTGAATATATTTCCCACTTGCCTGCTATCCTGAAGAATTCATTCCTTAAACTGGATAAGTCAGTCTTTTCAGAAAGAAGTTCAGTTCAGTTCATTTCAGTTCAGTTCAGTCGCTCAGTCATGTCCGACTCTTTCGACCCCATGAATCGCAGCACGCCAGGCCTCCCTGTCCATCACCAACTCGCAGAGTTCACTCAGACTCACGTCCCTCGAGTCAGTGAGGCCATCCAGCCATTTCATCCTCTGTTGTCCCCTTCTCCTCCTGCCCCCAATCCCTCCCAGCATCAGAGTCTTTTCCAATGAGTCAACTCTTCGCATGAGGTGGCGTGAAGTACTGGAGTTTCAGCTTCAGCATCATTCCTTCCAAAGAAATCCCAGGGCTGATCTCCTTCAGAATGGACTGGTTGCATCTCCTTGCAGTCCAAGGGGCTCTCAAGAGTCTTCTCCAACACCACAGTTCAAAAGCATCAATTCTTTGGCTCTCAGCCTTCTTCACAGTGCAACTCTCACATCCATACATGACCACAGGAAAAACCATAGCCTTGACTAGCCAGACCTTTGTTGGCAAAGTAATGTCTTTGCTTTTCAATGTGCTATCTAGGTTGGTCATAACTTTTCTTCCAAGGACTAAGCGTCTTTTAATTTCATGGCTGCAGTCACCATCTGCAGTGATTTTGGAGCCCCCAAAAATAAAGTCTGACACTGTTTCCACTGTTTCTCCATCTATTTGCCATGAAATGATGGGACCAGATGCCATGATCTTCGTTTTCTGAATGTTGAGCTTAAAGCCAACTTTTTCACTCTCCACTTTCACTTTCATCAGGAGACTTTTTAGAAGGTTTGGTGCTAATCACTGACAATCACTTATATAATCTAACATCCTAACATGTGATAAAATGCTTTTGTCCTAAAAACAAGGATCCTCTGCTGAGAAGATGCGGTTTTCATGCTAAGGGGAGAATCGGCAGGGAGGAAGATTGAAACCAGGGATAAGAGAGCATCTGAACTGGGGAAGAACATACAAGGTAGTAGTGACCTGGAGAAAAACAAGGGGCCTGACTTTCTCAGCACTGGTCTCGGCTGTTAGAATGCTGATAGACAGATGTGCTACGTGGTGGGCAGTGGGAAGATAAACAGCGTTTCGGGCGTAAGAACTGTATTCTAATCCAGCCTCGGCCATTCAGAACTAAGTGCAAATTCTAAGTAAGTTATTTAATCTCTTTTCCTTTATCATCTATAGACTAAAGATTATAATACTTCCCATATTAGTTTCCTAGGCCTTTCCTAGTAGCTGAGATGATAAAGCATCCACCTGCAATGCAGGAGACCTGGGTTCAACCCCTGGGTGGGGAAGATCCCCTGGAGAAGGAAATGGCAATCCATTCCAGTATTCTTACCTGGAGAATCCCATGGACAGAGGAGCCTGGCGGGTCACAGTTCATGGGGTAACAAAGAGTCGGACACGACTGAGCGACGAAGCATGTGCACACATGCTGTTATTACCAGGATGGTCATAAAAAAGTATCACAGATTGGGTGGCTTACCGATTGATCTCCTCGCGATTCTAGAGGCCAGAAGTTCAAGTTGTCAGCAGGGCTGATTTCCTCTGAGGCTTCTCACCTTGCCATCTTTTCTCTGTGTCCTTAGTGTTTCTGAAGATTCCACCACACAGAATCTTAGTCCCCTGCCCAGGGATCAAACGTGCTGCCACTGCTTCAGAAGCACAAAGTCCTAACCACTGGCTGGCCAGGGAAGTCCCCATACTTATTCTTTTGACTATTATAAGCCTGGAATAAGTGATTGGGAGTTAAGTATCTATAAGCTCAAGATCCTTGGGGACACGTGTGGCCCTANCAACACTTTCACAGCATCATCTTTCAGGATTTGAAATAGCTCAACTGGAATTCCATCCCCTCCACTAGCTTTGTTCGTAGTGATGCTTTCTAAGGCCCACTTGATTCACATTCCAAGATGTCTGGCTCTAGGTGAGTGATCACATCATCATGTTTATCTGGGTCGTGAAGATCTTTTTTGTACAGTTCTTCTGTGTATTCTTGCCACTTCTTCTTAATATCTTCTGCTTCTGTTAGGTCCAGACCATTTCTGTCCTGTATCAAGCCCATCTTTGCATGAAATGTCCCCTTGGTATCTCTAATTTTCTTGAAGAGATCTCTAGTCTTTCCCATTCTGTTGTTTTCCTCTGTTTCTTTGCATTGATCACTGAGGAAGGCTTTCTTATCTCTCCTTGCTATTCTTTGGAACTCTGCATTCAGATGCTTTTATCTTTCCTTTTCTCCTTTGCTTTTTGCTTCTCTTCTTTTCACAGCTATTTGTAAGGCCTCCCCAGACAGCCATTTTGCTTTTTTGCATTTCTTTTCCATGGGGATGGTCTTGCTCCCTGTCTCCTGTTCAGTGTCATGAACCTCCATCCATAGTTCACTAGGCACTCTATCTATTAGATCTAGTCCCTTAAATCTATTTCTCACTTCCACTGTATAATCATAAGGGGTTTGATTTAGGTCATACCTGAATGGTCTAGTGGTTTTCCCTACTTCCTTCAGTTTAAGTCTGAATTTGGCAATAAGGAGCTCATGATCTGAGCCCCAGTCAGCTCCCGGTCTTGTTTTTGCTGTCTGTATAGAGCTTCTCCATCTTTGGCTGCAAAGAATATAATCAGTCTGATTTTGATGTTGACCACCTGGTGATGTCCATGTGTAAAGTCTTCTCTTGTGTTGTTGGAAGAGGGTTTTTGCTATGACTAGTGCTTTCTCTTGGCAAAACTCGATTAGCCTTTAAAGCCCTGCTTCATTCTGTATTCCAAGGCCAAATTTACCTGTCACCCCAGGTGTTTCTTGACTTCCTACTTTAGCATTCCAGTCCTCTGTAATGAAAAGGACATCTTTATGGGGTGTTAGTTCTAAAAGGTCTTTTAGGTTTTCATAGAACCATTCAACTTCAGCTTCTTCAGCGTTACTGGTTGGGGGATAGACTTGGATTACTGTGATAGTCAATGGTTTGGCTTGGAGACAAACAGAAATCATTCTTTCATTTTTGAGATTGCATCCAAGTACTGCATTTCAGAGTCTTTTGTTGACCATATGGCTACTCCATTTCTTCTAAGGGATTCCTGTCCACAGTAGTAGATATAATGGTCATCTGAGTTAAATTCACCCATTCCAGTCCATTTTAGTTTGCTGGTTCCTAGAATGTTGAAGTTCACTCTTGCCATCTCCTGTTTGGGTGTTCTTTGGAAGGACTGATGCTAAAGCTGAAACTCCAATACTTTGGCCAACTCGTGTGAAGAGTTGACTCATTGGAAAAGACTCTGATGCTGGGAGGGATTGCGGACAGGAGGAGAAGGGGACAACAGAGGATGAGATGGCTGGATGGCATCACCGACTTGATGGACGTGAGTTTGAGTGAACTCCGGGAGTTGGTGATGGACAGGGAGGCCTGCTGTGCTGCAATTCATCGGGTCGCAAAGAGTTGGACAGGACTGGGCGACTGAACTGAACTGAACTTCCAGTCTTGCTGGTTTGTGGTATCACATCATATCTTTTTTGTTCCCTTAACCTGCTTAGAGTTCTGTAAAATCTTCATTAAATTTTTTTCCCAGTGAACTCTTCTGACTATGCCAGTTCTTCCCTTTGATGCTTGACTTATTCACATACCTGCTTTGAACTTGATTTTATTCTTGCTCTTGGCTTCCTTGAAATAGCCCTATATAACCATAATGGGCTCCATTTCTGCTCATACCAACTCAAGTTGGATTTTTGCCATTTAACCAAGAGGATTATAATTAATAAACTTTATTGCTCAACATTTTGTGGAAGAACCTGAATAATTGTGATTGCCTACTGTGTCAACCCTGAGTTCAGCTACACAAAGATGACTAAATAATTTGTTCCTGCCTACCTCTCTCCCTTTTTTCCCCATGACACTTATTGCTGTTAAGCATTTCTGCCCGAATATGTGGTGCATTTTTTATTATATCTGTATTGTCAAGGTTCTCTGGAGAAATAGAACCAATAAGATTATGTAGATACACACAAGAGGAGATATTGGAGTTTGCACACATGGTTATAGAGGCTAGGAAATCTTGTGATCTTTCCTCTGCAAGTGAAGGACCAGGAAAGGCAGTAATATAATTCAATGTGAGTCCAAAGGCCTGAGAAACTGGGGTGCCTGGCGCCCAGGAACCAGGAGTAGGATGTCTGAGGGCAGAAAAAGACGGAAATCTCAGGTTAGGAAAAAAGAGAATTTTCCTTTCTGTCCTTTTGTTCTTTGGGGTTGGAGGAGGAGAGGGCTAAGAGTAGGGGGTAGGTAAGGGAAGTCAACAGATTGGATATTACCTGCCCTACCCACATTGGTGAGGGCACATCATCTTTACTTAGTCTACTGATTCAAATGCCAATATGTCCCAGAAACACTCTCATTCTGGGCATCCTTTAGCCCGGTCAAGTTGGCAATAAAATCAACCACCACAATATCCAAGCTCCATGAGGGCACGGATCTTTGTCTCTTTCATTTACTAAAGAGTTTTAAGCAGGTAGACAATACTTGGTACAAAGGAAGCACTCAAATATTTTTTCAGTGAATAAAAGCATGAATGAATTAACAGTAGGTCAGTATTCTATTTTAAATGATAATTTTTGAGGTTATAAAGGTAGTCATGGAATCTCTTTCAAGATTTTAGCAGCTTTTTTGGGTAGCAGTCCATAAAGAGTCACCAAGAAGATTGACTTTCTGTCTTCAGTGGAAATGATGTCACCGTCTTTCATGCCTTATGGAAATGCCACCTTGATTGCTTACTATTATTAGATAAGATGACCTCAATTTAATCAATCATGGACATTTATTTCCTATTTCTGCCTTCTACTTTCTGCTGAAATTGCTACACAACAGCTGCTCATAACTCATTTTTTTTCTGATAGAAATGCTTAGAGTGTGTATAAGGGAGAAGTCCTTTCCCACTTTGAACCCATGTAGTCTTTCTGCCTCAAGTGTTTCTTCCTGCTGTGGTTTTACGGTTTCACCTCTAGAATGTGACTTTTCCTTCATTAGGTTCATGAAAGAAAGTTTTTCTTCTAATTCATTCTTGGATCCTCCTCAGGCGGCTTGACTTTTGTGTTGACTGAGACAAAGCCCCTCCCAACCTTTTTCAACCTTTCCTTCCTTGAGGAAATCATTTGTAATACTCCAGAAGTATCCCTTTGCTTTCTACTAGGAGAGGCTGAAGGACCCTAGGAAATAATAGCAAGAACATATGATGCCTTTAGGTATGTACATATCACCCAGGAGTTGGGCAGCTTCAGGGACTGTTCTTAAGAAAATCTGGACATCAAGTGGTACTTTCCTCTCGTCTCTCCTTCTTTCCATCCTTCATAAAGAATTCTTGCCTAGATCCTAGATCTTTTTGAGACTTTTAATTGTCCTCAGGAACCTTGTGGTTGGTACCTTTTAATTAGAGGCTCATGGGTTACTGAGAGATTGAGGATGTCTGTAAGAGCAGCACACAGGTCTCCTTTGGTGTCATTTGCCAGTTTCTTCTTGCTTACTTCCCTTACCTCCCAGTTCACTGAGGTTTACAAACCAAGCTTGCCCTACTTTATCATGCTCATAGCTTTGGTTTGTGAAATCCAAGGAAGTGACCACAGTAAGAGGGCTCAACATTTCTAACATAGTCAGTGTGCTCACTAACTAATCACACAATTAAGGTGACTGTGAAATAGGGGACCCAAGAGAGCCAGGCTGACTCCGAAGGCCTGAGAAACAGGAGATCTGATGGTGTAAGTTCCAGTCTGAGTCTGAGTCCAAAGGCAGGAGAAGACTGATTTCCAGCTTGAAGGTAGTCAGGTGGACAGAAAGAATCCTTTCTTACTTAGCCTTCTATTCTATTTGGGCCTTCAGTGGAGTGGGTGAGGCCCACCCACACTGGGGAGGGCAGTCCGCTTTACTCAGTCTACTGATGCAAAAGTCAGTCTCGTCCAGAAATGGCCTCATAGGCACACCCAGAGATCATTTTTAATGGAAAATCTGGGCCTGTAGCCCAGTCAAGTTTACACGTAAAATTTTGCTGTGCTGTGCTTAGTTGCTCAGTCGTGTCTGACTCTTTTGTGACCCCATGGACTGTAGCTGCCATGCTCCTTTGTTCAAGGGGACTCTCAGGTAAGAATACTGGAGTGGATTGCCATGCCTGCCTCCAGGGGGTCTTACCACCCAGGGATGAAACCCAGGTCTTCTACTCCCACATCACGGGAAGGTGCTTTACAGACTGAGCCACCAGGGAAGCTCATAAAGTTAACCACCACCTTCTCTCTGGCCAGTAAGCCCCTCATGACTGTCATGTTACTTTCTGTTTCTGTGAATCTGACTACTTTAGATATCTCTTATATTGAAATCATATGTTATCTTTTCATGATTGACTTCTTTTACTTAGCAAAATATCCTCCAGGTTCATCCATATTATGGCATGTGACAAGAATTCCTTTGTAAGGCTGAATAATACTCCACTGTCCAACAGAAGCAGAAGAGACTAAGAAGAGGTGGCAAGAATACACAGAACTATACAAAGAAGGTCTTAATGACCTGGAGAACCACAATGGTATGGTCACTTACCTAGAGCCAGAGATCCCCGTGTGAGGTCAAGGGGGCCTTAGAAAGCATTAGTACAAATAAAGCTAGTGGAGGTGATGGAATTCCAGCTGAGTTATTTAAAATTCTAAAAGAAGATGCTGTTAAAGTGCTGCACCCAATCTGTCAGCAAATTTGGAAAGCTCAGCAGTGGCCACAGTATTGGCAAAGGTCAGTTTTCACTCCAGTGCCAAAGAAGGACAGTGCCAGAGAATATACAAACTACCATATAGTTGCATTCATTGCACATGCTAGCAAGGTTATACTCAAACTCCTTCAACCTAGGCTTTAGTAGTACATGAACCAAGAACTTACAGATGTACACGCTGGGTTTAGAAAAGGCAGAGGAACCAGAGATCAAATTGCCAACACTTGTTGGATCATAGAGAAAGCAAAGGAGTTCCAGAAAAGCATATACTGTTTCATTGACTACTCTAAAGCTTTTGACTGTTTGGATCACAACAAACTATGAAAAAGTCTTAAAGAGATGGAAATACCAGACCACCCTACCTATCTCCTGAGAAACCTGTATGCAGATCAAGTAGCAACATTTGAACCAGACGTGGACCAGCAGTCTGGTTCAGAATTGGGAAAGGAGTATGACAAGGCTGTATGCTGTCACCCTGCTTATTTAACTTCTGTGCAGAGTACATCATGGGAAAGCTGGACTGGATGAAGCACAAGCTGGAATCAAGATTGCCAGGAAAAATATGAACAACTTCAGATATATAGATGTTACCACTCCAATGACAGAAGGTGAAGAGGAACTAAAGAGCCTATGGATGAGGGTGAAAGAGGAGAATGAAAAAACTGGCTTGAAACTCAATATCCAAAAAACTAAGATTATGGCATCCAGTCCCATCATTTCATGGCAAATAGAAGGGGAAAAAGTGGAAAGAGCCATAGCTTTTATTTTCTTGGGCTCCAAAATCACTGTAGATGGTGACTGTGGCCATGAAATTAAAAGACACTTGCTCCTTGGAAGAAAAGCTATGACAAACCTAAACAGTGTATTAAAAAGTGGAGACATCTCCTTCCTGACAAAAGTGCTTTGAATCATAGAGAAAACCATAGTCAAAGCTATGATTATACAACATGTGAGAGTTGAACCATAAAGAAGGCTGAGCACTGAAGAATTGATACTTTTAAATTATGGTACCAGAGAAGACTTTTGAGAGTCCCTGGGACTACAAGGAGATCAAACCCGTCAATCCTAAAGGAAATCAACCCTGAATATTCATTGAAAGGACTGATGCCAAAGCAGAAGCTCCAGTGCTTTGGCCATCTAATGGGAAAACCCGACTCATTGAAAAAGACCTGGATGTGCTGAGAAAGATTGAAGGCAGTGGGAGAAAGAGATGACAGAGGCCGAGATGGCTGGATGGCATCACTGACTCAGTGGGCATGAGTTTGAGTAATCTTTGGGAGATAGTGAAGAACGAGGAAGTCTGGCATGCTGCAGTCCATTGTGTCACAAAGAGTTGGACATGGCTTAATGGCTGAACAACAAGAGTCCATTGTTATGTATTTGTCACATTTTAGCTATCAATTTATCTGTTGATGGACCTTTGGGTTCTTCCATCTGTTGGCTATTTTGAGTAGTGCTGTTATTAACATGGGTATAGAAATATCTCTACTAGGCTCTGGTTTCAGTTCCTTTGAATATATAGAAGTGGGATTGTTTGTCCATTAACTTTTTAAATAACTTTTTTTGGTCACACCATGTGACATGTATGATCTTAGTTCCCTGACCAAGGATTGAGCCCAGTGAGTTCTATGTAAATGAGCCCATTTCCATAGTACTTAATTTGCTATGAAATGAGTTCCTTCGTCAAAAGCAATGCTATGGGATTCATGATGGTGAATAAGACATTTTGTAAATTCGTGGATGACAATTTCAGCAGAAATATTGTTATTAGGAAAGGAAAATGCCTTTCTAGAGTAAGTGTCTAGTAAGAATGAGCATTGCTTATTCCATGATGGAAATGACTTAGTATAATCAACTTGCCACCAGGTAGATGGCTGGTGCCAGACAGGAGTGGTGGCATATCATGGATTCAGTGTTTGTCTTTGGTATCGATGGAGCTGGCACTTAAAAGGAATTGTAATCCCGACAGCATTGGTGAGTGAAGATCCATGCTGCCAAGCCCATACCTTCCCTCCAGTCTTGCTGCTGTTACTCCTACATTGTAGAGGTGACAAAGATGAGCAGGGAGAAAAGTGACTGGGAAAATATGCTAGCTGACACCCACAGAATACTTCATTTTGTCCTCCTGATTATTAAGATCCTCCTCCACCTCAGCTGATCGGGGCATAGTGCCCATCTTAAGAGGTCTGTCCACACACTTGCTCAGACCACCTTGGGACTGGTTTTCCTATCATCTTTTGGAGTCTTTGACCATCCAGCTAATCTGCTAGCTACTGCCTCCAGATAAGTGTATATTTGTGCCTTTGATCATCTCTCATTCAAGACAAAATGATAGTCAGGTCCAGTACTTGAAGTTTTGCATACTGGGGGGGATTTTTGCTTCATCACCATCCTTCAAGGCCACCTTTGAATAGGGCTGTCATGATGCAGCTATTTTTTTTTTTTAAAGTAATTTTTGGCTGCACTCTGAGTCTGCATCATTGCATGAAGTCTCTTTCTGGCTGTAGCTAGTGGGGGCTACTCTCTAGTTACGGTGTGTGGACTTCGTATTATGGTGCTTCTCTTGTTGCAGAGCTTGGGCTCTAGAGTGCAGACTCAGTAGTTGTGGCATATAGGCTTAGTTGCCCCACAGCATGTGGGATCTTCCTGGACCAGGGATTGAGGATATGTCCCTTGCATTGGCAGGCAGATTCTTAACCACTGGACCAACAGGGAAGTCCAATACTTTGGAGTAACGTCAGCACATCATACGGAAACATCTATATAACAAGCCCATTCTCTCCACACCTGCCCAACCTCCCCCTCCCCTGACATTAGTCAACTGGTTGTAGGGAACTTGTGCACAGGTTCAGGATATAGGTTAAGACAGAAGAAGCAATTTAACAAGAATAGGAAATCTGGATTACTTATTCATGCAGCTTGGTTGTGCCTGTAGGATTTGTTTGAACCCAGGTTTGTATATACCACCTTCCTTTGAGATAGAGTGCTATCATGAATGCTCAAATTAGTGGGGTTGGTAGATCTGACAGTAACCATTTTATCATGGGCAACTCAGGTCACATGTTAAATTGTGGGGTGTGAATACAGTGTCTGCTAAGGACCAGTAGCGAGTCAAAAGCTGATTTTTAAGAGAATACTTATCTGTAGAGGGTGGCTTGCTTTTTTCCCAAATTCTGAAAGCCTACACTATCATTCACCTCTAAGTACCTGCCAAACTTGGCCTGCTTAAACTTAAGCCATCAGAATAATACGATCAACTTGGTAGAGAATGAAGTGGAACACTTGATGTCTTCCAGAATGGAGAGCTGATGGAGATTTCTATACACTGGATTATGCTAGAGTTGATGTGGTTCTGAGGTAGGGTCGTGAGGGTACGTTGCTGGTCCTGCAAGCAGAAAGAAACTGTTTTGGTGGTTTTTATTAAAAGGATAGAAGAAATAGCTTCATTCCAGTTTCCAGGAAATGGATTGATTGCTCCAACAATGAAGCTACATCTGTAACTGCAGCTATAATTGGAATCACGTGTGATTATGCTTTCAGTAATTCACTGTCATTCCTTGAGACCCATCTGTACTCTGCACTAGCCAGATAGATGAGTTGAATGCTGATGTGGTTGGCATCACCACCCTTTATCATCTTTCACAGAGGCACTAATCTCTGTAATCTCTCTAGGAATGTGGCTTTACTTTTAATTTACTATTTGGGTAGATCAGAGTTTTGGTTACTTCCACTTACTTTTTTTTCCTGTTTTCCTCTGTTAGCTCCTCATCCCATGGGTCAGGTAACTAATATGGGCATTGTGCCAGTTTCTGCATTTGTCTTTGATAACCGCGCATTCCAAAGTGGGAAAACAACTGTGTGGGTTCACCTTGGGCCGGCTGGAGCTAGACTTTAACCAAAGCTTTCTTGTATAAGCTCCTCCCCTACCTAGGGAACCACAGTAGCATATTAGCTCTCCAGGAATTACATTCAGTTCCAATCCAGTGTCCAGTTATCTGAGGTATGTGTAACTCCCCTTCCCCAGCACACGGTCACCCTGATAAATGGCTGCATGTTTCTTGGAGGAAGGCTAGGAGATAGATTTGTGGTATGATCTTTTTGGACAGGATTGTTCGGTTTCCTAAAGGGGATCCACTGGCACTGGGTCTGTGAACAAACTCAAGTCAAAATTGGTTGAGGGCCAAGATGTCTTTTGTATAGATTTAACTTCTACTTCTGGTAATTAGACACAGAACTTTTCTACTTATACGAGTCAAGTAACATTCAAGTAGAATGCCTATCTGTTTTAGTCCTAGGAATACTGTGATCAGTAGCCAATGCTAGTGATCTCTGTGGGTAAAACCATTTTGTTTATTACTTCGAATCCACTGCCTGTTATGATAACCATATCCATTTTGTCGCTGCAAGTTGAGGCGACCACTTGACCTTGTCACTTGAGATTCCAGGATCTTCCCTGAACCCAGCTTGATGGCATCATTTTCCACTGTTATCCAGGTTCTCCAGCTACTGCGCCTAGATGCCCACCAGGCTACAGAGCTCATCAAGTATGCTCAGCCCTTCCCTCACCCCTCAACCCATTTCTTAAACCTTGGTAAAGGAGGTATTCTTTGAACTCTTCCTGGGGACTTAGTGGGTGGGTGAGTAGGACTTACATAATAAATACTGTCCATATGTGAGGGAAGTTATAAGCCATTTTTTTTTTAAACTCCAGGATGGGGACCAATGTTTGCAAGACAATGAAGATGTTTATGATCTCAGTAAATAAGATGAGTTTAATATATGGAATGTAGTCTGAGCTTGTAAAATATAACTGCCAACAAAATGTTTATATTCAGTGCTTTTAGAATGAAAAAGGGATTTTCTCAGTCATAATTGTATTAAATATTTAGATTTTCTCAGGTGAAAAACCCATTTGAATGTTATTTTCTGTGTTTTATTACATGATTAAAAATCAGTATTAAACAACAGGGTTTTGTTTTCGTTTTTTCTATTCTGAGGATGAATATGACTATTCATGTTCTATAGTAGATATCTTCTTTAAAAGTCTTTTTTTTATATTCTGTTCATTTATTTTTTAAAAATAATTTTATTTATTTATTTTTGGCATTGTTGGGTCTTCATTGCTGCACAGGCTGTTTTCTAGTTGTGGCGAGAAGGGGTTACTCTCTAGGTTACTTTCTCGTACTCTCCTCACCACTACTGTTGAGTGGTGCATGGGCTTCTCGTTGCAGGGGCTTCTCTTGTTGTAGAGCATGGGCTCTAGGGTGTGTGGGCTTGAGTAGCTGTGGTGTGTGGGCTCAGCTGTGGTTTGTGGGCTCTAGGACACAGCTCAATAGTTGTGGGATATGGGCTTGGTTGTTCCATGGTATGTGGGATCTTCCTGGATCAGGGATCAAACTTGTGTCTCCTGCATTGACAGGCAGATTCTTTACCACTGAGCCACCTAGGAAGTCCTGTCCATTATTTCTTAATAATTGAGATCTTGCAGGATACTGAAGTAGATAGAATGGTTGACAGGTGGAGGAAATAGACTCACCTCAGTCATTATAATTTACTGTTTCTTCTGTGGAACTGTAGGTCACTGAGATGATAGACAATACCATCCTGAAAAGCAGTGGTTTATTTGAGTCATGTAAAAATATTTAGTTTTTCAGATTGTTCAAAAGGGAACAATGGAAGGTTTGGACCCTTTCCTTCCATCTCACTCCCTTCTGTGGGCTACTAACTCAAGGAAAAGCTTTGTCAAGGTGAACCTGGACTTGACCTTGGAGAAGAAAAGGGCAACCCACTCCACTGTTCTTGCCTGGAGAATCCCACGGACAGATCAGGCTACAGTTCATGGGGTTACAAAGAGTCGGACACGACTGAGCACCCAGACTTGAAACCTACTTAAACGTGAGAAAGAGGTTGAGATAGGCAGCAATGATGTGAAAGTACAGTCTGGCACCCGTGTAAAGAGACATACGTGGACAGGGACAAGCACAGAGGCACTAAGAAGGTTTTGAGTTGGCGTAATGGTACTGTAAATGGTCGTGACAGCTGCTGTCCTTCATTTGCACTTTGACCTTTGAAAAACCATTTATGACTATTGTTAAAATTGTACTTTATTTATTTATTACTGTTCTTTATCTGTGAGTTTTTAGTCCTTTCACTGATAGGATAGTTTAACAGTTTATTGTTTGGGGTGCTAATAGTGCAGTGATTAGGACATTGTTAGGTTGAATCACATTTTAGTCAGTAAGCTCCTGGGTCCTTTCTTTTTGCTTGTGAACACTTTGTCGTGTTAAGGTACCAGTAAGTACTTCTTTTTATAATGAAGGTGGCTGGGACATAAAGCATATTTTTCACCTCATTTGAACTTAATTGGGAAAGCATTTTCAGGCAGAGAGACTTTATTGTATGTAGAATATAAGATTTGTATGGGTCAGTAAGGAGAGGGCATTTTGTCCCCTTATCCCTCAACAACCATGTTATGGTGATTTTTATTCTTCTGGATTTCTAAGAGCAAGTTTTCTCCCTTATTGTATAAGCTAACAGTTTCCCGGGTGTCCTTGAATGATTTATTCATTGCCTACTTGTGTAGTAGCAAAAGAAAAGAATTATACATTACATTTTTTTTTAATCTTGTGCAAGAGAGCAATTTAAAAAAAATATATTTGGTAAGACCTCTAATAAAATTTTTAATGAGTTGTCTCTCCAACTCATAGTCATTATGAAGAGTACTGTCTCCTTCATTTTCATGGCTGAGGGCACTGTCTTCTTTTTTTCCCCTCTCGCTGGAATATGTGTTGTTTCCACATTACTTTTGGTTTTCCAGTTAATTATTATTATTCTCTTTAAGAAAATTTAAGGTGTACCCATACTTCAGATAGTGTTTACATGATATTTTGGTGAATGTAATGTTTTTTAATAATATTTTGTTCAAAATTAAAATAATTATCATTAATACTCTGAGGTAATAAAGTTCTGTTATTAACCAAAGACTTTCCCCCCTTTACTCATCCTTTCTTTCCTTTGTTACTACCTTCTTCCTTCCTGTCCCTAAAGTTCCAGCAACTGAATACTTGAGAAATGGATGAATGAGCTTATGTAATCCTTTTCTGTCTCATCTCTTCTTTTTAGATGGTAAATCCCATAAGAACAGACTCCACCACTCTTGTTCACCTCCATTTGCCTAATGTCTAGGATTAGTACACAGTAGGAATACATCCATGCCTTAAATTAGTTGAATGAGTGAATCAATGAATAATAAAAAAGTTATTATGAATGCTTCTTATCTATATTAATATTTAGATTATAAAATATGAGAGGGAGAATTACTATACTTTTAGTATGTTTTAAAATTTGCAGCTTATTTTTTTTACAGTTTATGAGTAATACAATAAGCAAACAGTTTAAAGTAGTTTTTGAAACTAAACTTTTGATGATTTTAAACTGCATTTAACCATGTGACCTTGATTAACTCAACTAACTTATGTCCTAGCTAAATTAAAATAGTTTGAGGGCATAATGTGGAAATACTCACATTTTTACAGAGGGTATCGGTTTTAAGAGTTTTATTGAAACATGATGTGGGCCTATGTAGATAGTACTAGTATTTTTATAATTTATTTCAAATTGTAACTTGAGAATTTTAAGGATTGAAGAATATCATTTCTAAGCATAACAGAAAATTATGTGCTCTTGGGTTCAGAAATTATTGTTTGAGAAAGATAGGCCTGACTGATCAGAAACACAGGGACCAAACTAAGTATATTTAACTCTCCCAAACAGTGTTTAGTATAGACTGTTTATTTAATTGTTGGATGACAGGTATGTACAAATACTATAGTTCCTTTGGAAATGGGGAAAAAAAAAGAATAAAAGATCTTACTACAAACTACAAGGTGGACTTAGGTACTAAGTAGCCATAAATTTGTACTTGATATATTATGAACTTAATTTGACCACTCGTTTAGAAATCGATTAATACTTGGCTCTACAGCAGTATACTTAGAAGAATGAGTCTACTCATGTATCATGATGTCTTTTCAGCTAACTGTTGTCTCTTTGTGACTTAATAGTATATTTTCATTCTATATTTTTCTGTAGGCATCCACAAGGACAAAGATAAACCTCCCAGCTTCTCTGTTGTCCTTGAGACTTTGAGACGCACCTTGACAGATTACCAGAACAAGCTGGAAGATGCATCTAATGAGGTAACACTTGCACTGTTGGGCTCCACACACATAGCCTTCGGCCTGCAGCAGTACGTATTACTTGCTTGTTACAAAGGTCAAAAATATTGCGAATGTTGATTTGACAGCCTCACAGATAAAAAAATCATAAGTTGTCTGTCACTGTTTTCTCTGTGAGTGTGGCCTAAAGTCAGGTCTCGCTTGTGTTTTTGTAACTGTCACAGTGCCATTTTCAGAGTTCTAAAGACTATCACTTCTTGGTCTTCATAATTTATCTTTTAATTTAATAAGAAAGCTGTGCCACTCAGTTAATATAATACTTAAATGTTAATGTATTTTCATGAGATTTGGAATAGGTAGTGGACATTTAGGGCTTGTCAGTATTTTGGCTTAAGAGTTCTACAATTGTAGAGATCTTACTAAAAAAGAAAGAAATTAGTTTGCATTCTCTAAAGGGAGTGACTGTTAGAAGTTTTTAAAAAACAAATATCTGCTTGATGTAGCCTGGAGGTTTTGGTTTCCTGATTGAAAAAACTCATGCTTCTATTTATCTTTTTTAATGTTTTTTTTTAGAATTTATTTATTTTAATTGGAGGCTAATTACTTTACAGTATTGTAGTGTTTTTTTTGCCATATGTTGACATGAATTAGCCATGGGGGTACATGTTATCTTCTCTTTTGTATTGTTTAATTTGTGGATTGATAATTTTCTTGGGTATTAAAATGTTTTATGAACTTGTGCTTTAAAAATTGAAGAGTTTATTTAGTTACATCTTATCAAATTAGAAAATATGAAATAACTACGTTAAACACAGTTAGTAAAACAACAGACAATTTTTCTAACTGAAGACAAGTTACAAAACATGTAATTTAGTATTTATCCCTCTGTGTTTATCTCTTCGTTTCATGTAATACAAAGGCCATGAAACCCTTATATTTCCCATTTCAAAAGAGCCATATTTTACTTTAGTTTGCTAAGGTGAAGAAAGAAGGAAAAGTGAGTTTTCTTAATGCCTTCTAAAGAAAATGACCGCTGGAATAATTAAATTTCTATAAAGAGCAAACATTGCCGTCTTTCCCAGTGAGACAAGACAACCTGTATTGTTAGTACTTTATGCACCTCTTCTGAGGCCTAGGTCTGGAAGCTGCAGGGTAAGTAGGAACATATTACCCACAGCGAATTGTTATTTGGGAGGATGAATGTCACATGATCTTCAGCACAGTTGAAAAGTCGACTCAGCAGGCCTTGGCTTAGTAATGCGCTTTGTTGTGAACCAGTGCCAGAGACAGCAGTGGGGAGACCAAGGGGGTGGCTGCAAAGAAAGCAAAAAGAGCAGTCTGACAGAAAGAAGAATGAACTGTCAAAGAAAATAAATCACAAGCAGAGCAGGACCAACTGATGACCTGCCACAAGCCTTCCCAGTAGACTGCATGTGACCGACCCTGAGGTTGTCATATGGAGTGAGAGACCCGCGGATACCCTCACGATGTAGAAAGAACAGGCTTCTGCTCTGTCCTTTTTTCTTTCTGTATGGATGCCATTCCTTCTGGCATTTTGGTCCTGTAGGATTTTAAAAATAAAGTTATATTTGTTTACAGTAAGAATGAAATCCTTTATCCAGATAGCTGGGAAAAACACAACAATATCACTGACATTTTAAGCTTGAATGCTTGCTTTTCTTTTTAGCATGTGAACTTGTGACAGAAATTACATAATTAACCAAAAGAAATACATTTTTAAGACTGAATTACTATCAAAATTTTGTATTTGATAATTGCATAAAAATTTAAAGATTAGCTTTTGAGTTATCCACCCTTGGAAAATATTTTAAAAGTTACTTACATTTTTTTTTTTCATTAGCTAAGCAACATGAATAATGCTAAGGAAAAGGCATCTAATGAACTTGACTCTACCAAACAGAAGATAGACTCTCACACTAAAAATATAAAGGTATTATAATTTAGAATAACTTTCCCCTGTTGTGTTAAGAAACTAATATAATTATTTAGGGGATATTTTTAAGGAGAGCTATACGAAAATATATCTTCCTATTTTTTATTAAGTATGTTTAGATACTGCTTAAAATTTTTTTAATTGTTGATCAAAATAAGAATGATTTTTCATTGAAAAAACTTTATTGGAAATTGTTTTGGTTCAAGGAAAAATTCATTTCCCAGATTTAATGATAGTACCATAGATTCAAATATTGTTTTAAGATTTGATGTCCAACCTTAGCTACACAGTCAACATATTTTATGTAAGCACATCAGTGCTTGGAGTCAGTTTTCATAATTTTGGAGTGGAGTCATTGTTTTAAGTACATCATGCCTAGTAGTGGGCTGAGACCACACCTAGCTAAGGTCCAGGACAACAGTTTATTTTTTGTGCTGCTTTTATGTACTACATCTTTGAAAAATTATACTAAGGCAACTCTCAGAGTTGGAATTTTTGGTGTGGGTTCACGTTGTTTGTCATGGATGTACTTGAATGAAATCTGTTAAGAGTAAGGACTGAAAAGTGAAGCAGAATTTTATGTCATGTATTTGAGATTTCTACTGGCATTTGAAATATCATTGGGAAGTAAATGTTCTTATGGTAAATGTAGGAGATTTATATTTTAAATGTTATTTTAAAGTTTTTGAGCTACCAATTTTTTTTTTTAATAATGAGCTGAAAGGAAAATTCTTCTAAAGAGCTTTCTGGAATAGGTTATATGATTAACATCTTATATTTAAGTGTTATAATCTTCCCACCATCTTTTTGTTTGATGTCTCCAACAGGACCTTCAGGATAAGCTGGCAGATGTCAGTAAAGAGTTAAGTCATTTACGCACTAAATGTGCAGACAGAGAGGCTCTAATAAACACTTTGAAAGTGGAACTGCAGAATGTGCTGCACTGTTGGGAGAAAGAAAAGGCACGAGCAGCCCAATCTGAGAGTGAACTTCAGAAGCTTTCCCAGGCTTTCCATAAGGATACTGAGGTATTACCTGAGACAAGAGGACTGTCAGGAAGGCCTTGCACTAATCTCACTTTTAGAAATTTACGTCTATCAAGTGGGTCTTTTTACTCTTATTTAATTCAAAAAATTCTTCTCAGCTGTTTTGAAGTGTTCATGCCAGCTACAAAACCAGCCATTCCATTATTCTTGTATGATACAATTTTGTGAGAGAAATAAAGTAGTTTAACTGTTTTATGATTTGTACAAGTTATTTTCTCTATTAGAACATACTATTTCAAGCAGCTATGCTTCTGACAGTCTTGTGTGTCAGTGACAAAATAATTTTTTTATTTCAGTAGTTTAGTAGCCTGACATGGTGGGAAGAATCTTTTTTGTAACGTGAAAGAACTGACTTGGATAGAGGTACTTATGTTTACAAACTGTGAATATGGACAAGCCACATGGTTTGGTCTCTCCTCATCTTTGCTTTCTTATTTGCAAAACAGGGATAATATCTACTTTAATAGACATTGCCTTATTTTTTATAATTGTAAGATATTAATCAAAACTTGGAAAAATACAAGTCTCACACAGTTAAAAAGTTTATTTGGATGTCCTTGGGGGTTGCCTATCCATGTTAATTTATTAATGACTTCTTAAAATATTATGACAGACTCTTCCATACTGTATGAGCCTGTGTGAGCAGAATTGTAATCTTATATTTTCTTTTCCCCATGGGACGTAGAGCTAGTCTAGCTAGCGTGGAGCTAGTTTATCTGAGTCTTGCATATTGAGTTCATTACTCGAACAAATATGAACATGAATGCCAAGAGAGTAAAAAGGAAACATTCTTCCCACTCTTCTTACAGTCTGGGATTTAAATTGTGTCCACATGAAGGGGCTGGAATTGTTCTACACATCAGATAATGATTAAAGTGAAGGAAACTAGAAGGCTGGCTGTATTGTAAAGTCAGCATGTCTACAGGATTGTGGTTGGGTTCAACATGTGTGAATTGATTTTGGATCTTGAGATTCTCTTTTCACGCCAAATGGATGATTGTCATGCATGGTTCATCACAGCCCAAGCAAAAAGGACACGATGGCGACACAATGAATTACCCTTTAGGAAGAACTTGATCACTTGGCAAAATGCAGAGAGGGAAGATTGTTAGTGCCTGAGTATTATGTTTGGCTAGGTATATTTAATAAGATTTTTGAATGTCTCAATTTAGTTGAAAATGCAAAAGACATCTTTAATTGCTTAAAAATAAAAATACATAGCATTGTTATACAAATTCTTCTTATATCTTAATTCAAGTTGTGGATATAGCTACATATTCAAATTTTTTGGGGGGGGTTTAAATTGTTATATTTGGAAAAAATCTAAGATGACATAGAGAGAAAATAAAAGATATGTATTTTTATATATTTTGGAAACTTTCACCACAGCTTCTAACTACAAAACTTTTACATATGCTACATTCAGTTCTTATCTGGAAGATTAGAATTTCTATTTTTTAAATAGAAATTTAAATTTTCTTTTAAAGGTTTTCCGTTGGTCTGTTAAAAAACCTTGAGAAAACTTATTTTATCTACCTAAAATGCTCATTTTGCAGCTTTTCACAATTACCTTGTCTTGAGTTCCATTCTTTGACTTTAAGGATAAAAATATTTTATAACGAGAGCAATTTGGCATTTTAGTAAGTAAATTCCCTTTTTGTGTTCAAGATGGAAATCAGCTTTTTAATGAATTCTATAGTATAGTGTTTCTAGGTCATTAAACAATGGATGGTTTAGCTACAACAGTAGCAATATAATTTGAAAGAATTTTTTACATATTTTTAATTGAACAGTTTTAAATTATGTCTTGGGCAGCTATGTCTTGTCTTTTTTTTGGACTGCTGAGTTTGTGATATTTAAACACCTATAAATGCCCAGTTTGCCAAGTCCGATATAAACTTCTAAGTGGGGGAAAAATAATGAGCCTATCTTCCATCTCTTTCATATCACTGTCTGCTTTGCCTAAGGGGCTTAGGATAGATTTCCTATAAGTGGTAAGTAAACTAGAATCTCTGGAGGAGGAGGAAAGCTGAGTAATTGTGTGCATGTAAAGTGCAGATATTGATATAACTTTTTCTTTAACAGTGTTGGGTACACTCTTTATTTTGGTTTTTTGACTTAACTCTTTTTTTGGCAAATGTACATATAAAACTATGGAATTACCATTTAACTTCTAGTTAGAAGAGCTTAGAGGCATCTAGTCCAGATACCTCCTATTAAAGCCAAGGAAGGTGAAGCCTGAACACTCTGACTTGATCATGTCCTCAGTTGTAGCAGAGCTGGCCTCAGAACCCAGGTCTTTTGGCTTCTACACTTGAGATTTTTTACTAAGTGTAAGCAATTGTAAGTTTCTATCTGATGTTTAACTTTGAATGTTAAAAAAGTCCCCAAGATGACCATATTCCCATACTTGGGTATTTTAATTCCTTTCTAGGATTTTTGACATAAATTTTTCACCATGTGAATTATGTGTTTTACTTCTTACAGTGTTTATATACTGGAATTAATTTCTTTTTTCTCATAGGAGAAACTAACCTTCCTTCATACCTTGTATCAGCACTTGATAGCAGGCTCTGTGCTCATAAAACAACCAGAAGGCATGCTGGATAAATTTTCTTGGTCTGAGCTTTGTGCAGTCTTGCAAGAGAATGTTGATGCCCTGATCGTAGACCTCAACAGGGCTAATGAGAAGGTAACTGTCCTCAGGCACCAGATTCCTCTATTAAATTCAGTGACATTTGTCCACATCACAGTATCATTAAGAAGGGCTGACATTCATCTTATTTCAAAAAGAATTTGGGTGTTAATAATTCAATACCATTAATTATGGCTTGTCTACAACTCAGTTTGATGCCATTGCTGTGGGCATGTAAATGTGACTGAAGTCTGTATGAAGTCTCTGAGCTCCACTTTCTGTGCAGGACATGCTAATACTACTAGCCAGTGTTAGCCACAGGGACCTAATTAAAAGAAAATAAATTAATCTTACTGATGAAGCAATTCAAAGAACTTAGTCATTTACATTAATAAACCAACTCTTTATGTTAGCATAAAATAGAAACAAGATACAGTTATTCAAAAACATGATCCTAAAATTCTTTGCTCAGGAAATAATGAGATGTTACTTTAAAAGCACTTAAAATTTAAAAAATTATGTTTATGACATTTCTTGTAATAGAACAAACTGTATATTACAAAACCCATTCAGTGCTTTAAAAAGTAAGAAGGACATATTGTAGGAGAAAACTGGACTTTTATCATCCCTTTAACATTCACAAACCTAGGAATTCAGTCTTTGAAAAAAATTTTAAAACCCTTCTTTTGGTTATTGAAAATTAAAGTTGCTTAGCAGTCCAATGTATTTCTCCTTTAAAGGTGTTGATTCTTATCCTAAGTCTGTTGAACTAGTTAGAACTATATTTATATGATCTAGTTTCTAGGTCTTAGTTGCAGTGACATTTGCCCTTAAGGGACACAGGAAAATTGTTCCCTAAATTTTTTTTTTTAAATCTGTTGAAGTAATGAAACAGCATCTTGCCCAGTTTTAGAGTGAGAGCATTTTTATCTTGGTCTGATTGGCAAACAATCTCAGGCATTGAGAAGTAGGATTCAGGAAATAAAGGAATAAATTGTGATAAGTGGAGATACTGTTCTTAGCTGTGAATGTGTATGTAACAGATTTCCAAATTACCGATAATTAAAATGAGTACATGTTTTAGCTCTTTGATATGGTATTGTATTTTAATAGTTTTTAATAATTTCAAAACATCATTAATTGTCATACATGTTAGATGATGAAGATTTGCTTTCCAGTATTTTGAATGTGAAATAAAAAATGATTGGAACATTCTGCTTTATTATATGTAAAATGTTTGCAGATTTGTAAATCTCATTTAAATACTTCCTTTCCCACTGAAATATCTGAACAGCTTGAGCTTTGGTTCTAGAGGTAAAAATATTCTTAATTTTCTCAGTAAAATTGATTATAGAATAAGTAACTTTGTTAGTTATTGGGGCTTCCCAGGTGGTATAGTTGTAAAGAATCCACCTGCCAATGTAGGAGGCTTGCGTTTGATCCCTGGGTTAGGAAGATCCCCTGGAATAGGAAATGGCAACCGGTTTCAGTATTCTTGCCTGGAAAATGCCATGGGCAGAGGAGCCTGGTTGGCTGCACCCATGGGGTCACAGAGAGTTAGACATGACTGAGTGAGCACATGCATGCAATTGTATTAGAGAGAAAGGTGTCATCTGTACATATAAGTGAAACATTTTCTGCTAAAATATAGTTTTGTTCTACTAACTCCTGTTTCTTCATTTATTTTTCATTTTAGCTTAAAGTTTTTGTATGATCTTAAGACCTAAAATATAGTAGATAATTCTAGAATGGCTTTTGGGGGAGATGATACAAAGAGCACATTGGTGAACATATCTTGTTCTGTATTATATTTCACCGTTTAGATAAGTCATCTAGAGTATATCTGTAAAAACAAGTCTGATACGATGAAAGAGCTTCAGCAAACCCAGGAAGACACCTTTAACAAAGTGGCAGAGCAGATCAAGCCCAGGAGAGCTGCTGGCACAAACAAAAGAAGGAACTGGAGCTGCAGTACTCGGAACTCCTCCTGGAGGTACAGAGGAGGGCACAGGTACGCTTCTGCCACAAAGAGCTCTAAAAACGGGTGCTCGATCTTTTACTTTCAAGTGTTTTCTTTTAATACCAGTACCAAGTCAGTTAAAGCTTTGGAGAACCACACAGAACTTGCTTGTTTGGGTTACATGTACATGTGATTGTGCAGAGACACCTACACAAATGGGCATACATGCATATGCACGCACTCAGGTGGATTAAGGATTGTCTCACTTAAGTTTGAAAGTAGATGGGTTTCTGGTTAAAAATGCACAGATCAATTAAATACTAAAATTGGATTTCCTTCATTGTAAAAATAAAGGTTAAGAAATTTTGGTAAAATATTATCAGTTTTAGTGTAGACATACTTTGATCCAGTTTATTCCATTTGTGGAGATTTCTATTAATATGTGAACCATCATTTTAATTCATTTGGGGTTGAAATTTGCTGTAGTTCCTAATGTTGAAGAATTTGAATTATAGTTATAGATCCTATAGCAAACCTATTGGTTGTGAGAGGTAATAACGTCCTCTGTGTTGGATTCAATTGAGAACAGAAGTTATGTGTAGTTAGCAAAATCATATTTTTTTTCTTATACAAGATATATTATCAACATACTTTATATTGCTAACTCTCATTCCTGCCCAATCAGAAATAACAATGACAGTCTATACTTTTTTTGTATAGACTTCTCATAGTTGATTCAGTTTTAACCTCTTTATTTGATCCACTCATTCTTATATTGTCAAGTCTAATTAAAAAAAGAAACCACATTTTAAAAATTTGCCAATAAACAGTTTCCAGTTGCTTAAAATAAGACCACTCTGTTTTCCCAAGCATTTAAGCCCCGTATGAAGTTAAGCTTTTCTCTGTGAATTTGAATGAATTCATACCCTCTCTAAAAGTGGCCTTCTGTTCACTACATGCAGGATGCCATGTGATAGCTTCTGCATTTCTGCCACTGAAGAGACCTAAATAAATTTTTTAGAGATAATATTGGCATGCAGTGAACAGATTTTAAGTATATAGTATGATGTTTTGATCAGAGTATGCACCCATGTACCCATCGCCCCGTTTAGGACTTAAACATTTTCATTAGCTCAGAAAGTTCTCTCGTGCTCTCTTCCGGTCAGTTTCCACTCCCCATAGACACCCATTGTTCTGATGTTCTGATGCCTATCATCAGAGATTATTTTCCTTTGTTCTAGAATCATTCAGCATGTAGTCTTTGGTGGTTGGCTTATTTCCCTCAACATATATTTTTTTTAATATTCATGCTTGTTGTATTTATCAGTTCATTCTTTTTTATAGTTGAATAGTATTCCACTTTATAATTATACCACAATTTGATGAATTGTGAATTGATGGATATTTGTCTTTTTTATCAGCTTTTGGCTATTGTAAACAAAATTGCTGCAAACATTATTGTTTAACTGTTTTATTGATGTATGTTTTCATTTTGTAGTTAAGAGTGTAGTTTAACTACACTAGTTTATAAGACAGATATATGTTTATAAAAAAACTATCAGATATTTTTTCCAAAATGGTTCTATCACTTTATATTTCTACCATCAATTTGTGAGAATTTTCATTGTTCTATACCCTCTGCAAAACTTTGTCAGTGTCAGTCTTCTAAATTTTAGCCATTCTGGTTGTTTTAAAATGGAATTGCATTGTGATTTTCACATTTTCTTGGTGAATATGATGTTGAGCACTTTTTATGTTCTTATTGTCATTTACATATTTTCCTCTGTGAAGTGTCTCTTCAGGTGTTTGTACATTAAAAATTTGGGTGGTTTGTGTTTTTATTATTGATTTTCAGAAGTTCTTTATAAATTCTGGATATAATTCTTTATCATACATATGTATCCCAGATATTTTCTTTCAGTATTTCACTTGCCTTTTTATTTTTCAGTATTTATTTTGATGATCACAAGTTTAAAAATTTTGGTGAAGTTCAACTTATAAATCTTTTTTTTTGAGTACTTTCATGTGGTAAGCAATCTTTCTATAGCCCAAGATTCTGAAGATAATATATCATTTCTTCTAGAGGTTTTATAGTTTTAACTTTTTGTCTAGGTCTGTGATCCATCTCAAATTAATTTTTGTGTGTGATGTTAAATGGAGGCTGAGGTTCATTTTCTCTCTGCGTTTGTTGTTCCCACACCATTTATTCAAGACTTTACTTTTCCTGATTTAGTATCCCTAGTCCCTTTGAGAAAAAACAACTGACTATGTATGGGAACTGCAGGGTTGCATCCCTACAGTTTTGCCTTTTCCAGAATATTATATAAATTTTATTTATTTACTTATTTATTGGCCATGCTGGGTCTTTGTTGCTGCACAGGCTTTTTCTCTAGTTGCAGAGAGTGAGGGCTTGTGTCTAGTTGTGGGTGTGAGCTTCTCATTGCAGTAGTTTCTCTTGCGGAGCACTGGCTCTAGGGCCTGTGGGCTTCAGTGGTTTTGGCACAATAGAGCTCAGTAGTTGTGGTTCCTGAGCTCTGGAGCACAAGCTCAGTGGTTGTGGTGTACAGGGTAATTACTCTGGCATGTGGAAACTTCCCAGACCAGGGATTGAACCTGAGTCTTCTACTTTGGCAGGTGGATTCTTATCCACTTGAGCTATCCGGGAAGCCTCAGTATGTTATATAACTGAAATCATGCAGTATGTAGCATTCTTCACTCAACAAAATATGTTTGGGAATTGTTCACATTGTTGGTTGGATCGGTAGCTCCCCCCTTTTTATTGCTGAGTAATATTCCATTGTATGGATGTAGCACTGTTTATCTAGGTACTTGCTGATGGGCCTTTGGGTTGTTTCTATTTTTTTATAATTATGATTAAACATGCTTTTAACATTCATGGATAGGTTTTTGTGAATCATTCAGTTCAGTTCAGTCTCTCAGTCGTGTTTGACTCTTTGCAACCCTGTGGACTTCAGCATGCTAGGCTTCCCTGTCCATCACCAACTTCCGGAGCCTACTCAAACTCATGTCATGGAGTCAGTGATGCCATCCAACCATCTCATCCTCTGTCGTACCCTTCTCCTCCCGCCTTCAATCTTTCCCAGCATCAAGGTCTTTCAAATGAGTCAGTTCTTCACATCAGGTGGCCAGAGTATTGGAGTTCCAGCTTCAGCATCAGTTCTTCCAATGAATATTCAGGATTGATTTCCTTTAGGATTGACTAGTTCGATTTCCTTGCAGTCCAAGACACTCTCAAGAATATTGTAAAGTAATTAGCCTCCAATTAAAATAAATAAAAAATAAATAAAAAGCATTCACATTAAAAAAAGAGTATTCGCCAACACCACAGTTCAAAAACATCAATTTTTCACTACTCAGCTTTCTTTATAGTCCAACTCTCACATCCATATAGGACTACTGGAAAAACCATAGCTTTGATTAGACTGACCTTTGTTGGTAAAGTAATATCTCTGCTTTTTAATATGCTGTCTAGGTTGGTCATAGCTTTTCTTCCAAGTAGCAAGCATCTTTTAATTTCATGGCTGTAGTCACCATCTTCAGTGATTTTGGAGCCCCCCAAAATAAAGTCTGTCACTGTTTCCATTGTTTCCCTATCTATTTGCCATGAAGTGATGGGACCAGATGCCATGATCTTAGTTTTCTGAATGTTAAGTATTAAGCCAACTTTTCCTGTTTTTTGAATATTGAGTTTTAAGCCAACTTTTTCACTCTTCTCTTTCACTTTCATCAAGGGGCTCTTTAGTTCTTCTTCACTTTCTGCCATAAAGGTGGTGGTGTCTGTATATCTGAGGTTATTGATATTTTTCCTCGCAATCTTGATTCCAGCTTGTGTTTCATCCAGGCTGGCATTTCACATGATGTACTCTGCGTATAAGTTAAAAAAAATTTTTTGAGTGAATTCTTAGGAGTCTGATTTCTGTTATTATGGTAAGTACGTATTTAACTTTATAAGAAACTATCAGATTGTTTTCCCAAGTGGCTCTCATTTTGCCTTCTCACTAGGCTTGTAAGAAAGTTCTAATTGCTCTGCTCTGTGCCAGCGTGTGGTTTCATCATTTTTTTCTTTTTCTTTTTAGCTATTCTAATAGGTGTATAGTGCTATGTCATTATGGTTTTAATTTAGACTTTCCCTAATGAATAATAATGTTGAGTATTTTTCATCTGCTTATTTGCCATCTGTATATCTTCTTTGGTGAATTATCTATTCATATCTTCTGCCCACTTTGTAATTATGTCGCTTATTTTCTTCTTGCTGAATTTCAAACATTGTTTATATATTCTGGATACAAGTTGTTTATTAGACATGTGATTTGCAAGTATTCTCTCCAAGTCTCTTAAAAGAACTTTTGCAGAACAAGTATTTTAAATTTATAAAGTTCAATTTGATACATTTTTCTTTTATGGCCTGGGCTTTTGGTATTGTATCTAAGAACTCTTTTCCCTAGTGCAAGGTCACCAGGATTTCTTCCTGCTTTTTTTCTAGATTTTTTAGAGTTTTAGGTTTTACATATAGGTCTGTGATCCATTTTGAGTTAATTTTTGTAAAGATGTGAGGCTTGGGTTGATTTTTTTTTCCCCCTGCATTTGGATGTCCATATTCTAGCAGTATTTCTTTAAAGACTATCCTTTTTCTATTGAATTGCCTTTGTATCTTTGTCAGAAATCAGTTGGTTGCATTTGTCCAAGTCTATTATTTAGACTTTCTCATCTATTCCATTTATTTATATGTCTATTCTTTTTTCAGTACCACACTGGTTTGATTTTTGTATTTTTTGGTTAGTCTTGAAATCAGGTAATGTGAACCTTCCAGTTTTCTTCATTTCCTATCACTTTAAAAAAATGGGATAAATTTGACATGCAATGTGGTGTAAATTTAAGATATACATCATATATTAATGTATTATGATATGATTGCCTATGTAATATTTATTACATTATATGCTTACAGCACCATATTATTGTCTATGTGCAGTGAACATATATGACATCTAATCAGATGGTAAACAATCTGCCTGCAATGTAGAAATCTGGGTTTGATCCCTGAGTTGGGAAATCTCCTGGAGAAATGACTGGCTACTTGCCTGGAGAATTCCATAGACAGAGAAGCTTGGCAGGCAGCAGTCCATGGAGTCACAAAGAGTCGGAAACGACTGAGTGACTGAGCTCAGCACACGGCATAATTCTGTTACCTGTTTCTTAATTGTTTCTGGTTTATTTTCTGTAGGTCTTTTCCTTCACTTGTGTTTCCTGCCTAGAGAAATTCCGTCAGCATTTGTTGTAAAGCTGGTTTGGTGGTGCTGAATTCTCTTAATTTTTGCTTGTCTGGAAAGCTTTCGATTTCTCCATCAAATCTGAAGAAGAGTCTTGCTGGGTAGAGTAGTCTTGGTTGTTGGTTCTTCCCTTTCATCACTTTAAATGTATTATGCCTTTCTGTTGTGGCTTGTAGAGTTTCTGTTGAGAAATCAGCTGATAGTCTGATGGGAGTTCTCTTGTACGTTGTTGTTATTGTTTTTACACGTTTGATTTCTTTAGATTCTGCATATAAATGGTGTTGTCTGTCTTGTCTTGCTTAACATAGCATCTTCAAGACTCATTCGTGTTGTCACCAATGGCAGGATGTGTTCCTTTCTCATGGGTGAAAAATATTACATTCTCTATGTAAATCTTTTTTACCTATTCATTTGTTGATGGTCTTTTGGGTGGTTTCCATATTTTGGCTATTGTGAATAGTGCTATGGTAAACACGGGAGTATATATATCTCACTGAATTACTGTTTTCATTTCCTTGGGTATGTTCTGAGAAGCAGAATTCCTGGATGGCAGGTCTAGTTTTAAGTTTCTGAGGCACTGTCATATTATTTTCCACAGTGGCTGGACTAACTTACCTTCTTTCCAGCAGTGTGTAAGGGTTTCTTTTCCACCACACCCTCACTGTCCCCTGTTGTCTCTTGTCTTCTTGATGCTAGCCATGTTAACAGGTATGAGGTGATATCTCATTGTGGTTTTTACTTGTCTTTGCCTGATGATTAGTGATGTTGAGCCTCTTCCCATGTGTCTGTTGACCATTTTGATATCTATTTGGAAAAATGTCTATTTAGTTCTTCTGCCCATTTAAAACTATTTTTTTTGGTTATTAAATTGTATTAATTCTTTATATATTTTGAATATTAATCCCTCATCTGATACATGATTCGTAAAAATTTTCTTCCAGTCCTTGGCAATCACCTCATTTTGTTAATTGTTTATTTTGCAGTGCAGGAGCTTTTGAATTTGATATAGTCCCATTTGTTGATTGTTATTTGTATTGCTCGTGCTTTTGATGTCATATCCAAAAAAAATCATTCCCAAGACAAATATCTTTGAGCTTCATCTCTATGTTTTATTTAGGAGTTTTATGGTATTAGGTCTTATGTTTAAGTCTTGGATCCATTTTGAGTTAATTTTTGTGAGTGGTATGAGAAAAGACTCTAGTTTCATTATTCTGTACGTGTTTCTTCAATTTTTCTGGCACCATTTGCTGAATAGACTATCCTTTTCTCATTAGATTTCTTGGTTCCCTTGTTGAATATTAGTTGACCATATAGGGTGGCATTTGATTCTTTACTGTCTATTCTGTTCCATTGGTCTAGAAGTCTGTTTTAGTGCCAATGCCATATTGTTTTTATCACTATGGCTTGCTGATGCTATGATCTTACATATAGGAAATCCCAAAGAGTCAATCAAAAACTATTGTAATTAAGTAATTACATGTAATTGATGTAATTAATTATAATTGATTATGTTATTAAAGTGGCAGGTTACAAAATCAACTTATAGAAATCTGTGACATTCCTTTACACTATACTAATGAAGAAGCCTTGGAAAAATAAAATGATCCCATTCACAGTAGCATCAGAAACAATAAAATGTTTCAGAATAAATTAACTGGAAAAGTAAAAGATCTGGACAATAAAAATGACAAGACTTTGCAGAAAGAAATTGAAGATACAAACAGAGAGACACATCCGTTGTTCATGAATCAAAAGAATTAATATTGTTAAAATGACCATCCTACCCAAAACGATCTACAGGTTCAGTTCAATCCTCATCAAAATACAAAGGACTTCTTTATAGAAATAAGAGAAACGAGCCTAAAATGTGTGTGGAACCACAGAAGACCCCTAACAGTCAAAGCAATACGGAGAGACAAGAACAAAATTCTTGATTTCAAACTATCCTGTCAGTGTTTTGAACTCATTTCCTTTATAAATCTGCAGGAAGGCATAGCGATTCACTTTCTCAAGTAAAGGAATCAGCATCACAAATGCTGATGTTTTAGGAGCAGCTCTCACTGAAGACTTTTCCTGAAGAATGTGTAATATATGGCTTTGATCCCTGAATATGCAAATTGAAAGTATCATTTTCATTATTCCTGAATGTACATTAATATTATATATTGGCATTTGTCTGTATTATTTATGTACAATATTTGAATTTTCATAAAATATAATTTGATACACAGCATTTAATTTGGGTTTATATTTGGTAAACTAATATTATATTTCATATTACAGTATCTTTAAATTTCATTTTGGGATATTTTCGTATGATTAATTCTATATCTCTGCTTTTTTCCCCAAGCTGCAATGCAGATAAAGATATTTTCATTTTATATTATTTAAACTTCAAAAATTATTTTGATAAAGACATGAGAGGGAAAAATCCACAGTTTTGCATAGGATTATGGGTTATAGAGAATGTTATATGTCAGGAGAACATAGCCATTAATAGATACCATCTGCTGGAAAATAAATGACTTATCCATAGAGTCTCTGTTTAGTGTTTGGTTATTGTAAAGAAGTGGTTAGTGAAAGACACATAGTTTAATAAAAAACAGTTTTTGGATATGAATAGCTTTTATTTGAAAAAATGTGGAATAATTTGTAAGACTTTCAGATGTTTAAGCTTTAAAGCAGGTAGTGGGAATGCTCTTAGGTGATGAAATTAGAGTGGGAAGCTTGGTTTTAGCATGTTTTTGTGTACGTGCTAAGTTGCTTCCACCTGCAATGTGGGGGACCTGGGTTCGATCCCTGGGTTGGGAAGATCCCATGGAGAAGGGAATGGCTGCTCACTCCAGTATCTTGCCTGGAGAATCCCATGGACAGAGGAGCCTGGTGGGCTAGAGTCCATAGGATCACAAAGAATCAGACAGGACTGAGCAACTTTCACTTTCTTAAGTTGTTTTAGTCGTGTCCGACTCTGCCACCCTATGGACTGTAGCCTGCTAGGCTCCTCTGTCCGTGGAATTCTCCAGGCCAGAATACTAGAGTGGGTTGCTGTGCCCTTCCCGACCCAGGGATTGAACCTGTGTCTCTTATGTCTCTTGCATTGGCAGGAGGGTTCTCAGTGCCACCTGGGAAGCTGTCGCATGGTTTTAGTATTAGTTAAAATGTGCTAGCTACATGGTTGGGTTATTTGTGAATTTAAATAACTTCGGGCCATCATATAAATATATCTCAAACATCTTTGCCTACCGAAGCGTCAGGACTGAGTGCCATGATACATTGCTTTACTGACTTTGCTTTTGTAATTTTAGTATTTATATTCTTGTTTCTTTTCTATCTGAAAAGATGAAATTACTGGAACAAGAACTTCCTCTCTAAAACTAAAGATTTTTCACTGTCAGTTAAGTATGGTTAACCCTTGATATGATGTTTATTTTAAACATTTCTAGTTTATTTGACAGTTTAGTAAAGTCCCCTTCTCCAGAGGATCTTCCCAACCCAGGGATGGAACCCAGATCTCCCACATTGCAGGTGGATTCTTTACCAGCTGAGCCACAAGGGAAGCCCAAGAATACTGGAATGGGTAGCCTATCCCTTCTCCAGCAGATCTTCCTGACCCAGGAATCGAACCAGGGTTTTCTGCATTGCAGGCAGATTCTTTACCAACTGAGCTATCAGGGAAACCCTTTGTAAAGTCAAGTGAGTTTAAATTGAAGAACAAAAATCAAAGAATTTCAGGTTCATCATAATATATTGCATTTTATTTCTCTTCCATCACATTATTAAGAGTACATTTGGCTAGACATAAGTTACTCATAAAAGTGTTATTAGATGTTAAATTTTTTTTACTTTTAAATTGAATTCCAAAAATATTCAAGGTAAAAGTGCAGCTTGTTTATATTGATGATGATAGGGAGACATGATTCACAAGGAGTTAAGACACAGTTCGGTACACACTGTTATGATTGGGCACCTCTAATGAAATATAGGAAAGTTCTCTGACTACTTTTCAAATAATTGTTTTAGAAGTTGTTTTTATTAATAATAATGCTGTCAATTGAATTTTTATAATGCTTGATCCAGTTTTTAACTGTTTTTCATACCTTTGCTTGCCTCCTCTTACATGATCCTCATAATAAACATGTGAGATAAGTCACTTAAATATCATTTCTATTTTACAAATGTGAAAAGTAAGATTCAGAGAACTGCTGATTTGTGTAGTGAGGAAGTTGTAGGGTCAGAATTAGAATGGAGATAACAGATATGACATGTTTAGCACCTTGCTTGGATTTAGTAACTACAAAGTAAACATTATGTGCTGTTTGAATATATTACCATCATCCTTATCAGGGAGTCTTTTTTTGCATCATGCTAAACACTTTCCCTGGTAGCTCAGAGGTTAAGGCATCTGCCTGCAATGCAGGAAAGCTGGTTTCGATCCCTGGGTTGGGAAGATGCCCTGGATGAAGGAAATGACAACCCACTCCAGTATTCTTGCCTGGAAAATCCCACGGACAGAGGAGCCTGGCGGGCTATACTCCACCAGGTAGCAAAGAGTTGGACATGACTGAGCGACTTTACTTCTTACAAACACTTTCTTTTAGGAACATGCTATTTTTGTATATGAAGTAATATCTGAAAACAGTCTAGTGACAACTCAGTTTTATGTTTCCTGACCTCACTTTTCCTAGTGAATCTTGTTTATTTAGTAATTAAACATGATAATGTATGAAAAAGCTAACCAAGGCCACACTGTTAATCAAAGCAGATAATTCTTGGTCTTGTTTTTCTCAGACTTCTTTTTTCTGAGAGACTGAAATTTTAGCATACTGTATTGCAAAATTACTACCGTAGGTAAGAATAGCAAAATAACTTTACAGAATATAATTATTAATTAATAAATGTTATGTATAAGATTTATGGAACACTCTGTTTCATGCTATGAGATACTTACTTCCTCAAAAAGTGTCAAATTTAGTTGGAGAGGCACTACAGAAACATGTGAAAAATTAAATAATAGAAGGTTTATCATGAGGTTGTACGTAATTACTTGCCAAAAGAGTGCTATCAACTCAGAAGAGAAAGTGGTTAAAGTTTAAAGCCTTCATAGAGGAGACTAGAGCCACCCGGGCTTTGTTTACAGGATCTGAAAGCCCACAAGGAAGGGAGGCGTGAGACAGATCTGATCTTAGAGGTCATGCTGACTTTCTAGCAGTCTGAGGTGATATCTTTTAACAATCACTAAATCAAGCATTTTGCCTGTATTGACCGTTTATTTTCAGTCAAATGATGAAGAGAACTCTTTCTTTTGAGAGCTTGACTCATCTCTTTGGATAGTTTTATAATTTGTATTGCCTTAGAAACTAGAGAATACACACAGGCATGTACCGTTTTTGACACCTATTATTTTTGATGTGCTAAACTTCCAAATGAAATTAAAAGACGCTTGCTCCTTGGAAGAAAAGCTGTGACCAACCTAGACAGCATATTAAGAAGCAGAGACATTACTTTGCCAACAAAGGTCTGTCTCGTCAAAGCTATGGTTTTTCCAGTAGTCTGGTACGGATGTGAGAGTTGGACTATAAATAAAGCTGAGCACCAAAGAACTGATGCTTTTGAACTGTGGTGTTGGAGAAGACTCTTGAGAGTCTCTTGCACTGCAGGGAGATCCAACCAATCCATCCTAAAGGAAATCAGTCCTGAATATTCATTTCACAGGCATGTACCGTTTTTGACACCTATTATTTTTGATGTGCTAAACTTCCAAATGAAATTAAAAGACGCTTGCTCCTTGGAAGAAAAGCTGTGACCAACCTAGACAGCATATTAAGAAGCAGAGACATTACTTTGCCAACAAAGGTCTGTCTCGTCAAAGCTATGGTTTTTCCAGTAGTCTGGTACGGATGTGAGAGTTGGACTATAAATAAAGCTGAGCACCAAAGAACTGATGCTTTTGAACTGTGGTGTTGGAGAAGACTCTTGAGAGTCTCTTGCACTGCAGGGAGATCCAACCAATCCATCCTAAAGGAAATCAGTCCTGAATATTCATTGGAAGGACTCATGCTGAAGCTGAAACTCTAATACTGTTGCAACTTGATGCAAAGAACTGACTTATTTGAAAAGACCCTAATGCTGAGAAAGATTGAAGGCAGGAGAAGAATGGGAGGACAGAGGATAAGATGGTTGGATGGCATCACCGACTCAATGGACATGAGCTTGAGTAAACTCTGGGAGTTGGTGATGGATAGGGAGGCCTGGTGTGCTACAGTCCATGGGGTCGCAAAGAGTCAGACAGGACTGAGTGACTGAACTGAATTGAACTGAAACTTCCAAAATGAAGATAGTGTTTTTAAGGTAAGTAAATAACTATTACAGGATTTCAGTATATATATTGAAGACCAGATAATGAAATTGCTGGGTTGTGTGGTAACTTTGTATTTAACTTTTTGAAGAACTGCCAAACTTTTTCAAAAGTCTATGTTCACCATCTCAACATTTCCATTGACAGTGTATTTGAAGACTCCAGTTTCTCCACAAAATGTGCTTTATTTTTTAACAGAGAAACCTTTTCATTGTAGGAAAAACAGGCAGATTTATGTTTATTATTTTAAAAAACTACCATTGTATAAAAAATATAGGTAACATAAAAATAAAACCTTTTAAAATGAAGTCCTTTGATGTCTATTTGTCACTGTCCAGTTTACAATTTATCTTTTTGCCAACATAAAGAATGAGAACTCAGCAAGTAAAAGTGATAAAAAAAGTTTTACTCCACAGGGAAGTGCTTGATTTCTGGCCCAAGGTCTCAAAGTTCATGGGTTGCTGAAAGCCAACAGATGTCCCTTAAAGCTTCTGTATTTGAGGAAGTAAGTGCATAATTCATTAAGGGAAGAAACTGTCCTGTTCCCTTCATTTTCAGTGCACTTTGAATTTATCAGAGTCATGGAAAACTAGTGAAATTAGATAGAATTTTTGGCATGTCAAAAAAATCTGTGTGGAAGATATAAATAAAATTTCAGGTTATTAAACTTTTTAAAGATATTTTGAGGGGGAATTTGTGAATATTATTTTTGAAATTAACACATCGAGGAGCAGATTATCTCAGTGCTAGGAATGCTTTTGTTCTGTTTGAAGGGGATATTCCTTATGTTTGTTTGAAAAATATTAGCCTTTAATGTTCTTTGAAAGAACACCAGTTTTCTTTTTTAAGGCATATTTGCTCTTATAGTAATTTCCAGCCTTACGCTCAAACAAGCTTTGTTATTCAAGGAGAATTCATGGTAAATAATGCAATACCTCTGAAGGTCCCCCTGGAATATCAGAATTAATTTAAAACAAAATTTTGACATGTTGATAAGGTCCAAATTATATTTAGAAATTGTATCTTTTTTGATTATTCTTTTCTTTTGCTTTATATTTGTAAAGTTTTTATTCACTGGCTATTTACTCAGTGCTTATTATGGGTAAAGTGCTATTCTAAGCACCAGGGAACATTTTATAAAGGTTTATTTAATTCATTTAATACTTATTAAATACTTGAAGGGTATAAAGCATTGTGACAGGCACTGGAGTAAATAATCCCTGGCCTTTAGGAACTGAAACTCTATTGCATTTGAGGGAGAGTAAACACACATGAAACAAGTAAGTAGCAGTGTAGAAATTAAGTGCCTAGTAGTTGAATTATGTTCAGAGAAGGTCAAGGTCAACATGAATAGGACTGATAGTAATAGGTGTCATGGAATAGATAGACCCTGAAATGGGTTCG